>ML778173.1:949556-967250 GCA_009831015.1 Picea engelmannii | reverse complement strand
AAAGGATTACTTATGAAAATTACACATAGACAGCAGCATAATCAATGAACATAAACACATAAGCACAACAATTGATAAAGGAGTTCACCCCTCTTATGGGCTACATCTCCTGGTCCATCTTCCAATGGATCATTATTATTAATTGCTCAAAACGTGCTCAAAAACATGTCTTACAATGCTCAAAATGACAAACCGACTACTCCAATGGCTTCCCAATGTCCCAAAACCCCTGTCTGGGCTCTTTCGGCACCTCAATCGGTCGAAAAATGAAGAAGTTAGGCCTCCTGGAAGTCTCCCTCTTCAAGCTTGTTGTCTCTGGTTCTACAATTCGCACCCCCCTTCCATGAACCTAGCTCACATGCTCATTTAAGCGCAAAAACCCAGCACTGGGTGCAACCGCGCCAACGGTGCAAACTGTAGAATGGTTAAGGGTGCTCCAGCCCCTAATCGCCTAGGCTCCTGGGCATATGGCCATGTGACCTCGCACTTTGATAAAAGGTGGTTAACCATTTTAAAACCATGTAAACCATATTCAAACTGACCCCCGCGTGCATATACAAAGGTTATATGTAAAACTGGGGTTAAATGTTATAACCCGCGCGCAATTCGTTAACACCTCACCCATATACAATATGGTCACATGTTATACAATGAGACCACGGGTCGGGCTAGGCCCCGGCCCGCCCCCCTTTCCATTTAATACAACAATCAAATTGAAATATAGATGCATTGAAATTCATAACAAGGAACAATGGGTGGAATGTTGGTTAGCGGAATTTGCAAAGGCATTGTGTGGTGGGGAGGTCTGGGGGTCGAACCCCATGGCCTCCAATAGATTTTACATAAAACTACTTAGCCAACTAGTGAGTGACACATGACACCCACGGATTGGGCCACGTGTCCTCACACCATTCACCAGCTACAGGACACGTGTCACTCCCAGATTCGACGATCATCAACCAACATAAACCTGCCACGTCACCATTGTACGGTCGTACGACCTGTACGGCCCTGCCAAGTCAGACCGTACGGACTGTATAGTCAGCACCAAAATTTTTGCATGTTTGGCTTGGCGAACAGATCACGATATATTCTCCATACGGCATCCATTTGACAAAGTAAATATACCACCGGAATCGAGAAGATGAGACGGACGCAATGGCACTATTTTCGTCGCATTCCGAGCACTTTTAAAATTGAGCAAAATTTGATCCCCTGATCATTTATGATGAATTAACCATTTGTTGCTTGGGATAAGATGTTAAGCCTTGATGTTCCACCCTTCTTCAACTCTTTAATTTCTCTTTTGAGTACCCTATGATGTAACATATTCCTTTTAGCCTATGTTTCCCACTTTTTACCCAAATGAACAACCTTCTTAAATTTCATAGTGAGATTTTATTTCTTATCTCGTAACCTTTGATTCTAGGATTTAAGCAATTCATTCTCCTTCTTTATATCTGAATCCAAAACTTCATATTCAGCCACATCTTGTATTAATTTCTCATTTTGTTTTTGAATCCTTTGTATCTTGATTATCATCTGGTGCTTAGTCAGAGTGACAAGGGGGTCTTCCCACTTCTTATCCTTTTTCTTATCTTTGCATCCAAATGATAATACTGTTAAAGTATCTGTAACATGTTATTTTTCTTCATCAATCTCCTGAATAGGGTTATCCCCTGCCTCTGGTGAAGTTGGGATATCAATTGGTTCCTATTGCAAGGTTGGGAGAGTAGGGATTATCATTTTTTTAATCATACTTCTAGTAGTCCTGCGGGTAGGCTCTAGAATGACATGGACTTTCTCTTATGATATCTCCATGGTTTGAATGACAGGTGCCTCAGCCTCATCCTTAAATAACCACATTTTCTTTGTTTTGGTTGATGACTCGGGACTAAGTTTTTCCTTTTTCATTTTGGTCTTACTCTGGGTAGATGGTTTGATACTAGATTTCGGTCTAGTACTAGACTCCTCAGGAGTCTTACTATTTCTTCTTGTTTTGACTCTTGAATCAGGGTTTTTTTCCATTTTGATTTCCTTTTTCTATTTTGGTTTATTTATAGCCCTAAAATATTTGGCCTCACTACCTAGTTGCTTCTTCTTGTTTTCACTACTTCCCATATTTCCCGTAGACTATTTATCGCCCTTCCCCTGTTTTATTTCTCCTACCGACTTAGGTGTACCTTCAATATGGCTTGTAGTAGTTTCTTCTAAGGTAAATTATTGAGTAATGAATTGTTTCCAACTACTTCCATGTTTCCTTAATTCATATAAAACCAATAATTTCATTAAGCCGTGATGATAGAGACTTGTTTCTCTTTTCTTGGAAGCATATTGAACCCCTCTAGATATCTTACTTAAACTCATCCATAAAAAGTATGGGATATTCATCTTTGGACAATAAAAAAAGTGCAACAATAGTATTAAATCATAAAGGAAGATGATGGCATACCTAACTTCATAGGTTAGAAATATTTGCAGGCTGGCAAGCATTTTCCAATACTCTGGTTTAAGCCACTAGAGAGGGATACCTTTTGTCCAATCCGAATTTGAATGCTTGGGCACTAAGAACTTCTAAAAGAGATGTCAACCAATCACCATACCCTTAAAATATCTTTCACCCTCCAGTGGTAATCCACTATACTTTCTATAGAAGCTTTGGTCACTTGAATTTTTATACTCCCCAACTAAACAGTCTCACCATCATAACTCTGTGCAAAGGCCTATGAAATTTCATCATGGTGCCCTTGAAATTGTTCTAGAAATGACACCCATACAACCTATTCAAACTTTTATTTGCATGCCTTATATTCCTCCATCTCTCAAAATACCATAAACACGGGTTCATGGTGACCAATCCCCATGTCTGTCTTGAAATAAATTCTCAACTTGACACAGTGAACTAAAGTTTCTTGATAAGAGGGTTTGGTACCAGAATAGAGTAACAAACCTGGGCACAATAATGAACCTGAAAAGAAAAGGTGGTATAATGACAAATGTCCATTAACAATAAAATGGTTATAATGACTCTCATATGAATGGCGATGCCATTCATAGGAGCATCTTTTATTATAATGTTCAAATTATAGTTATGATGGAAATGAAGTAGTACGAACAAAATGTTTTGAGCATGTCTAACCATGAGTAGTATATCATGTCGTTAATGATTTGAAAATAAGTCATATCCAACATGTTGTGATTAATAACTATAAGACAAGGTTCATATGTGACTGTAATATGATTATAAGATATTGGCCAATAGATTTTGATAAATGATTTTAACCAATAGCCCCCCTGCCTAGATTACCTTTAAAATAAAAGTGACATAGTTATCGTTTTCATGCCATTAGAAGAAGGGAACACATAAAATAATACACCCTAAGATGATTAACTTGTATCTTATCCAAGTTTATTAGAAATGAATATATTCTTGTTTAGGTAAGGTAAATTACCTACACTGAGGATCTCGCTTCCATGAAAACATATCTATTTTAAAAGATAGAACCCTAATGTGGATATTGGAAGGTTCTTAAAGGCACCATCCAAGAGATATAAATTTCATATCCTAGCCTTGATTTTAATAATGATTTCTTCATAATGAGACCCAAGGGATTTTATTTAGTTTTAGGTGTGCCAATGTATTTTTTACAACTCCCTTTACCTGACATAGCCCCACTACTAGCATGCCTATTCAGCACCTCGACTGGTTTACCTTGGTACCATAAAAGCATGGCCCTCCTGCCAGTAGTCTTGTTTAGTACCCTGATGGGTTTACTTGTACTTCCTGATACTTCCTTTCATTATGTTACTCAAAATATTTAAAATGATGTATATTGTTCATTGAAAACTTTATAGTATAAAGAAGGAAGGTGGTACGAGAGTGTTTTAGATTTATTAGGCACCTAATTGATTGTTTGTATTCAACCCAAGGGTGAAATCATCCACATTAGCCTTAAATATCAACTATTCAATGTATAATATAACATCTCGGATAATGACTAAGAGGTCCCTCTATTTAATCCTGTTAGGATTCTCATGAAATTCCATTAAGGTTTTACAAGAGCGGTCCACCACATGAGGTTTTTCATCAATGCCTCCCAAGAGAATCTTATAAAGTGGAACTTGGATAAGAACTTGTTAAATAAACTAGGTTAGTATAAGGCATAAAAAGTTTAACCCTTTTCAATGGATAATCTTAACTATTAGTAGCATAAGTCACATTTCAAAATGATGAGGTAATAACAAGATAGATACACCCATGGACAAACCCAACAAAATAGAGCTAGATGTGGAAATATCGCTTTAAAGGGTAATAAGGTTGATATGTTTAAGTATAACAATTTAGAAGGAGGGTGTACATAAAATTAAGGAACAATTTAGCACAAGACTTAAATTATTCCTTGATAGAAAGAAAATAAAAGGATTGGTTCATACCTCCAATTACCTGAAGTTGAAACAATGTCAAGTACAAGACAATGAGCATATTACTTTGGCACCAGTGTCGGATTATCAACTAGTATAGGAACATGATAGTACCCGAACAAGAAAATACCAGAACATGACTCTGTAGTACTGAACCATGACTCTGCAGTATCAGAATAAGATAGTACTAGAACGAGATTCTGTAGTATCGGAATAGGTTTTTGCAGTACCAGATGCACTTGATAAGGTACATGTTCTTTATGATCTTTAAACTAGTACTTGCAGGCCTCACATTGTGGCCATAACACTTTGGATTTCAATTTGTAGAACAATGATGGCGATCTCTGGTACTGGATCAAAATGCAGGTGCTTTTATCCAAGATTCAAAACCATAAGTGTTGAATCTACCAACAGGTACCATAATGTCAAATACTGAGTTGAATATAAGAACCTGTATGTCTACTGATTTTACTAAAGTATTATTATTGAAAACTAAATGTACGACATAGGTACAAGAAATTTAAATTAAGATAGAAGTGATAGGAAAGGTGGAATTAGGTTCCAAATTATGCAATAGTTCTTAGTTTGGACAATTTTTTGCTACTAAAAGATAGAAGGATCCTCCTTTAGATCCAAATCAGAACACCGAACATTTTAACACTTCCATTTTATTAGCAATATAAAATATAACTAATATTGTCCCTTTTAAAAAAATTCCTAGCCAGGGATAGTTCCTGCTCATCAAAGTATTCAAAGAAAACTCAGTGAGGATCCTTTATCATGAATGATCTATAAATAAAGATCATAATTAGCTCAATTTTATGAATCACACAAAACCTATATCTATAAACTCGCATATATACATATATGTATAGGGTTAAATCATATCACAAGAGACTTGCAGTGGTGGGTCAGCAAGGGGAGAACTCCCCTCACTTACCAATTGCATTTCAAAACTATGAAGAACTTGCTTGATAAAATCTTCTTTAGACAAGGGCTTATGATAGACCTTCAAGCGGTGCCCATTTACGACAAAGGAATTTTGATTTGCATCAATGGTTTTTATCTTAACCGAACTGTTTCATAGACTTTATCCACTTCATACGGTCCCAACCATCGGGTTGGCAGTTTTCCTTTAAAATTTCTAAACTTGTTGTCATACAATAGGGCCTAGTCATGTGGATGAAAGGACTTTTTATTAATAAATTTTTCATTCCATTTAGCCCTTTGATCTTGAATGAGTGTGATTCTTTAAAGGGCATCCTGTTTGATCTCATCAAGTTCATCCAGCTACATTATCCTCTATTTTTGTACCTCATCTATGTCCATTCCCAATTGCATGGTTGTCCTAAAGGTATTTACTTTAAATTATATGGGAAGCAACACCTGCTTCCCATACACCAATTCATAGGGGGTGTGACATGTGGTGTTTCTCCAGGTTGTTCGGTAAGCCCATAAGGATTCAAGTAACCTATTAGCCCAGTATTTATGGTGCATCTGAACTATTTTCATGAGAATGGCCTCTATCACCTTATTGGTTGACTCCACATGTCCTTTTTCTTGAGGTTGGCAAGGTGTAGATTTCTAATGCCTGATATGATATTGTTTTGTGATGGATTTGACCATATTAGACGTAAATTCGGTCCCTTGGTCTATCACTATCTCCCTAGGCACACCAAAATGGGTAAATATTTCTTCAAACATAAAATCAACAAGAGACTGTTCATTTGCAGAATACAAATATTTATCCTCTACCCATTTTGTCACATAATCCATACAAACCAATATGTACCTTTTCCTTCTAGACATAGGGTGATTGGTGCTACAAAATCTAATGCCCATTTTTCAAAAGGTTCAATTACTACCCATGTTTGAAGAGGCATATCATCAGCCTAAGTTGTCTTCCCCTTCCTTTGGAAATCATCTCAGTTGGCCACATAATTCTTTGCATATTTAAAAATGGTTGGCCAGTAATAGCCTAACTGTAATATTGTGAATGTTGTCCTCTTGTCGGAAAAATTCCCACCACATGGCCCATCATGGAAGGCTCTAAGAATTTCATGCATCTCATCTTCCCGTACACATATTCTAATCACAAAATTATTCCCAGTGTGGTATAAACAATCATCATGCCAGATGTAATTAGCACTTAGCTGAATGATTCTTTGTTCTTCCCGAGAGGATATATTTTGAGGTAATTTCCCTATTACTAGATAATTGGCCACATATGCATACCAAGAAATGTAAGTAGAGATAGAAAACAAGTTTTTGTCAGGAAAATTATCATTAACTAGTGTATTCTCTCTTGTATGAATAAGTCTGGACATAAAATCAGCAATAAGATTATCTCTCCCTAGTCTATCTATAATAGTAATGTTGAATTATTGTAACAATAACACCCATATCGTACCTCTAACATTTGTGACAGGTTTATTCATTAAAAACATAATAGCTAAGTCATCAGTGTGTACAAATACTTCATACCTAGTTATATAATTTTAGAATTTGTTAATGGCATGAACTACTTCTAAGAATTCATTTTCAGTAATTGTATAGTTTATCTCAGCAGGAGAGAGGTTTTTTCTAAAAAAATAGATAGCATAGGGAACTTGATTTTCACTTTGGCCCAAAATAAAACCCAGAGCTATATCTGAGTCATCAGTGCAAGTATGGAAAGGAAGGGACCAATTTGGCCCTCTCAAAATGGGATCAGTTGAAAGATTTTATTTTAAAATTTCAAAAGCAAGTTGACATTGAGGACCCCCAATGGAATTCAACATCCTTTGCTAATAATTTGAATAGCGGGGAAGCTAGGTTTGTAAAATTTTGAATAAAAATTCTATAGTACCCAACATGCCCTAGGAAGCTTCTAACCTCTTTTTGGGAACTAGGGATTTTGATTCGAGAAATGATTTCACTTTTAGAAGGATCTACCCTTATTCTGGTACCAACAATATGATGGCCTAAAACAATCCCCTCAGTGAACATAATTTTGGATTTTTCATGGTTGAGGGAAATTTTAGTTTCTTCTGATCAACACCTTCTTTAGGTTGTCTAAGGCTTGCTGAAAATCATCCTGATATACTATGAAGTCATCCATATAGAATTCCGCACAATCATGGGTTAAATCAGAAAAGATGGCAAGGACAACTCGTTAAAAGGTGGCAAGGGAATTACATAACCCAAAGGGAAGGACCCTATAAGCATAAGTTTCCCATAGGCAAGTAAAAGTGGTCTTTGCATGATCCTCTAGTGCAATTTGGATCCGGATATAACCACTGAACCCATCCAGGAAAGAAAAGTACTTTTTCCGAGACAAAGTGTCCAACACTTGATCTATAAAAGGTAAAGGAAAATAGTCTCTAAATGTAGTCTTATTTGGCTCTCTAAAATCCACACAAATTCTCCACTTGCCATTTATATTAGGAACAATGACTAATGGAGATACCCACTTACTATTTGAATTGGGATAGATAAAATTGACATTTAGGAGCTTTTGCAGCTCTTTTTTCACTATTTCCTTCAAGGATGGATTCATCCTCCTTTGAGGTTGCCTAACAAGTCTAATTTGATCATTGGTATATATGTGATGCATACAAGTATCCGGGTGGATCCCTCTCACATCATAATAGTCCCATGCAAAGGCATCATATTGTTATTGAATCATTTGAATCAATTGATCCTATTGTTCATCTTCCAAATTAGAATCATGGATGATTTTAGGGGCTAAATTTCGCTCATGGCATAATTTTCCATGGCTTTTCCAAAAATGAGATTCGCTATTTTAAAAATGATTCGCCCAAATTCTATAGGATAAAATTATTTTACCTTTAAAATAGCCAAAATTTTATAATAACTATATAAAATACTTAGAAATTTAAACATTTTTACAAAAATATCGCCAAACATTTATAGTTGACATATGAAGGATTAGTAAGATTCGCCAAGGTTTCTACATTTTAAAATAATTTTCCATCCTTAAAATCATCCCTGATTAGAATTGATATAAAGACACTTCCCATGGATGATTTCAACTAGTTTCACAGGTGACTCTCTACCTTCATTCATTGATATCATAGTAAGCAAGGTATGAGGATGAAAAGGTTCCTAGAATTCATAGCTGAAAATATTTTTATATTCCTAAAAAGATTGTGGATATTCAATACATTCAGTCTTAGCTAAGAATTGGCTTAAAATTTGATCTTCAGTTGGTTCTTGAAAACCTATTATTTGTTCAATTGTTAACAAAGGTTGAGCACATTACTCCTCCCCATAGGGATTCTCTAACCATAAAGTAATTTTGGTATTTGGTTGGGCATGAGGGAATAGAGTAAGCTTTTTGTTGTGGGTTCCATTGGATATTGTCATCTCTCCATACCGAAAACCAATGAATGTATCAACAGTTGTTAACCAAGGTCGACCAAGCAAAACTAGATGTCCGAGTTTGGAGGATTTTGGTTGAATTACAAAGAAGTCTACATGATACTCCTAGGAAGCTAGGGTGACTGTTACATCATCCAGACTTACTACTGGACTAATGAGTGATTTATATTCTAATTCCAATAGGTTTGGGTTGGACTTAAGTGATTTAGTTGCAGTGTTTTCATGGTACCAATAGGAATAACATTTATTTCTGCTCCGAGATTAATAAGTGTATTTGGTAAAGAAATGTCATTAATTTCTATGGTTACCACTGGGTTCCCTAGGTCATTTTATTTGGATGGAATTTCTGATCTGAATTCTGACAACTGTCTAAACACCCGTACAACAAGAGGATCCTTCCTTTTTCTTCCAGGATTTTTAATGCAAAGCTCCCTTACAATCTTGGCATAGATAAAAATGTCCTTAATAGATTGTAACAGAGGAATATTTACACATATATTTCTTAATTCATCTTCTAAATCACGTCCTAGAGGCACCTTAGTCTTCTTTATAAGAAACCTTTATGGATAAGGTGGATGGTTAGTTTCCTAAGGTATTTTAGGTTTTGAGGTAGGTATAGCTAGAATGTAAAGAGGAATTTCCTCTATAGAAGGGATATCTTCATCTTCATCTGGTTTATTTTATGATTGTTCTTCTTGTATAACCACTGTAGAATTTGTTTTATTTAAGACCTTCATATATCTTAATTGTGTTTAATTTAATAGAGCCGAGGTGAAGACATAAGTTGAGAAGGTTTGCAATTCCATATTCTGTACAGGTTGAGTAGGTATATTATTAGGATTTGTAATGGGTTGTGAAGGAATTGGGGTAGGATGAGGAGGATTTGGATTAAGTAAAGCTTTCATTTGATATTGTTGGTTCAGATTCATGGACAATGTAATTTGTTGTTGTAGTTGAGGAGGTGGATTAAATCTTGGCAAAAGATGAGAGATATTAGAAGGGTACTGTGGGTATGTAGGAAAACATGGTGGTTGTAAAGGGTAATTCCCATAGGTAGTTCCCCTCCATCCCTATTTCCAAGGATGGCCTTAGGGTTGTTGAGGTGTCCACTGGGAATAAGGCATCAGAGGGACCCATTGATGTTGTGGGTATTGCATGGAAGGATCTGGGAACATGTTAGGGTTTTGTTTCCTCCATAGTCTCTTAGGGGGATATGATGTGTCTTGGGGATATAATCCTCCATTATAGATATCTTGAATACCATGCAGTGAAAGGAACCTCTTAGTAGGATGATCCTATGTACAAATTCCACAAACTTCTATGACATTAACAAGGAACTCCTTCTCAGGATGTCTCTTCCTACACCGAGGACATAAAATTTCCAAGGTAGACTTCTCTTCCTCTTGTTTCCTCTTGATTTTGAGGGTATCCAATTGGATGTTGATTGTATTTAGGATATCCATTTTGAAATTCTCTATCATATTTCCCAGTTCCATTCTTGTGACACCTCTTTTAGAATGTTTAGCAATTCTGTTTACAGGGTCTCTTGAAGCTTTCCCAGTTTTGGCTTGACTACGAGAGTACTTTTTACAATACTTGACAATCTTAGAAAATGTTTTTTGGTATATATTCCCAGAGCTCATGAGGTTCAATTCTTCTATACAATCATCCATTACACCCTTCAGAAAAATAATTCTAACTGTGGTTTTGTCAAGGAAAAATTGTTTGGTCTTTTGGTAGTTATAAAGGAACCTTTCCAAGTAATCCTTTAGGATTTCCTCCTCAGATTGTTGCATATTGGATATTTCATTCCTAGAATCTATAGGTCTACAATAATCCTAATAATTTTTGAGAAAATTTTCCTTCATGTCATCCCAAGACAAAATACTATCTTCCCCTAAACTGATGAACCATATGAGTGCTATGTATTTTAGTGTGGGTGGAAATAATTTTAATTTTTTAGCATTGTCTGTGTAATTATAACTTTTGCATAGTATATCAAACTCAAACATAAATGAATCAAGGTCTTCGTATGACATGCTATGAAAGTGAGGTAGTGATGATAAAATAATAATCTTCATGGTGAAATTTCTGGTAATGTCTGGTATTAGAAACCCAAATGTCTATGTCTCATTCTTTTCATTCCCTTCTCCATCTGCCATATTTATGTATAACAATTTATAGGATGCAGGTGATGTTTTCCCACTAGGTGATGGTTCAACCACTAGATTAGTTGGGATATTTAATTTTTCCAATACTTTTTGTATTGCTACAATTGCAGATTCATATTATCTACCACTGCCTTGGTTTATTTTCTAATTTCTTCTTCTGATTGGGTCGCCACTACTTCTCCTGCTACTTGTTGTGATATGTTTCCAAATTGCACAATAGCTTCAACTTCAAGGTGTTTTACTGTATTTTCAATTAATGATTCTGAAATTTCTCCTCTGAAACGTTTTCCTCCATAGCGATCGACATAATTAGTGGGAGGGGTTCTTCTTGGACCAAATATTTTTTCTGGAATTTTTGTTGCAATAAATCTACCTTTACTATCCCTAAGTCTACTCATATAAAAGAAAAATATCTAGTGCTAAAAAAACACAAGTTCTAACTACTAAAGGTAAGAGGACAACCTATCTTTGGAGTGACCCCACCAAAGTGGATGTGTAGATTCTTACCTCTCATATTAGTGTCTTCTCTCTTCCCTTAGGTCATCCTTCAAACCAATCCAAAATAATCAAATTAATCTATTTCAAACACTACCTATTATTGTTTACAACTCCCCGACAATGGCGCCAAAATGTTGGTGCAAGTATATGTACAATATATTTCCAATCATTAATATGTCAACCATGATTCATAATCAACAGAGTTGTCACACTATATGTTCCGAAAACAGGTGATGTATCTATGTCCAATGAGTATAGTAGAAATCAAAACACTTTATATGCACACTCTGTTTTATCTAAATATTAATTACAATTATTAAACACAAAATCCAATGGAAAATTTATCTAAGAATGGGTGTGCTAATTACTATGTGATCATATGTCCTTAATCTATTCTTTACAAACTTTGAAAGATTTAAAGAACATGATTCAAAGAAGGGAATCTAATTAACACACACTCAAAAGACTCTCTTATTTCAATAGGTAACCAGTACATGAAACAAGATTATCCATTTACAGGCTCAGGAAGATGAAAGATGAAATCATGTCTCGTTCTTGTAATGACACACTTTAATATTAACTTTCAATAAATCCCTATCTAATTCTTCACACTCCTCCAGAATCAATCAATGCCACTCAAAAGGAAATTCAATGCAGTCTTGCAATTCTGAAAAAGCTACTTCATTTCTACCCACGAAACAAAGATCTTATTGAGATTTTCCATTTGTTGGCTCCTGTAACAAAAAATATAGATTATCGAGTTGTTCCTATACTAACACACTTTGCAAAATAAATTCTAAGAGGTTGATTCTCTTCCTAGAACCCAATTCAGTAATGTAAATGATCACACATAGAAATATATGCAATTATTTTAACATTACAAAGTACCGTGAATACAACTAAATGAAATGCCTATGATTTTGGTGCACCCAAACTCATCACACATTATAACATAAGGTAATTTACATCCTACTCATGCTAAACATCTATGTTATATTTAAATCAAACCAGAAATCAAACCATACCAAGTACAGGATGAATAATAATTGGGTACAGGATGTTCACAAACCAATACCGGATCACACCACATGAAACAAGAATAAAATCTTCGTTACATTTTATAGTAAGCTCTCCAAGTTGGAATGGTGGGTCCTTACTGATTCAACAAGGAATATTAAAAATAACTCACAAAATTTCAAACTTTAGGAAACACACAATATCAACAAATTCCACTTCATATTAACCTTCAACACATAAGTTTACAAAAAATATGTTCTCATAATCCAATACTTCAACATAAAAATATTCATCTCTTCTCATCAATCAGCTACATGCCCTCTTTATAAGAGAAACAAACCGATACAATCGAGGTAATAGATAACTCAAAATATATCAAATCTTAGTTTATTAATACATGACTTTTATTGTTTTAACGTTCCTTTATCCTCATGACACGAAGTGCATGAGGGTGAAGGAATATCCTATAGACTTAGAATAGAGATATGGTTCACCAACTAACTCCTCAAACTTATCAAAATATTGATTCAATTGATCACGTCCATATTTTTAGGTACCTATACCAAATGGCTTCGATTATAGGTACTGGATGGTTTTTGGAATTTTCTGGTGCATGTATTGGAAGGCTTCTAGTGTGAGTACCAGATGACTTCGTACCAAATGAATTCCAATGACAATGACAAGTTTGTGGTAGAAGTCATGTTAGGTTTCCTTTTGAATTTCTTTATGTCATAGTCTGGTCAGTCAGTCTGTGTCAGTTTTGACAAATTCATTGTTGACAATATGCATCAGCAGTTGGTGAATTTCAATTTATTAAGACATTTCAGATATTACACCCATTTACTGAGGATGTTCCTGGAATCAAACAAAACTGAATTTCCTGAGACTGCATTCATTTCAACTGAATGTAAAAGGATCACCAATATTATCTTCATCAATAATATTATGTCCAGGGTGTACAATCTTATCTTCGGTTCAGACTTGCCAAGGGTTATGGAAGAAATGAAAAGTTGTTAACGACCAAATCCAGAGATCAGGATAGGTGATTGGTTGTTGTTCATACAGTCAACCATGATTTGGGTATATGGCTACCAAGGAGGACCTCATATTTTACCAGTCTTTCTGACCCCCAAAATATTTTCTTTGGAGTTCATAAGACAAAGGATCATCTTAGAGACGGAGCATTTTTTGAAAACACACAAGGATTCTAATTTAAAATTCCCTTTCATAGTAGTTCCCTTTGTGGTGAAGAACAAGTCTTGTTTGCCTTAGATTCAATCCAAACTCAGTGAATTTGGATTCACACAATTGCAAGGAAGAAAATACGACCCACACCAGATCATATCAAAGAGAAGATTGGCGAGCAGACAAGGCCCCTATGAACACGAGCATGTTGAAGGATTTGATAAGTTGGCCAATCTAGAAACCTATGTAGATATGGAGATCACTATACAACATGATCAAGAAAAACAAATGGAACTAGCCACCCAGCAGAGCCCAACATAGAAACCTTCTCCTAGATTGATTGTCAAAGCTCCTAAAATGAGCATCTACAATAACAGGAGTAGTTCAGAGGCCCTGGGCACTAGTAGCCAACAAGATATTCTCAAGAAAATGAAAATCACATCATCCTCTCAAATAGTTGACCTGGAAGAAGAAGAATCCAAGGAGAAAACATGCATGGAAAGGGTAGAAAGTGTAACCAAGAATGAAGAAGCAGGTACAAAAAATAGGACACAAATTGAAAGAAGCACAAAAGTTTTTAGCAGCGGGAAACACATATTTAGCTAGACACATAGGGAAGTTTATCAGTCCAAGGAAGACTTAATGAACTAGTACGTTGTGAAGGGAAGTATGGCCAATAGTGAAATAAGGGACCTTTTTCCTGAAGTGGAAAAGACTTCCCAGTTTAAGGCTTCTTTACTCTCGGTCAGGAATGTGGAAAAGAAAACATTTAACATAGCAGTGGTTGATGATGATAAGGTGTCTAAGATCAAAATGCACTATGAAAATATTGGTTCCCCTGACAAATTAAATTTCCACAGAAATGTCAGCGATATGCTATATTCTGATTATCTAAGTTTGGGTCTGAGGGTCGCAAGATTGACAACACATGCACTCAAACTAGATGGACAATTGAAATAGGAAAAGGCATCCGACAAAGCCTAGATTCAAAGGATAGAGTCTAAAGGTTCTTAAGGGGTTAAAGCTTCTCTGGATGAAAAGGATAAAATGATCCAAAGCTTAAAGAAAAGGCTGAAGATGTCACCTACAGGCCATCCACAAACAACAAAACTAACTACTTTGGAACAAGAGAAAGAGACATTCAAACAAGAGGCACTCAATTACAAAGCTAAAGTGTTGCAGTTGGAAAAAGAGAAAGAGAATTGGTCACAAGCACAAGCAACAACATCAGATATGGTTATCATTGTACCTACTAATACAGACGCGGGATCTAGCACTGAAGGGCTGGTCCAAGTAATGTCCCAGGTAAGCATCAAAACAAGGTAGATCAAAAGTCTCAATGAGGTTATATAAAAGTTGAAACAAGAGATGAAGGTGAAGGATGAGAATATGGTTCAACTTCACAGAGATAATCAAGATTTGCAAGAGAGAGTGAGCAAGATGAAAACCAGGTTAAAGGGAAAAAAATTATTACAGGGAGCCAAACATGTCATATGGGATGTTATTGCTACAGAAGATGCTAAATTCAGGTTTTATCTAAATCTTATAAATGACAAAGACAGTGTGGCTGCTACAGCTCGGAGAAGGTGTGTTGTTGTTAATGAAGTGTTAGCTAAGAAGCCCTCAGAATGGGCCCAAAATGATATTGACTTGCTAAATTCTATGCCAACTGTCAATCTTCAAACTATCAGGGTTAAAGAAAGGACTGCATTGATCATTTCAAATAGGAAAATCATCACCAAACATAACCTACTCAGATCGGTCCAAAACAAAGCTATGCAAATGGAGTACAACATACAGGAATTTAAAGATGAATTTGAACAATTGTTTATCAAAGGCCTCCCATCATTTTGGAATAGAAGAGGTTCATTATAAAATCGGGAAGATTACAATACTCTCCTCATGCAATGCAGAATGGACCATTCTAAATTTGAAGCTATAGAAGAAAGTCTGAAAGGCCCAAGTCTGGTAGAATATTTGGCTACAGAATTCAAATCTTTGAATAAGTTCAAGATAGTGAAAGTCGGCATGTCGACTATGTCCTATGCCATGTGCATTGACTTGGAGATTTTGATTAAAGAGATGATGGATTGTGGAATCCCCTCTGATTGGCAATGGAAGGAAATCGTGTGGCAGGGTAAGAAAAAGTGCAATATCGTTGGAGCCAGTCAGTGATCCCCAATTTTCATCAAGTTTTCAAATCCGACAGAAGACCAGAGTGAGACAGATAGTGGGAAGGAACTGAATAGTCAGACAAATCGCCCATATTTTCGAAACATTTTTGTCAATTATTGTAAATCGTTTCGTATACCGAAACCGTCAATCAAAACCGTTTTGGAAGCTGAAACACTTCAAATTTAAGTTATTTTGATCAAATTGTATAAGTATTGGGTTACTTGAATGAATTAATGTTGGCATAAGTGCAAGAGCACTTTTGGTTGTATTAGACTCTATTTTGTAAATTTTCTAAATCTGAATTGAATATAAATGCAGAAGATTTTAAAGTCTCTATGAAAAGATTCTAACGGGTGGTGATATGAGCTTTGTTTCCTTTCATCGTATGTATTTCCTTTGAGTTGTTACTTCATTTACATTTTCTTCTATTTAAATTGGAGAGTTAAAGGCCCATAATTCATCTTGTGATGCTCTTGGCTTAAGCAATTTAAACTGTGTGACTGTCTTCTTAACTTATTCAAAAATAATTTTAGTAATTCTTTGATGCAGTTATTTGTTTTCTCTATATTCCTACACTCTATTTAAATTTAAGAATAACTCAGATTCATCACCTCATTGAGCATTTATCCTCTATAGATTTCTATCAGTCGATGTTAAGAACCAAATATCAATATAGCATAGAAAAACATCAGAATAAGTACTCAATGCCTTGAAAAAGAGAGAATTTAAGATAATAAGACTCTTTGAGGGGGAAACCTCCTTTTACCCCACATAATTGTTCAAGTACAAGATGATTCCAAATGAAAATGTCTCCTTGGTATATGTAGGAGACTAGGAGGCATAATTACAACTAGTGGAATAAATCTGACATAAATAAAATAACATTACTAATGTAATATGCCCCAATTAAGGGGTAATGAGCCAATATTAGGGCTTATCATGCCCCTCCCCTACCCTTAAGACAAGTTTTGTCCGCAACACTTGACTAACTCTGGATGATTCTGTATAAAAGACTCATCTTCCCAAGTGGAATCTTCAGCCGATAGTTTCCTCCATTTAATGAGATACTCTGAAATGGATCTATTCCTCAGCTGGTGATTTCTTGTGTCAGTGATGGATTTAGGATCCAATATGATTTTTCCTTACTCGTCAAGTTCTGGAAATATAGTTTGAACTGGGATCTTGTCGCCTATAACCTTCTTTAAACATGAAACATGGAAAACTGGGTGTACTCATGAAGATGCAAGCAGATCCAATTTGTATGCCATACTACCAATCTTTTGCAACACCTTATAAGGGCCATAGTACTTTGGTGATAATTTATTATCCTTCTTGGCTTTCTTGAGGGACATCTATTTGTATGGTTGTAGTCTTAAAAACACCGAATCCCCTAATTCAAAACTTCTTTCACTACGATGTTGATCTGCTTGTTGTTTCATGCGATTTTGTGCCATGGTCAGGTTGTCCTTTAATATTTGGAGAACTTGTTGTTGATTCTCGATGTGATCTTCCATTGCTTGAACCTTAGATTTTTATTTTAGAGAAGAAGTGATGGAAGGAGGGTGGTATCCATAGAGTGCCATAAATGGTGTCATTTTTGTTGCAGTATGAAAGGAAGTGTTGTACCACCATTCTGCCAAGGGTAACCATTTGAACCATTGCATTTGTTTATTAGAGACAAAGAAACGAAGGTATCCTTTCAGACATTTGTTCACTATCTCGATTTGTCCATCAGATTGAGGATTATAGGATGAGCTATGAGCCAATTGAGTACCCAAACAAGAAAATAATTATGTCCAAAAATGTCCAGTGAAGATGGGATCTCTGTCACTTACAATAATAT
>ML778173.1:932590-946317 GCA_009831015.1 Picea engelmannii | reverse complement strand
TGTAGAAGTTCCCTTTTTGGGTGGCATGTTGGCCAAGTATCACTTTTGAACCTTGATTTTGAGGTGGTTCTGCTAGACAATCTTTCTTCTGTTGTATCTCCCAAGTTTCGTCCCTTCTGGGTATGAAACTTTCTTTTTTGTATTTCTTTGATATTTCTTCTCTGCAATGCCATAGGTCTGATCAAAATTGGATGTGCCAAGTGGAATTTACAGTAACTTGCCCACAACTTGCTGATTTTTGGCCTTTCTAGGAGATCTCACTTGTATAGCATTCCCCGCACAAAATAATTGATATAAAATTCTGAAACTCGCACCAGAAATACTACAGACCGTCCACTATCCAATGAAACTAGTCTCACTCAATTTCAATACTCTAAGAAGAAGTTGTGATTGTTTTACCTGGAACACCTTCTTGAGACCAGTCAATAGGACAAGTTAGATACCCTATCTTCCACATGGTGTATCTACAAATGTAAGATGACCTAGAAGCTGAAATTTTTACCATAGATACCTTACTAATTTTTGTGAATAGCCTACAGATTTTAGGGTCTGAAACATTACAGAAAATAGTTTATAGTGAAAATTCTGAAATGACCTAGTTCAGGATGATTCGAGAACCCTATCTTGCACAGGTTGTATCTCCAAAAGCATAAGGCCTCAAGAGATGAAATTTTAACCCAACGTACCTTGATTCGTCTACTAAATATCCTCCAAGCCTTTCCTTCTGAAACATTGTAGAAAAAACATTATAGCGCAAATTCCAAGGTGTCTCAGATGCAACAGCAAAACCCCAAGACCTTGAGCTCTGATACCATATGTTAAGAACCAAATATCAATATAGCATAGAAAAACATCATAATAAGTACTCAACACTTTGAAAAAGAGGTAATTTCAGATAATAATCCTCTTCAAGGGGGAAACCTCCTTTTACCCCACATAAATGTTCAAGTACAAGATGATTCCAAATGAAAATGTCTCCTTGTTATATATAGGAGACTAGGAGGTATAATTACAACTAATGGAATAAAGCGGACATAAATAAAATAACAATACTAATGTAATATGCCCCAATTAAGGGGAAATGAGCCAATATTAGGGATTAACAGTCGATGCAATTTTTTCATTCACTTTCAAAATTTTGACTCCATAGCCTTGAGTGTTCCTCCCCTTCCTTGCCAACAACTTTATTTAAAAACCCCAAAACAAACCAAATCTAGCCACCAATTTCCAATGAAACATCAAGTGACACGAGAGATCCCTCTCTAAGTTGAGAAGGCTAGTGCCTTAGCTCTAAATCTGGTTGAAATATTTACCTATGTCATTTGTCTATTCACCCGGACAAAATTTATAGAGTGGTAACATTCTGGCGTCGTTGTCGGGGATGAAATTGAAAAATCATCCCTGGGAAAATGAATTAAAACTCTAGTTTGATTCCTGAGGGTGACAGTGGATCAAATACCTTATTGGCTAAGATTATTTTTACCCTAGTGACTCCATTACTCAGTTACCAGTGGCACCACACCTTGTGAGATAGAAATCTTGGCTCCTAAGAAAGTCCACACTAGGAGAAATCCAGAACCAGAAGCTGCAATCCCTATGTCTGACCCTGAGAAGCTTGTACGTAGAAGAAAAGAAAGGCCTGTGACCCCAGTGTTGCACCCGAACTGATACATGTCCTTGCCTAGAGATGGATTGAATAACATAGAAGACCTTGTATTCGATGTGAAATTTGAATAATCCCTATTCAGAACTAAGTTTGAATCTTGTCCAAATGAGAATATCTTCGACGAAAAGAGGTTCCAAGATCTAGTTTTAGCCGCATCTGTCAAGCCTGTAGTGACCCCTTCTCAGAACCAACATCCACTCCGACCCCTCATATCATCTATGGCAGAAATATTCTCTCCCCTCATACTACCTCTCAACTACATGATCTGCCTCAAGATTACAATCTAAGGATTAAACTATATGAAGTCGAAGGTAATATATCAGCCCAAAAACATCTAGACTAGTTTAATTATTTCATAGACTTGGAAGAAGTGGACTATGAAGATGTGAAGATGAGTTTATTTACACAAATCCTTGTGGGATATGTGAGGAATTGGTTCAGATACCTTCCAGTAGGTAGTATCACAGATTTCAAAGCCCTTGAGACAAGCTTCCTTTCAAAATGGGGGGATAAGAAAAATCCCCTTCAGTTGTTGATCCAGTATAACAATATGAAGAGATCACTTGATGATATGATACAAGATTTTTCAGCCAGATTCATGAAGGTGNAAGGCATCTCAGCTCAAATATGTCGATTCTTTTGAAAGTGACTTTGGTTTATTATTAAGAGAACGAAGATCTACCACTTTGGATTATATGATGACTGATACTATAGAGGTAGAAGTGAACCTAAAGGATTAAGGGAAGATGAAAAATAATGTTGGCAAACACACAAACATATCTCAAGACAAAGCACAACCTTTGACATCTCAAACTTCAGAGGAAATATTTGAAGCGATGATGAGAAACATGGAGCGGATGATGGAAAGGATGGCCCTAGGAAATAGGCATAACCCCAAAGAATAGGTTGATGGTCCACCCAGAAATCCAAGAAGAGTAGCTATTCAATAGATTAGGCAAAGAAATCATGGAAATCGGGCAAATCAAGCAGATCCAACGAATCTTGGAAACCATGCAAATAAGGGAAACTAGACAAATTAGGGAAACCAAGGGAATCAAGGGGAACAAAAAATCAGGCCTCCCTTCCAAAATAATTATGTAAATGAGGGTTATGATGGATATTTTGAGGATAACATGAACTCCTGTGATGATAAAGAGACAGAGGTATTTTTGACCAAAGAAGAACATGACCAGTTCATGGACGCAAATGAGATCTTTATGCAAGATGAAGAGGAAAGGGTATTAGTAGAAAAAGAAGATTATGAGACCGGATTACAAAACGTCATCATGTAATTACAAAGGAAATATAACCTCTTAAATCAAAAAGTACCCCCAAACCCTCCAAAGGGTAATCCTCCAAAAGGACACCCCTCCAAAGAAGCTCAGAACCATGTACCTTCTTCTAGTCAGACCAAAAAAGATTTTGTTGCAAAAGATTCAGCTGCAAAGGACTCCACTGTGAAATATTTTTTTGCGAAGGATACTGCAGAAAAGGAGAAGCAGAAAGAAGAACCTTAGAAGAAAATATTGAAAAGGAGAGAAATGGTCACCAAAGAGGTAGAAAAAACTCCGTCCTCTTTCGATTTCAAAAGTGAGATGACTAAGATAAAAATTTCGGTACCATTTAATGAATTGATCAGGAATAGAGAATACAGAAATCAGATCATCAAGATGCTTAAAATGGGAACAACCTCTGATACCCTAAACATAAAATATGATCACCCAACTATCCTATTTGGGCCAAGGGTAGAATAAAACGGTGAAAATGAAGAAGTCCCTCCTTTTTATGTCAGTTTGAAAATCCATGACATGATTATGCACAATGCTATGATGGATTCTGTAGCATCACACAAACCGATTCCAAAAGTGGTCATGGACCAACTAGGTCTCGAGGTCACAAGACCTTACAAATATTTGTTCTCCTTTGATTCCAGAAAGGTAAAATGCCTTGGAATGATCAAATACATGGTGGTTTCTTTGGCACAAATCCCAACAAAGAATATGGTGATGGATGTTGTGGTCACCGATATCCCTCCAAAATTTGGTATGTTGCTTTCCAGATCATGGGCTGCAAAATTAAAAGGAACTCTCTAGATGTACATGTCTTATGCTACTATTATTGTCTTTGGTCAGGACAAAATACTGTACAGGGAGGTTTTTCTTAAATATATGGTCAGCAATAAATCATAGCCTAGCAATCATCCTATCTATTCAGTGGAGACTGAATTAGGATCTTCCATCTTCTTCAATGACCTGTGCTATGAAGAAGAAGAAACAAAAGTCGTTTTAGCTGACAAGGATGAGCTTATGGGGAAAATGGAGGAACTTTCAGAGCAGAAAGATGATGCAGAGGACCAGTTATGGAAGATGAATTTCGATGGAGCTTCCTATAGAGAAGGAGCTAGAGTTGGCGTATGGATTAACCACCCCAAAGGAGACACAAAATTGTCTTCCTACAAATGTTTTTTTGAATGCACTAATAACATAGTCGGATATGAAGCGTTGATATTTGGATTGAAAGTTTTAGAAGAGCTAGGTTCCAAAAGAATTGTTGTACATGGAGATTCTAAGCTAATTATAAATCAAATCAAAGGAATTTACCAAGAAAAACAACCAAGATTGATGGCTTATAGGAATCTAGTACTAGAACTCCTTGAGAAATTTGAAGAATGCAATCTATCGACAATTCTAAGAGAGCAGAATCAGATTGTTGATGCTCTGGCCACTTTAGCAGAATTTTTTAGAGTCCCAATTTTCCCTGAGAAAAGATACAATGTGGAGGTGAAGTACAGGCCAGCAGTACTAGACAATATGAAGCACTGGTAGGTCTTCAAAAATGACAAGCAAATATAAAGCTTCCTCAAAATGGAGAACGAGTTCGAGAATTTAAACATTGATGATGAATATTGTGATGATGAGGTAGATGCAGCTGCTTTTATGAAAGAACAATATTTTGACAATCAGATTGTTGGCAGATATATCGTTCAACTAAAGAGTAATATCATCCCCAATCGTCTGGTACCATTAGAGAAACTTTTTTATAACAACGATGTAGCCAGAAGTCTGAAGATCACAATAGATGAAGGGGACATGGAATATTGAAATATTGGGACTCCAGAGGATCTAAAGATCGTTAATTTTTCCAGGAAGATAAACCCTGAAGTCAAAGAGAGGTATGTCAAATTAATGAAATAATTCCCCGACGTTTTTTCTTGGATCTATGATGATCTAAAAGTCTATGATACCAGTATAATACAACATGTTATCCCAATTAAAGAAGATCACAAGCCATTCAAACAAAAATTAATAAGAATAAACCCTTTTTTGTTGCCATTGATAGAAAAGGAAGTAAAGAAATTGTTTGAAGAAAACATCATAGTGTCCCTGAGACTTTCCAAATGGGTGGAAAATCTGATACCATTCCAGAAAAAGAGTGGGGAAATTAGACTATGTGTAGACTTCAGGAATCTAAATAAGGTGTCTCTAAAGGACAACTATAAATTGCCTAAAATGGATTACATTCTACAGAAGGTAGTAGGCTCTCAAAGGATGTCAATGCTAGATGTTTTCTCTGGATATAATCAGATTATGGCGCACCCCGATGACCAGGAAAAAAATGCATTCACTACACCATGGGGAACGTTTATGTATGCAAAAATGCCTTTTGGGTTATGAATGCAGGGGTGACATTTCAAAGAGCCATGGATATATCTTTTTCTGACGATAAAGATAAATTCATTTTTATCTATATTGATGACATTACCGTGTATTCTTCCTCGGATGAAGAACACCTCAAGCATCTCAGAAGGGTGTTTGAAAAATGCAGAAAATTCAGCATATCATTGAATCCAAAAAAGTCGAATTTTTCCATGGAAGAAGGGAAGCTCTTAGGGCACATCATTTCGAAGGAGGGAATAAAGGTGGACCCTAATAGGGTTGAAGGGATATTGAAAATCAGCATACCCAGAAGTAAAAATGAGGTACAATCTTTCCTGGGGAAAGTAAATTTTCTGAGGAGGTTTATCCCAAATTTAGTTGAAATCATAAAACAAATTACCAACATGCTAAAAAAGGGGAATGAAATAAAATGGATTCATGAAGCGAGAAAGTCCTTTGAATACATCAAGGTGGCATTGACAAAGGCTCCTATATTGGCTAGTCCAAATTTTGAGAAAGATTTCATATTGTTTTCATTCACCTCAAAGCACACAATTGCAGGTGTATTACTCTAGAAAGATGACCGAAATTTCGAGAAGTCCATAGCATATTACAGTAAAACATTGAGAGACACTCCTTTAAAATATGATATCATGGAGAAGCAAGCATATGATTTGGTCAAGGCATTGAAAGAATTCAGGGTTTATGTCCTACATCCACATACCACGACTTATGATCCCAACAGCTCAGTGAAGGACATATTAACATAGCCTGATCTTGAAGGGAAGAGGGGAAAATGGATTGCAGTACTGTTAGAATATGATCTTGAAATCAAGCCCACGAAGTTGATCAAAGGACAAGGACTTGCTAGACTAATGGCACAAACAAACTGTGAACTCTTGGGAATAAATTTCATTGCAGATTTGTCAGACCTTGTAGTAGAGGAAGAAAGGGAGACTCCAAAAATATACCAGAAGTTCCTTGACTCTGCATGGTATGTAGATATCATTTTTGTGTTGAAAAATATGCAGGCTCCTCCTGAGTACAGTAAAACAAAAGCTAGATTTGTGAAACTGAAGGCAACAAAATTTTGTATAGTAAATGAATCTCTATACTGAAAAGATCCAGGGGGAATTCTATTGACTTGTTTGATAGAAGAAGAAGCAAAGAGAACAATCAAAGAGTTCCAAAAAGGTGAATGTGGAGGTCATAATTATTGGAAGACGACTGTGCACAAAATTTTGAGAGTTGGCTTTTATTGGCCTAGCATTTTTCTTGACATTTATAAAGAAGTTTCAAAGTGCCATGAATGTCAAATATTCGATGGAAAAGAAAAATTGTAGTCTCTACTGCTAAAACCCATTTCAGTAGAAGCTCCTTTTAGACAATGGGGCCCAGATTTTATAGGGGAGATAAATCCATAGTCCTTGGCTCAACACAAATGGATCATGACTGCAAAAAATTATTTTACTAAGTGGATTAAGGTCGTTCCCTCCAAACAGGCTACAGATGATGTTATCATTCATTTCCTAGAAGACAATATCTTGTCCAGATTCGAATGCCTGATCAAGATTAGAACAGACAATGCAGCGGCCTTTAAGTCTAAAAAGTTGGAAAAATTATGCAATGATTACAACATTACTCTTGGTCATTCCACTTCATATTATCCTCAAGGGAATGGATTGGCTGAGTCTTCAAATAAAATCTTAGTCAAAATCATCAAAAAATTGTTGCAAGAGAACAAAAACACGCGGCACAAAAAACTCATTCATGCGCTGTGGGATAACAGGATATCCCCTAAAAGAGCTATTGCCACATCTCCTTTCCAGATCGTTTATGGTACAGAAGAAAATTTTCTGACTACATTGGGGTTGTTGGTGATGAATTTGTTGCCGGAGCAAGAAGAAGAAATAAATGCCAGTCGGAGGAGAGATGATGAGCTCATCAACGTACAACAGACCAAAGAAAAAGCCTTCAATAATGCTCAGCTTCGTCAAGACAAGATCAAAGAATCTTTTGATAGACATACCAAGGTAGATGACTTCAAACCAGGAGACTGGGTTCTAAAATGGGATGCCAGAAACAAAGATAAAGGTAAACATGGGAAATTTGATAAGCTGTGGTTGGGTCTGTTCAAAGTCTCAGCTTATCGTGGGAGCAACGCCTATTTGTTAGAAGAAAGTAATGGAGAATTCACCAGAGGAGGGCCTATGAATGGTAGGTTCCTCAAGCATTACATTGTTTGAAAAACAATCACCCCACCATTCATTGTATATAATCATTCTACTTTTTCCTTTATGCATGAAAGATTGAAATAAAGCTAGCATAGTTGAAGCCCGAGGTGAAGGCCCTGAGCTATGTTGGGCAGATTGTAAGTTTTTGAGTAAAAGTCAGCAGATTCATATCGCATTGATAAATCACAGCCCAATGGGAAGGCACTTAGTCTACATTTCTTTGCTACCTCACGGGGAGGATAGCATCCCCAGTAGGAGCCAATGTTATCACCATAATAATTTTCAAATGGTATCCAAATTTCATAATTTTAGCAAAAGGTTGTGTCACTAAGGAGATATGATAATTTGGAGGACCAGGATATATCTAGCAGCGTATGGAAAAATATGGCGAAAGTATAAAGGGTGAGACTTAGCGAACCGTCGATCTTGAACACGGCCCAGATCAACGGCCAAAACGCATATCGGGGATCAAAATAGCATGAAAGTTAAACAATTGAGGGTAGGCCGTGGAAAACCGTCACGGTTTAAATCATGCACGTGTGGCACCCTTTGAGACACATCGGGGTGAAAAGTGGTTCTCCTAAAACCGTCTTCTCCAACCCCCGATGTCGAAGTTGCTGGGTAAATGTGGATCGTAGATCTTAAAACAACCTAGATCAACAGATGAAACCCATATTGATGATTGTAGTAGAGCGAAGATTAATGAATCAAGTTCAGTCCAAGGAAAACCATCATGGTTTAAATCATGGACGTATAGCGCCCTCAGAGGCACATCAGGGAAAAAAGAGGTTCGCCTAAAACCGTTTTCTCCAACCTACGATGTAAATAGATACCTATAAAAGGGGGACCTCCCAGCATTATTTTATGATAACTTGAAGCATTCAAACGTTTGGGAACTTGGCTCAAAGCATCCATTTTAATTTCAAGCTCAAAATTGAACTAGATTTGTGTTTCTCTCACCACTTAACATGTATTTTCTCCATGGCCGCTAATCCTATTGTCTTATCCGTAAATTAGCAAGACATATCCTCCAAAGAAGAAGCCCTAATTGATAGAGACTCTGACATTTTCGACACAGAGATAACAGTCTCGCTCGTTTCTGTGTCCAGATCAAATTTGTTGGACAATGTTGGAACACACCTACCTTTCCTCCAAGTGGCTCAAGCCTCCATCACCCCTTACACCATAGAAGTAGTCTTTCCTTTCCCTGAATTTGTAAGGTGTGCAGAGCGATATTCTCAGGAAGAAAGAGTCATTATGAAAAAATTAGGGTTAGAGGTTTTATGTGAAATAGATAGTCCATCACTCTGACACACCCTCAGTATACATGAGTCTTCTTCCGCAATGTCAGAGCCCTTCGAGGAACAAAAAATGGTCACACTTTATAGAGAATGCCCACCAGAAGTAAAAACTCAGTTTCTACAAACCATTGTCAAGCCCAAGCACCATTCACAGAGTCTGTCATTACCCACCAGTATAAGCGTCATGATCATCAAAGTCCAGTGGGCTTGTTCTCTATTAGGTCAAATTTTAGGATTGGACAATGACAAGTTTGTGGTAGAAGTCATGTTAGGTTTCCTGTTGAATTTCCTTATGTCGGAGTCTGGTCAGTCAGTCTATGTTAGTTTTGACAAATTCATTGTTGACAATATGCATCAGTAGTTGGCGAATTTCAATTCATTAAGACATTTCAGATATTACACCCATTTGCAGAGGATGTTCCTGGAATCTAACAAAACTGAATTTCCTGAGACTGCATTCATTTCAACTGAATGTAAAAGGATCACCATGTTTATCTTCATCAATAAGATTATGTCCAGGGTGTACAATCTTATCTTCGGTTCAGACTTTCCAAGGGTCCTGGAAGAAATGAAAAGTTGTTTACAACCAAATCCAGAGAGCAAGATAGGTGACTAGATGTTGTTCATACAGTCCACTGTGATTTGGGTATATGGATACCAATAAGGACCTCATCTTTTACTGATATTTCTGACCCCAAGAATCTTTTCTTTGGAGTTCATAATACAAAGGGACATCTCGGAGACCGAGCATTTTTTGAAAATGCACAAGGGTTCTAATTTAAAATTCCCTTTCATAGTAGGTCCCTTTGTGGTGAAGAACAAGTCTTGCTTGCCTTAGATTCAATCCAAACTCGATGAATTTGGATTCACACAGTTGCAAGGAAGAAAATACGGCATGCACCAGATCATATCACAAAGAAGATTGGTGACCAGACAAAGCCCTTATGAACACAAGCATGTTGAAGGATTCGATAAGTTGGCCAATATAGAAACCTATGTAGATATGGAGATCACTATACAACATGATCAAACAAAACAAATGGAACCAACTACCTAGCAGATCCCAACACATAAGCCTTCTCCTATATTGATTGTCAAAGCTCCTAAAATGAGCGTCTACAATAAGAGGAGCAGCTCAGAGGCCTTGGGTGCCAGTAGCCAGTAAGATATTCTCAAGAAAATGAAAATCACATCATCCTCTCAAATAGTCGACCTAAAAGAAGAAGAACCCAAGGAGAAAACATGCATGGAAATGGTAGAAAGTGTAACCAAGAATGAAGAAGCAGGTATGGAAAAAAGGACACAAATTGAAAGAAACACAAAGGTTTTTAGCAGCAGGAAACACATATTTAGGCAGACACCTGGGGAATTTTGTCAGTCCAAGGAAGATTTAATGAAACAGTATGTTGTGAAGGGAAGTATGGCCAACAGTGAAATAAGGGACCTTTTCCTGAAGTGAAAAAGACTTCCCAGTTTAAGGCTTCTTTACTCTTGGTCAGGAATGTGGAAAAGAAAACATTTAACATAGCAGTGATCGATGATGATAAGGTATTTGAGATCAAAATGCATTATGAAAATATTGGTGCCCTTGACAAAGTAAAGTTCCACAGAAATGTCAGCGATATGTTATATTATGATTATTTGAGTTTGGGTCTGAGGGTCGCAAGATTGTCAACACATGCACTCAAACTAGATGGACAATTGAAATAGGAAAAGGCATTCAACAAAGCCTGGATGACACAGGTCAAAAGGCTAGAGCCTGAAGGTCCTCAAGGGGTGAAATATTCTCTAGACAAAAAGGATAAAATGATCCAAAGCTTAAAGAAAAGGCTGAAGATGTCACCTACAGACCATCCACAAACGACAGGACTGACTTCTTTGGAACAATATAAAGAGACATTCAGACAAGAGGCACTCAATTACAAAGATGAAGTGTTGTAGTTGGAAAACGAGAAAGAGAATTGGTCACAAGCACAAGCAACAACATTAGATATGGTTGTCATTGTACCTACTAATACAGAGGCTGGATCTAGCACTGAAGGGTTGGTCCAAGCTATGTCCCAGGTAAGCATCAAAACAGGGAATATCAAAAGTCTCAATGAGGTTATAGAAAAGTTGAAACAAGAGATGAAGGTGAAGGATGAGAAGATGGCTCAACTTCACTGAGATAATCAAGATTTGCAAGAGAGAGTGAGCAAGCTGAAAACCAGGTTAAAGGGAAAAACATTATTGCAGGGAGCCAAACATGTCATATGGGATGTTATTGCTGCAGAAGCTGCTAAATTCAGGGTTTATCTAAATTTTATAAATGACCAAGACAGTGTGGTTGCTACAGCTCGGAGAAGGTGTGTTGTTGTTAATGAAGTGTTAGCCAAGAAGCCCTCAGAATGGACCCAAAATGCTATTGACTTGCTAAATTTTGTGCCAACTGTCGATCTTCAAACTATCGGGGTAAAAGATAGGACTGCATTGATCATTTCAGCTAGGAAGATCATCACCAAACATAACCTGCTCAGATCGGTCCAAAACAAAGCTATGCAAATGGAGCACAGCATACAGGAATTTAAAGATGCATTTGAACAATTGTTTATCAAAGGCCTCCCATCATTTTGGAATGGAAAGGGTTCATTTTAAAGTCGGGAAGATTACAATACTCTCCTCATGAAATGTAGAATGGACCATTCTAAATTTGAAGCTATAGAAGAAAGTTTGAAAGGCCCAAGTCTGGTAGAATATTTGGCTACAGACTTCGAAATTTTGAATAAGTTCAAGATAGTGAAAATCAACATGTCGACTATGTCCTATGCCACATGCATTGACTTGGAGATTTTGATTAAAGAGATTATGGATTGTGGAATCCCCTCTGATTCACAATGGAAGGAAATCATGCAGCTGGGTAAGACAAAGTGAAATATCACTAGATCCAGTTAGTGATCCCCAAGTGTTATCAAGTTTGCAAATCCAAGATAAGACCAGTGCGAGCCAGGTGGCAGGAAGGAACTGAATAGTCAGAAAAATCGCCCATAATTTTGAAACGTTTTTGTGAATTATTGTAAATCATTTCATATACCTGTTATCACTAAAATTTCGTCCACACATCGTTACAAGAACTCATCATCGTCAAACAACGATGAAGTCATCCATGGACCTAAATTAACACCAAAGCATTCATAAAAGGGTCAAAAACTATACAAAGTAGTGAAAAATTGAAGGGCGCGCGCGCACATGCACGAAACGAGAACACAAAAATCGTGCACATGTGCATGATGCGCGACTGTTATCGCAAAAATCCACGCACTGGCTAAACGGTGCATTTATGAGAGTGGTCGACCTCCCACCCACTTATGGTTCAGCTCCCAAGCCGATTTGACCCTCAAATCTAGACTGGATTCGACTGGATGGCTGGTCAAAGACCTAGAAATTCTCTAATTAGCCTCTTTTCACACTACAAAGGAGTTAAACAATAGCTCAAAGGAATGCTATAAAAAGGCCATGGATGCACCTCATTTTTCAAGGAATTCAAAGTAATGTTATGCTGCCTCTATTCTCTTGAGGACTCCATCATTTTCAAGAGCATATTTGCACCATTGCATTGGGCAATCCATCTCACCCATTGAGTGGATTTGTAAAGAGTTCTTTCATCATTTTCCATTTTTTTTTTTTGTAAGAAGAGTTAGCTAGTGGGGGTCCAAGAGCCCTCCCTTAGAGGAAGAAGGGACTCATAGTCCCGTTTCTTCTTGGTGTATTGTTTCACTAATAGATCAGCCTCAACATTGGTGACATGGGTCTTATGGTTCTTTTTGTTTCTATGTCCCTATGCTCATGAATTTAGTTGTTATTGCATTTCTTATTTTAATTCTTAATTGTAGTCTTTTATTTCTTTCCCTAACTCTTTTCCTTGCAGTTGTCCTGCTCAGCAGACCCAGCTGAGATTGCAAGCACCTGTATTTTTCTCACTAAGGTGGCAGAAGAGGCACAACTGATTGGAAACTCCACTAGGGAAAGGTATCAATTTCCTACCCCATTTGGGTTTTTCTTGCTCTTATTTTAGCTTGTTTAACTTGGAGGTACACTAACCGCCCTAAGCCGACCTGCCACTCAGCCAATTCCAAGTTGAATTAAGAGAAATCCATTTGGATTTTTCATTCTCAGTCGTGTGTCATATATGTATGGGTTTTTATGCCCATAGACGTGCATCGTGCACACATGCACCTGATTCACAACTATGTTCTGCGCACGTGCACTTGTTCACTTTTCTCTGTTCGCACACATGCGCTCTGTGCGCCTCTGTCTCCACTGAGACCCGTGCATCTGTGATAAAATTCACATTGTAAAGTTGTTGAGATGTGGGGAAGGCCATTTACTTTCTTAAAAATGATTTCAAGCATGTTTTAAAGCAGCACCACACTTATTCCCCTCATCATATAAAGGGGTTAGTCAAAAACACATAGGCACTTAGGAGGATAAAATCAATTTCCCTTCTTTGCTTTTTTCCACATGGATGGCTTGTTTTGACTCACAAGATAAGTTGGAAATCATTTTTAATCACATTTAACTTGCATTGGGACTAGAAGTTGAATAAAAAATCACTTAGTATGCTCTTCTCTCGCGCCTCCAAGCGATCTTGAGAATCAGAAAAAGATTGTGAAACGATTTCATCTCCCTTAAAGAACATTAAAACCTTTAGGAGAGGACAACAACCCTTCTTGGGACTCCTCTTAGTTTAATTTTTCAAACACATCTTAATATTGTAACGGGCCCATACATGCCCACATGCTACAAAGATAGGATAGTGTTTGAATTTTTTCTTTCTTAGATCAAATCACTAGGGAAGTTTAAAGGTTTTGTAATGGGCCCATACATGCCCACA
>ML778173.1:904526-931816 GCA_009831015.1 Picea engelmannii | reverse complement strand
ACCCACCTCTTGGACGGGATCCAGCCCGTGACCCATTTCTTAGGCTGAAAATCTAAATGTCGCACTTTGACTGAGGTACCTAGTGACCAACTTTAGGACATCTACCCAGGTGGCAATTGTGGGCTGCAATTGCACCTTGATTGTATTTTGTGTGGATTTTGGGAAATATCGCTAGCTCTTTCAGGATATGCCCCCTTTACCCCTCATTATAACCAATTATTTCATCCTTTACTAGTTTCTCTTCTAGTGACTCCAGACCCCACTGTTGAGTACTATTGGAAGGTCCAGTGCTATTTGAGAGGAAGGACGTTACGTCTTCTAGGACACGAGCATTTGTTTTCTTTTTTGATTTCCCACACGGAAAAAACCCACTTACCCACATATATGCTTATTTTTCAAAACATTTTATGTATGATGCACATTTGATTACAGATTGATATATATATATATATATATATATTGTGTAAACATTCAACACAAAGGCTCTTGTTTCTATATTACTCTCACCACTCTTTACACACATTCACGCAGCTAATTGGACATCATAGGGGAACCACAGAAACCTCGTCATTCACGATGCTTGCTAAAACTCCCTCCTATCTTAGGGGGAGTGTCTGGTCTTGCCCACTCCTTGACACCTCCTTCACAGACTCCTGTGAGTGCTACTATTTTAGGATCAGCTTTACTTGGTTCTACATTACTTGGGTCCACTTCCCAAGGTCATTCGTTCACTCGCTCTCCTTTACATGGAAGCGGGGGACCGACTTCCTCTCAAGAAGGAAGCACCAACCCACCTAGCCCCCCTCAAGGGTCAGGTTCACAACACACCCACACCATGGCCGGAGCTAATCCTCCCCCCCCACTACAGATGCCATATTTGGCCTCTCTCAACATACCGGATCTCAGCAAACTCACCAATGATCCTATATTGCATGATCCCACATGGCCTGCAATGCCCACCAAACTACCTTCGGACATACCAAAGTTTGAAGGAAAAGAAGGTGATGACCCTGCCAACCATGTCATGACCTTTCACCTATGGTTCTCCTCCAATAACATTATGGATGATTCCATTAGACTGCAATTATTTCAATGCACACTCACTGGCCCATCGGCCAAATGGTATGTCGAAGAAAAATCAGGGTCCCACACAACTTTTGAGTCCTTGGCCAAAGCATTCTTGACCTTCTTCCAATTACCAATCCACCATGACAATGGTCTAGAACTACTTTCTAATTTCAAACAAACCTCAGCCACACATATCGCTGACCACATTCACGAGTGGTGTAGGCGACATAGTTTGTGCAAAGCAGAAACCACCAAGCAACAATGTCTCGACTCGTTTCTTAGATCACTTGTATCTCTCCTCGGTAAGGATGTAGCTTCCACCATCCCTCAATCTGAAGAAGAAGCCATTAGTAAGGCCCAACAATATGACCTCATCTATGCACAGTCAGGGTACTTATACACTGTAATTCTTGATCTTCCAAAACCTATGCCATTTGGCCAAGACAAACCTGGGATGTCTCACTCAGTAGATAGATTGATTGGTACCACCACTCACCACGGTCCACAACCCCAACCACCACCGATGTATGGAACACCTCAATACCCACCAGCATACGGGGGCACTTATTATTACCCCCCACCCCATTATCAACAACCATACCCTGTTGCTATACCTCCACCCATCAATGGACCACCACCGACACCCCCCATACATCCACCTATTCAAACAAACTCTAGTACCCCCTCTACCTCAGCTTATAGTACTAGCGAAATCACTACGCCTTCCTATGTACCTTATGGATCATTACCACCACAGAATCCATACTTCCCATTTCCTGGTCCCCCACAACCCATAGCTCCCCCACATCCTCATGCGGGGGTGAACTTTGTTCAACCCTCTGCCGTTCAGCAATACCAAAATTTTGAATAGTTGAATACGGCCAATCCAACCCATCCATTGAACAATGCCAAGAATAAAGGATGGAACATGAATAACAACAACCCAGGTCAAGACGGGAATCAACCCCCACAGCACCAATCCACTGGGGGCAACCAGAACCAAGGGAACCAAAACCCCCAAGGGGGCAATAATAATAAACGCCAAGGGAGAAATAACAATAATGTTAAAACCAACTTCCCTTGTGCCCTATGTGGTGATTTCATCCATTACACTCATCATTTTCCCCAAATCCCTGATTTCAAACAGTTGAAAGACTCTAGTAGTCTTCCCCATTCTCCAACACTCCCTGCCCCTCAGTAGGCACCACAACAATATGTGCAACAACCCCCTCCCACCATGGTACAAAATCCTATTCCACATCAAGGTGTGATAAACACCCAATAGGACACACGGCATCCCCCACCTCAGGTGGGACAATACCTCAACCCCAACAATCCAACAAATTGCACAATTCTCCTCACTAGTGAGGAAGAAATCCTTCTGCAAACACGTAATCGTCAGTATCATACACCCTCCAGAGACAAACCCTACCCCAACGGGACCCCCGTTGGTGATTCCTCGGTCTACCGCCGAGCCACCTCTTCACATCCCTCGCATCCCATTGCGGAAGAATGTCCATAACCCACAGGCTAGGGCAACCCATAACTATAGTTTGGTAGACGATTTAGCACAATCCTCGGTTGCCATGTCAGTATTAGAGGTCCTCCAAACTTTTCCTACTCAACGAAAATCCTTACTTTCTTCCTTGGGGGCAATCGACCCCGTAGATACCCGACTCATTACCTTTGATATTGACAGCGGAGAACCTCGCCTTCCCGCCTTGATCGGTTTTCAAATACCAGTAAAAATACGGAACATCACAGTTCATCGGTGTATCATCGATGAAGGTGCATCTACATGCATTATGTCCAAAACGGTATGGAAGAATCTTGGTTCCCCTGAACTTATACCTTCTGCCATAACTTTACGAGATTATGATGGGAGACCATCATCTCCTGAAGGGCTCTTCCAAAATGTCCCCGTCGAACTAGGGGGCAAGACTATTCTCATCGACATCGAAGTTATCAATGCCCCACTCGATTATAATATCATGTTCGGTCGTATCTACATGTACGCTATGAAGGTAGTGGAATCTTTCGTCTTTCAGACAATAATGTTCCCCCACAATGGGAAGATCGTTACTATTGACCAAGTCTCACATTATGAGCCTAATCCATCTGCCAACACCGATAACATTCTTCCTCTCATCCACACAAGCCACGATGCATATCCACTCGTCGAGATGGGTCATAGGATCTTTAAAGATCCATCCTTGTTAGGAACGTACCATGGAGCACCACCACTCCTTCATCCTTCCAATCAAGTATGCATCATATCATCTAACGGAACTCACACAGAGGATACCCTTCCTCCTACAGAGGCTTCTATCATATCTAACATCCCACTCATTGCAGAACCCCCCCCTCAAGAACCTTTTGCACACTCATTAACCCCACCAGTCCACGATTCCACCTCTCTCCAAGGACATATCCTAGTTTGGGAGAGATTTCCCCAAGCCATCACTCAAATTCCCTTCTTTTACCCTCCACGAGGTATCGAATCTTTTCAGGTAGCCGCAACGCTCACACTACCTAATATGGTGTTAGCAATCCCAGTTTGGTATTTACACCCACCAGAGATGGTCCCTCGACCATCCCTTGCCCCCAAAAAAGAAGGAATCCCCATGATGATTCCCATTCTTACTCCAACCACACATGCACTCACTAACCCCCCTGCCACAGCTGAGGGCAGGAGAAAGAAGAAGGAGCCCATAGCTCCACTTCCTCCATGCATCCCACCACCTTGCGCACTATGTGAGAAAGAGGGACACCCAACCAACAACTGCCCATCTCTACCAGAGTTATGGAATTTGATTCCACTCAATCACACTCCCCCAACACTCACCACTACAGCCAGTCCTTCCACTACCACCCCCCCTTCCAGTAGTAAAGGGTTGCGGACCAAATACGCTTGTGCTATATGTTCAGAATATGGCCATTATACCCACCATTTCCCAGCACTACCACGCTTTCAACAGACATTAGCCGCAGTACGCCAGAACTTCCAGAGCAACCCCAGTCCTGCTACGTCCTCCTCAACAAATATCACTGACATCCGTTATGTCACCACTTCAGTCAATGAACGTATGAGATGCCCTTGCTCTCTCTGTGACTCATTAGCTAATTTTACATACCAGTGTCCTATGATCCTTGAATACAGGAAACATCAATTGACCCTGCTTCACCGACCCGCAGAGTCGATAATTGACATTACTTCATCACTAGAAGATATCCATGTCATTTCTCCTGAACCCAAGGCCCTTCCAATGCCTCCCTGGTTCTTAAACGGCTTATCTGAGGATTCACCCCCCAATCCCCCCAACTCTCCCACTCATTCCCCTACAGATATTTTACACCCAACTACCATGGGTACCCCTCAGTACTTCAATATATGGTTTATGTTGAGTGAACCCTCACCGTCTCCTAACAGTGTTCCCCCTGCTTCTTCACCCGAGGGAAACCAAACGACCATTGTCCCCAATATCACTCCTCATGACCCCTTGTATTCCCATCACTTCCAATGCGATGAAGAAACACTCGAAGAGTTAAACCAGCCAGACCTCCCCTGGGATGCACTACACCATCACGCACTCTTCTCTCCACAGGAAGCCTCCATGCCTCCTAACCAAAACCCCATTTACGCGGTCGAAACCAAGGATTTTATCCCATCAGGGCCTATCGACTGGTTCAAAAACCCCATTCCTGCCCCGGATGCTTTTGAAGAAGGAAACATGGCCAACATTTCCCCAACCATTAAAATTGACATTTCCATCAAAAATGGCATCGTCGAAGAAATCACCATCGGAGCTGCTTGCACTCCTCAGGAAATCACTGCATATAAATCCCTCTTCCAAGAATATAGGGATATTTTTTCCTGGTCATACATGGAAATTCCTGGCCTTGATCCCTCTATTGTTGAACATCGCATCGACACCTGGCCCGACATTACACCAGTTCTCCAAAAACAACGACCGCTACACCCATCCAAATCCATGACTATCAAAGCCGAATTTGACAAATTACGTGTTATCGGGTTCATTTACACCATTGTCTATACCTCATGGGTTTCCAACCCTATACCCATTAACAAAAAATAGGGCACTATTCGCGTTTGCACCAACTTTCGCGATCTCAATCACGCATGTCCCAAAGACAACTTTCCAACGCCTTTCATCGATCAAATTATCGACGACTACGCCGGCCACGAGGCTCTCTCCTTTATGGACGGATTCTTTGGTTATAATCAAATTCAAATCCACCCAGCCGATCAGTATAAAACCGCATTCACTACCCCGTGGGGTACATTTGCATATCATGTCATGCCTTTCGGCTTAAAGAATGTTGGCGCAACTTTCCAGCGGCTATGACATACATCTTTCACGATCTGGCTCATATCATCCTCGCCTACTTGGATGACCTCACAGCTCGATCCAAGAAACATACCCAGCATCTTGATGATTTACGAATCATCTTTCAACGGTGTCATCAGTACAAAATCCGCTTGAATCCTCTCAAGTGCGTGTTCTGTGTCACTGTAGGGTGCCTCTTCGGCTTTATTGTTTCCCAAAGCGGTATTACTATAGACCCCCTCAAAGTCCAAGCTATCACTAAAATTCCACCTCCCCGGAATTTATGCCAACTTCAGAGCCTACAGGGCAAAGCTAACTTTCTTAGACGCTTTGTCCCAGACTACGACATACGTGCACACAGTTTCCTTCGCTTACTACATCACGACATCCCTTTTCACTGGGACACCCATGCCCAATAGTCATTTGACGATCTTAAAACCGCCCTCTCGAACGCACCTTTAATTAGTGCACCTAACTACAATCACGACTATATCCTCTACGTATCAGCATTAGCTGTATCAGTAGTAGGAGTTCTCGTCCAGCTAGGTGATGAAAATCGTGAGCATGTCATTTATTACGTTAGTAAAAACCTCTCAGGGCCACCCTTGAAGTATAAACACGAAGAGAAACTTTCTCTTGCAGTCGTCCTCGCAGTCCAGAAACTGCACCACTACATTCTGCTTCGCACAACAAAGGTCGTCGCAGATTCCAACCCTATGTAGTACTTCCTTAGCCGTCGGCAATTTAACGAAAAATTTGCTCGATGAATCATTATCCTTCAGGAGTATGACCTCGATTTCTCAACACCTAAGAGTAAGAAGGCCCTCATTCTTTCCGAACTTGTCATGGCCCTCCCCTCTGACACCACCAGTGCCCCCGTCAACACCAAATTTCCCGACGAACATCTCTTTTACATCACTTCGGATGATCCTTGGTACGGTGACCTCCTCATCTATATTTGCACTCAAAAGTTCGGTAACCACCGTTAACGAGATGATCGTCGTCATATTTTCCATCATCCCCCCCGCTACCTCCTCATCGGAGACATCCTATACCGACGGGGCGTTGACACCATTCTTCGTCGATGGCTGACTATTGACGAGACCGATAGAGTCTTAAACGACTGCCACATCGGCTCATGTGGGGGCCATATTTCGGGCATATCCACTGCTCAAAATATTATCTGAGCCATTTACTTTTGGCCTACCTTGTTTCATGATTGCATTCATGTCATGAAACAATGTGAGCATTGTCAGCTCTATGCCAATAAAGCCCGAGCTCCCCCGCTCTTCTTCACCCTATCATTACTGCTGACCCTTTTTGTAAATGGGGCATCGACTTCATGACTTGTAATCCCCCCTCTAGCAATGATCACAAATACATCGTTGTCACCATTGATTACTTCACCAAATGGGCAGAATCTATGCCCACCTTCAACAACACTGCTGACACTCCAACGCGTTTTTTCTTTAACCACGTCATATCCCGCTTTGGAGTAACCCTACAACTCGTTTTCGATCATGGGAAACACTTCGAGAATGAGATCTTTGTCGAAATCTCATCTCGGTTAGGATTATCTCACAAGTTTTCCTCACCATATTACCCTCATTCTAACGGATAGGTCGAAGCAGTTAACAAAGTCCTCAAGACCATGTTATAGCACATGGTTAATAAACATAAAACCAATTGGCATCATATGTTATTTTCTGCGCTATGGGCTTACCGAACGGCTATGAAAACAACTACTGGTTTCACACCATTTCATTTAGTCCATGGGGTTGAGGCCACTCTTCTCATCGAGTGCGAAATTCCCACCTTACGCACCGCAATTGAGCTCTTACTGGACACTGCTCCAATGGACTAGCTCTTGCTGAACTTGGAGTCTCTCGATAAAGATCATCGATCTTCCTTACAAAACAACGAGGCAGCTAAAAACAAATCCAAGGCTACCTTTGATCGCCATGTCAACCTTCGCTCATTTCACGAAGGAGACCTCATCCTGGCTTACGATATCGCTCATGATACCTTTGGCCATGGAAAATTTGAGTCACTCTGGCATGGCCCATAACTTATCCAACATTGCCTCACCAAAGGCGCATACATCCTAGCCTCCCCCGAAGGCCTCTCTCTCAAAGAACCTGTCAACGAGTTGTATCTCAAGAAATTTTACGCTTAAAAGTAGTCATTCTACTTTAGGTTATTTCTTTTATAGCGTTTTTAATCTTTTTTCCCTCCCTCACATCTAAACTATCCTTTGTGCTATTGAAAGATTCTTCCTCCACCAGCCTACCACATCGGTTACACTGACGGCGCCAGCCGTTGGACACAAAATCTCACTTCGGCTACTTGGGCTCTCTACACCCCCTCACATGAAATGCTCCATTCAAGTGGCATATGCTTGGGTTCAGAAACCAACAACCAAGCCGAATACACCGTTGTCATTGGCCTCTTGGCCGATGCCCAGCATCATTGTATTCGTCACCTTAGTGTCTTCCTCGACTCTCAACTAGTCGTACTCAATCTCAACAATGTGTACCGTGTCTATGATCCTTACCTCTTTCGCAAATACCTGTAGGTTAGACTTTTATCTCGACATTTTGATTCCATTACATTTACACATATTCCAAGACAATTGAATCAAATTACGGATAACCTAGCTAATATTGTGTTAGACTGGCATATATCACATCAAGCTACCTCTACACATACATAAACATATAACACAAACTGTCATCACATATATAGGTTAGACATCATCCATACATTAACAAAACACATGTAAACACCACATGGATCTCAAAAATGTATACTCATGTATATATCAAAAGGTCCACAGTGCCATCCAACTGTTTACATACAAAAATACAACTATCCGCAGGCCAATGAAGCACCTTGGTACAAAATGGGCTCACCAGCCTATATACAAAAAATATATGTACATCAATGCATAAGAGCACCGCTCACGGTGCCTCTAGAGCACCACCGCCTACTCCTCCCTCGGGCAGTGGCGGCCCACCACCACCTGCCCCAGGAGGTGGTGGTCCCCCCCCTACTGGCCCCTCTTGCCCTGGCGGCAGTCATCCGGTCGTCATCGCAGCAGCCACTGCTGCTCGTCGTACTATGGCTCGCCATGGCGCAGCACCCCCACATACTGCTCCAGGAAACCCTCATCCTGGATGCGAGACCATATGCCCTCAGGCACATCCTATAACATCGCCTCTAGACGATGGTGTATGTCCTCGAAATCCACTCTAGAAGCTGTCGGAGGAGCGTGTGATGGCCCAGCACCAGGTTCATCAAACCGACGTCTCCTTGCTTCCCTCTCTAGCTCATCTGGTCGCACTGCGACATCCTCACGCCGACGTCTCTCTCCCCGCGGCAGTATCTCCGGCTCCTAACGAGTCGACACTCTCTGCAACTCCACCTCACGTCCGCGAGGTGGCACATCTGCACATGCAAACAAACAACAGATAGTATCAGCACCTATATCATATACATATGGAATGCTATCTCAAAAAATACAAAAACATACACATCAACATCATCCACATACCTCGGTGGTCAAAAACTCCCCTGGAGGTAGCACCATGTCCAGATCATCCCAGAAGTCAACCCCGGCATAGGGGTACTTTAATATCACCTGCAACATCTGCCGCCATACCTGCGTTGCCTCTATAGTGAAGAAGTGTCCACCTTCGCCATGACCATGGAAAATCAACACAATCAACCATCACCTCAGTTGAGGTTCTCGCGCCCTAGGTGCACCCAATAGAATCCTAGGGCACAACATCGGCACCCTCTCTAGAAACCAAACCACTAGGATGGACCCGAAGGCAAACTCCCCCGTATCCGTGGACTGACAGTGGTCCAACTACCCCACCATCCTCGAGTGCAGCATAATCCCCCCGACGAAATGCTCGCCATCCAACACTCTTTCCATCACCATCAGTTGGCCACCGCTAATCTGCTGCGTCACCAGTGAACCATACACTCTCAGAATCATCACTACTATGCAGCGATGTGTTAGGGCATCCATCACCCCGATGCTCACCACTGTGTCGGACATATAGTTCAGCCCTGAACAATATCTCCGGCCCACCGTCATGAGCGGTGTATCCCTAGGAAGCACCGGCTTCGCCGGTAAGGGCATTCCCCGAAATGAGAGCCCAGTCAGAAAATACACGTCCTCCACCGCAATGAAGGGAATCTACTCTCCCCGCACTATGAAGCAGTGCAGGTATGGACTCCACATCCAAATAAGAAACTACAGGAGATACTCTTGTGCCCGTATCAAGGGGCACTCAAAGAACTTCAGTAGCCCACAGGCTGCCCAAGTCGCACGTACACCTGGCTCCTCAATAGCCACAGTGTCTCGCAGTTGGGACCAATCCTGTTCTCACCGACCAATCAACATCGTGCACACAGCTCACCTGCACAACACAAAACCATCCTAAGTCACCCACATGGACAATAAAAAACATAAAAAAGACAAGTTTTATTTTCGTCAACCTTGCCTCCATGGCGTGGTTTTTTCACCCACAGGCACGCACACACATGCACGCTTGTACACCGCACAGGCGCGCACCTATTCACTACACAAGTGCGCATAAGTGCGCACCTTTTCATTACATAGGCATGCTCTCAGGCACGCCTGTTCACCATACAGGCGCGCACAGATGCGCGCCTATTCAACCGACAGGCGCGCACATGTGCACGCCTGTTCAACCAACAGGCACGCCCATTGTGCACACCCTTAATCCCCTTAACCACACTCCCATGCATGTCTATCCGATGGATAGGCATGCACATGTGCGTGCCTATTACCAGATCGCCCGTGCATGTGGGTCCCATACCCCCTAAACATCTCTGTACAGCCCTCCATACAACCCTTGCCCAAAAAATGAAATCCTAATTCTATGCAGGATGATCAGACCACTAACCTGATGCTCGCGGGTCCTTAATCGGATGCCTCGTCCTCCCTGAATCTCACAATCTCCTCTGAATGCTTCTCATCCAATCACTATAGCAGCAAGTACAAATGAGGTGGCAATGTGGGCCCTACAACTACATATAGGCCTTTTTGCCAAACTTCCACTGACCATTCCGGGAGCCCACGGTGTCCATTTCTCGATCCGTCTTCAGCCACATGATCAACATCCCTTCATCTACATCACAATAGTCCCTGGGCCTCTTTTCATCCTGATCCCCCAGGGCATCATTTTTCATACCCTGATCAGGTACGCATGCACATATTCACGCTTATCAAATACATGCTCATATCTTCGATTCTCTTCAGATATTGTTCACGTCGGGTATTTGGTTTTCATGTGTGTAGGTACTTGATCATCATACATCGGCACAACCCCTTCAGGTATATACTCAGCACTGGCATGTAGTCTTTCCCTCTGTATCGCACTTACATTTCCAGTCACACCCTTTGACATTTGCCTCTAGGATCCCCATTCCCGGCTTTGCAGTACCCACACCTCCATTTGCATCTTCGGTACTGTCACCCAGTAGCATTCTTACCCACATGAGTTGTCCCATTCATAGCACCTTTTGGGCACTTCTAACACTCATGTTGTTTTTCAAAACCCTTTAGGGATGGGAGTCCCGATAGTCTTACATCATGTCGCGAATCAACTGCATACTCCTTCTCCTCATTTTTCTAGCTTTCCCAACAGACTCCCAGATTATCTATCCACAGTTCTATGGTTGGGTTGCACATCCACAGTAGCATGAACCCTCCATTTCATCCACAATTTGTCTACCCATCTGCAAATCTCCCTTCATTTCACCTACCTCATACAGAAACCCACCCATGGGGCCCCCACCCTTCATCAGTTCTCTGAGCAAATTATGCCCTACCTGGGCCCGCCATATCACACTAGGGCACCCATTTCTGTATTTGTACACTTCCCCCTGATTATTCATTATTTATTGTACAAACTCCTTTATTTTCAGTCGTTACATTACCTTTTTGTCGTCACCTTTGGGCGACCTACTTCCCTTTTTTGGCCAACCGCAACCCATGTCACCCTTGGTTGGAGCACTACTTATCGTCCACCCTTACCAGCATCGTCCATATCTTCAGAGTACCCCACAGGCCACTTACCTCTGCCCTTTGAATTTGTTCACCTTGTCCTACCTCTGGCACAACTTATCCCCAGTCTTTTCGTCCCCCTGACACTCGACCTCGTTGAACGGTTGCAGCCACTTTTTATCTCACACATATTCCAACCAAGGGCAGTCTTGAGTCTTCCCACATCTTGACTTTGTCCATGTACCTACTCAACTTCCTCACCTCACCTATTAGATTTCACGAATCCATTTGCTTCTGGGAGTCGCGTCCCCCTTTTTGTCAACATTAGCACAGTTTTCCAAAAGGGCGACAGTATCTTGATTCTCATTATCCACTCAATGAGAGATCTCGGACAGCACAGGGTGAAAAATAATTGCTCCCTGCTATCGTTGACCCCCATAACATTTGACGTCAACACTTTCTCATGTTACGGTGGGTCTTACTTTGTGACTATTGCAGTTAGTTCTTTCATTTGCCAAAGACCTCTGAACTTGGCTGGGCTATCAATGCCCACATAATTAGTGATGATTATTATCATGATCACTGCTTACTATTCAGAGTATGTTCATCTACAAAATTGTCTTCTACCTTTATTTGAACCACCCCCGAGGGTGCTGCATTTGTCTATACCAACACTTCATTCATCTTTTTTGAGTTACCTGACACGAGCATGGGGCATGCCCACCTCATTTGTACACAACTTTCTTTTTTACACACCTCATGGAAGGGTGGGTTCTACTGGTTCCTTTTTCCCTCCAACGGATCGGTCTGGACGATCTCATTATTTCTCTCTCTTACAAAAACATTCTCCGTAGAAGAAACATTGATGGATTTTGGCTATACGTATTCTCCTAACCTCATCCATCAGGGGGCATCTGTTATCACTGAAATTTTGTCCGCACATGGTTACAAGAACTCGGCATCATCAAACAGTGATGAAGTCATCCATGGACCTAAATTAACACCAAATCATTCACAAAAGGGTCAAAAACTATACAAAGTAGTGAAAAATTGAAGGGCGCTATGCAGAAATTGGGCGCGTGCGCACATGCATGGAACAGGAACGCAGAAATCGCGCACATGCACACGATGCGCGACTGTTATCGCAAAAAGCCGTGCACCTGCTAAACGACGCATTTATGAGAGTGGTTGGCCTCCCACCCACTTATGGTTCAGCTCCCAAGCCGATTTGACCCTCAAATCTGGACTGGATTCAACTGGATGACTGGTCAAAGACCTAGAAATGCCCTAATTAGCCTCTTTTCACACTACAAAGCAGTTAAACAATAGCTCAAAGGAATGCTATAAAAAGGCCATGGATGCACCTCATTTTTCAAGGAATTCAAAGTAATGTTATGCTGCCTCTATTCTCTTGAGTACTCCATCCTTGTCAAGAGCATATTTGCATCATTGCATTGGGCAATCCATCTCACCCATTGAGTGGATTTGTAAAGAGTTCTTTCATCATTTTCCATTTTTTTTTGTTGTAAGAAGAGCTAGCTAGTGGGGGTCCAAGAGCCCTCCCTTGGAGGAAGAAGGGACTCATAGTCTCCTTTATTCTTGGTGTATTGTTTCACTAATAGATCAGCCTCAACATTGGTGACATGGGTCTTATGGTTCTTTTTGTTTCTATGTCCCTATGCTCATGAATTTAGTTGTTATTGCATTTCTTAGTTTAATTCTTAATTGTAGTCTTTTATTTCTTTCCCTAAATCTTTTCCTTGTAGTTGTCCTTCTCAGTAGACCCAACTGAGCTTGCAAGCACCTCTATTTTTCTCACTAAGGTGATTAAAGAGGTGCAACAATACCGAAACTGTCAGTCGAAACCATTTTGGAAGTTGAAATGCTTCAAATTTCAGTTATTTTGATCAAATTGTATAAGTACTAGGTTACTTGAATGAATTAATGTTGGCAGAAGTGCAAGAGCACCTTTTGGTTGTATTAGACTCTATTTTGTAAATTTTCTGAATCTGAATTGAATATAAATGCAGAAGATTTTGAAGTCTCTATGAAAAGATTCTAACAGGTGGTGATATGAGCTTTGTTTCCTTTCATCGTATGTATTTCCTATGACCCGTTAATTCATTTACATTTTATTCTATTTAAATTGGAGAGTTAAAGGCCCAGCATTCATCTTGTGATGCTCTTGGCTTAAGCAATTTAAATTGTGTGATTCTCTTCTTAACTTATTCAGAATTCATTTTAGTAATGCTCTGATGCAGTTATTTTTTTTCTCTATCTTCCTACACTCTATTTAAATTTAAGAATAACTCAGATTCATCGCCTCATTTATCCTTTATCCTCTTGAGAGTTATATCAGTCGATGCATTTTTTCATTCACTTTCATAATTTTGACTCCATAGCCTTGAGTGTTCCTCCCCTTCCTTGCCAACAAATTTATTTAAAAACCCCAAAACAAACCAAATCTAGCCACCAATTTCCAAAGAAACATCAAGTGACACGAGAGAGTCCTCTCTGAGTTGAGCAGGCTAGTGCCTTAGCTCTAATGCTGGTTGAAATAGTTACCTCTGTCGTTTGTCTATTCAGCCAAACAAAATTTATAGAGTGCTAACACAAGCTATTTCCCCTCGATGTCTATACCAAGATATTATACTTATGATTTTGAAATGAAATTACATTGAGAACTATTGCTAATCAAAGAATATACATTTCAGTCCTTCACTTGAAATTTGATTGGAATAGTAAATTTCAATATTGACCCACTCTTCTTTTTTGCAATGTGGTGTATACTATGGTTTCAACCACATCAAAGGTGCTTCAAAACTCTATTTCTTTTATCTTGGAAGTTTCATTTGCTCCCTTCTTGGATTTCTACCATTTTGTGTGCAATTCCAAATGTAGTTTCCAACACTTCTCATCTATATTCCTATCCACATGAAAATGATTGTAATGGCTATTAGAATATATTCCCTTTTGTGTTTTTGCTGCAATCCTTTTGTTTTTGGTATTTTTCCCCCTTCTTGGCACTTTTGTAGTTGGTCATTTTTGAAGTCCAACTCAATGTAGAGATATTTCTTGGTTTCCTCATTTATGGTTTTCACAATAAGAAATTGTAAATTCCTTTGGATATGTTTTATTAGTCCTCCAAGGTACTTCACCACTAACCCAAGATATTCCAAAGAGATACCCAACAAATATATGGCTTGCTTCCATAATCCATAAATGCATTATTATACACTCTATCTTTGTTATTGCTAAAGCATCACTACCATTTGATGAGTTAATGTTCCTCTTCATAATTGACATAATAGAACCATGATTTCAACAATGACTTGAAATCCTCCCATTTTTTAACCATGGTATTTTTCCTATCCTCGAATGCATCTACATATCTCTCCAACCACAAAAGAGCATCTTCAAACATATTCAAATAGGGAAAAAAATTGTTGTGTTTCTTTGATTTGATAAAGGACAAAATAAACCTCTAACTGTTTCAACTAGATATTAAACTTTTCAGTATTAACTTGACCATAATAATTTGATATTTTAAGTTTTATTTATGTTGGGTTGTTATATTCTTTGTATTGAAATAACAATCATCTAAATGTATAATTGAGGTGGATGGAATGGGTGATAAGTTGACCAAAGAGTTAAGTTGGGTCGATGGTTAAGTCAAGTTTGAAGCGATTGATCAGGAAGTTGAAGTTGAAGTGATCAATGGGAAGTCAAAAGTTCAACCAATTGGATGTCGACAGGAGGTCTAATGATATCAGACTAAATACTGACATGGTAGTCAACTGGTAAACCAATTGGAATTCAACTGTAACAAAATCTCAAGATTCATGGGATTATTTCCAATCATTTGTGTGGGTCTGTAACCATTTTTGGGTGCCATTATTTAAGGTTTTGCATGATTTAAAGCATATAAATAAGGTATGTTGTAATTATATTAATTTGATGTTGTTTTTTAGTAGCTTGGTCATGTAGATGTAAGTAAAATTGACTACATGGTTGTTCTCATGTAAAGAAAGAGGCTATGATGGCGAGTGTCTTAGGTGTATACCAAGGTTAGTAATGTAACTCTTTATTTAATGAATAAATGAGAGAAATATGCTTAAGGAATGTTGGTTTTCTTGGTTTTAGGTTTCCAGGGTTAAATGTTTGTGTATTGTGTGTGTTTGTAATTGTTTTTATGGTTATATATGTCTTCTCTTTCCTGGTTGGTTTAGTGTAAGGATTAGTTATCCAAACATTTGGTGTCATAACATATTGTTTCTCTGTACAAGTTATATTAGAGAAATTTTATGAAGATATTGGATCTAAGCTAAGGCTAGGTCCATTAATGGGAGTTGTGAGTCAGTGATATTTAAATTTGTGCTTGAAAGAATGGAAAGCAATTTGAGAATAAAGATTGAAAAATGTAATGGCTAGAATTTGAGCTTTGGAAATTTAAGATGGAATATCTCCTTGTAGATCGAAAAAATGGGCAGTGATGAGCCCAGGAACCATTCTGATCGATATATCAAGCGAAGTATTGGAGAAACTCGAAATAATGGAAAGGAGTATGATTTTATTTTTTCTTTCAGATTCGGTGTTGTTGAATGTCTCAGGTGAATATTCTATAAAGAAATTGCAGAACAATTTGAGAAGCTTGTACCTGTTGAAATCCTTGGTAAATAAACTATTTCTTCGAAATAAACTATATCTTCTAAGGATGAGTGATGGGAGCTCAGAAATAGAGCACTTGAATGAATTCAATACTATAATAAGTTAGTTATTGTCTGTGGATATTAAAATCATTGAGGAGGAGAAACACATAATACTATTGTGTTCTTTTCTAGACTCTTGGGGTAGCTTAGTGATGTAGCCCCCCTTCCCTCCTGGGGTTCTACAACCTCCCGGTCTAGGATCTTTAAATATACTGAGTCGAATTGACTCTTCAGGCCTTTGCTAAACCCATATTAATCTTACACAGGTTCCTTTTATTTATGTGTGTAGGTCCTGATAGACCTGCAGGCTATTCCTGCGCGCTTCCAAAAATCCAAGTTTTAGGCACTAGCCCCTTTTTCATTAGCCCTATCCTTCATATGACCCCAGGCTATGAACTTGCGCAAAGATGCAATTGCAGGCGTGAGAAAGAGCATTTCTAGACCAACCCAATTTTCACCCCACAATTCACCTCGTGTTGCCATGTATCCCTTTGTTAAAACCATGGTTGAAATTGCGGCCCGCTCTCAGATTTTTATCCTTCGAGCAAGTCCTGGTCCCGCAATCCATCTTGTCCATCTATCTCCAACCCCTTGGTGATAATTTGTGATCAACGAATATTATCGATCCTTTACCTGCCTCTGGTCAACTGTCCAATCAATGACCTTTTATCCTTTCATGCATGATCTCAGATATCCATGATCTGTCGACTTGTAGCTCCTGTTCAAATCAATGCCTGTTGTTGATTCCGGCTCTCCAGCCTTCAAGAGTTTCAATTCTCAACTCTTTCTTCCTCCTCATCAGCTATCTTTCGGAGTGGAATATTTGCTGACACCTGTCACTTTAGATGTGCGGCTACGATTTCCTCTGCGAGTCCGGCCTTCAGGAGTTTTAGTTCTCAAAATATCGTTTCTTTCGGAGAGATTTCTTCGAAATGAAAGATCGTCTGCCACGTTTCCTCCTCAATCGATGGTTCTTCTCCTGCTTCAGGATTTTGGCCTCCTCGACCAATCAACGGTCCTTCAATCTCCTTCGATCACCGATCAATACCTCCTTGGGGACTTCGGCGCTTTCACCCTCTTCTTCCTCCAGAGTGCTCCATACCCAGAGTTGTAGATCTGGCGCCACACGTTCACTTTCAAATCAACTGCTGTCGTCTGCTTCGGGACTTCGGCCTTCGGTGATTTCAAATATCAACAACAACAAATCTCCAGAGTGAATCCTTCTGGAGTGTTGGATCCTCTGACACCTATCCTCCTTGATCCAATGGTTGTCCAACAGACTGAATCTTCATCCTCCACATGTCTCCTCACAGATCAAGAATCCACGTTCCTTCCTTCAGATCAAATTCCCTTAGACGCATTGGGCTCTAGCACTTCGGGACATTCTGAAACACAACTTCACAAAAACCCCGGAGTATGATCCTTGGAAGTTCACAATCTGGTGACACCTGTCCAATCCATATCAAGGGCTCCTAGATGCTTCGGCTGTTCGGGCTTCGGCGATTTCAAACTTTCGTCCTTCACGTTCTCCTGAAGATTTTTCACCTGGATTTCATGATCTCTCACCATGTTCTCTTTTGGATCTGACGATCCAAACTTATTCTTTGGCCCTTCAGCTATTCTTTTCTCACTCTACTCTGAATGCTTTCACCCAGAATCAATAATATTTTGACATGTACCCTCCTGCACGATCAATGACCATAAGTGATTTCGACACTTCGTGCTTCGGAAATCTCAAATCTCAAACTTCTCCTTGGATTTTCTCCCATAGTTCATGATCTTTCGCCACATACCCTCTGGATCTAATGGTCTGAATTCCCTTTAGCTCTTTGGCGCTTCGTCTCTTCGCTCTTCTGCTCTTCGAGCTTCGAGAGTTTCAGACTCCTATGCACTCGTTTCTCCTGTAGTTCTTTCACCCAAAACTCACGGTCTCTTGACGTGTGTCTCCCCCTTGATCTATCGACCTCTATCCACTTCGGGTCTTTGGGTTTCGGGATTTTCAACTCCTGCGCACTCGTTCCTCCAAGAGTGCTTTCACCTGAAAAATCAGATCTTTCGCCACTTGTCACCCTGGACAATAGACAGTCCTTTTTCACTTTGATACTTCGGGACCCTAACAAGTTCACTCTCCTCCACACACAAGCATTAAGTCTTGTGCACTTACTCTCGAATCTAACGGTTGTTGGTCCTTCACGCTCAGATCCAACGGATGGTATCTTTTCCTCTCCTCTGTGCTTCCTTTGTTCATTGGACACTGATCTAATGGTCCAGGATCCTTTCCACAACCGATATGATGGTTGTTATCGCTCTTCCTCCTGATCTTTTGACTTTTACCATATTGGAATATTTTGTCAGTTTTCAAAGGCTTCGACCTTTTAACTTTCTCCTACAGACCCGACTATATGGGTCTCGCTTGCTCTTTTGAAATCATTATCCCTTCTGAGTTTTAGGACTTAGAATAAGTCCATCTCCCATGCACTCCTTGCATTGTCTCTTCTGATATTTTTGATTTACTCAGTATCATAAGGGTCTCAGCCCTTTTGTTTCCTTTCAAAGGAAAACTTTGTTCCCTCCTGGAAACCTTCTGCTCAAAGAACACCTTGCTAAGTGTTTTCTACAGAGTGTTCAACTACCCTGTGAGTATCTTCCTCTAATACTCTTCTCCCTCAACTCGAAAAAGATTTCTCTCTATTCACACTTGCACCCACTCGATTCCCACCTAGCAGAGATCTTTCTTAACATAATGTTTATTAACTCTGTCTCTATGTGCCTTCTCTACATAGATTCCTCCTCCAAGGTATTTAGTAACCTTTAGGTTCCTCTTTGAGTTCTTATCACTCTAGTGCACCCTCCTGAAATGTTCTTTCTTGACTCTATAGAGTTCAGATGCACACTCCTTGCGATAGCTACAAAACCTCCAATGTTATGTTGTGCACTCCTTGCATAGCCTAAAGAACCTAGAACTATATTATGAACTCAACAAAGATAGAAAATCTATATTCCTACTGCAAATGAAACCTATCATACATCTACAAAAAATATTCATGAAACATATAAACACAAATACATAAACACACCATATGTAGGAAAAACCGATTTTCTATTATCTCTATGTGTCTATACAGATGTTTTACAAAAACTGGACTGCAACAGAGTCCTAGTTCTCTCAAGTTCTCCTAACTTAACTCTATCCTGAGTTCTACTTCTAAGACCTTCTACAAAGATATATCCTAAGTCTCATAATGAAATTTGATACAAGATCTCCTTACAAAAGAGGGCTCTACGAGCTTATTGTCTCCACCTAACCTCATATATTACATTGAAGTTTCATAAATGGCCATCTAGTCTAAATTGAACCTAGAGCCATCAACCTGTCATCCATTAAAGGTGACCTTAACTTATTCCTGTACAAATACATGGCTTGATCTTCACTAGACATTACAACATGAATCCATATGGAATTAGATTTTAAATTTAAAAATGGGAGGGTCAATGCCTCTCCCTCTCTGAAATGTGCGCTAATGTGATGGAATGCTGGCATGTTGCTACAGTGGAGCGATGCTCCTACAACATACTCTGTTGTTGGGAAAATGATGAGCTCCTACTCATGATCTCCTCTTCCCTAGTGTTGAAATCCCCTTGGATCCCAAACTCTTCCTTGGAGTTGTCCTCTTGCTCCTCTCCAGCTATGTCGTTGTTGTTGTTGCTGCTGCTACTTCTTCTTCTTCTCCTTCTCCCCTAATGTTGTTGCAGGTTCTCCCCTGTTCAACTTCCTTTTGCTAATTGCTTCTATTGGCCTCAACATCAACCTTCTTATCTCCTCTATGACCCTGTCCATCTGCTCTAGTGGTTGGCTCTTCTTATGTAGTCTTCTCTCCTGCACTTCATCCTCAAAGGGTAGATCATCCTAATCCCCCATGTTGTCTTTATTTCCCCTTGTGGCACTAAGTTGCCACTCTGTTGCAGACTCTAGTTCTGCAGTATCCTCACTGAGTTGCTACTCAGTTTCTCCCTCTGACATATTGGTTTCTGTCAACTCCTCTGCTAGTACATCTCAATCTTCCTCTAATTTCTCTCCTAGCTAGTATGCTCCTCCATATGTCTCCAACTTAGCCTGTTGGATATGCCTAATTCTCTCCAGGGTTTCCAGTTCCTCATGTAGCTCAACAAATTCTATGTTTTATGCTTCCTCTTTTGTTACATGCTCCAGTGCTGCAGTCATTTCCTGTTCATCTTCCTGGCTGAAAATTTTGAATAATTCTTCTGAATGCTCTTCTCCTGAAATTTTCATGATTGTCTTTTGGCAACCATCTGCTAGTTCTGGATTATCCAACCAATCCTCCAACATCATCAATTGTATCTCCCATTGAGTGAGCATCTCAACTGTGTGCTCCTCTTCTTCTTCTCCTTGGGTAGATTCTGATACCTTCTCTTTCATCATGACAGTAACTGTTGGTTGTCCTTCCTCTGCTGCTACACTTTTATCATGTGCATTGGCCTTCACTTGGTTGTTTGGTAATAATTATTTGATCCCTCCAATGATCAAAATACTCTTCTGATATTCTTCTTTGATGGTGGAAGTTTCTAACTTCTCATCATATTCATTCATATGGTCTGCAAACCCACATGAATCTTCACCTATCAGGATTCCTTATTGACCTGAACCCACTTCTGAGCTCCTGAGACTTTCAGACAGTCTCATTTCTTTCACCCTGCCCACCTGGTAATTTGGGACTTCTCTTCTGCCCACTTGGCATTCTATGATATCAACCGATCCCATCTCATTTCCCACATGGAAATTTGAACTTTCAACACTGCTCCTCTGGTAGTATATGAGACCTTCCACTGATCTTTTTCTACTGCCCACCTGGAAACTTGAATGTCCATTTCTACCCACCTGCCAGTTTATGAGACCTTTGACTGATCTCACCTCCTTCTCATCACTGAGGTGTCTCCCTGTCTCTGGTTCACATATGTAAACCATTTCCTCCTCTATGTCACTGAGGTTTTCAACATGCCTCATCCACATTTTCAACTATTGTTTCTACCTTCTGGCCCACAACCTTTGAACATAACATTTTAACTTCCTGTTCAGAGGACATCCGTACCTCTAGTGTACCTTTTCCTCTTGCTGCATCCTCAATTATAGTTGTTCCATCCTTTCTCTTATTTCATTGAGCTCTAGATCCATCTCTAGATTTCATTTCTTCTTGGGGCCTTCTCTTCAACCACGCCCATGGCCTTTAGTATCCATTTCCACTCTCTACATGCCCTCCTGAAAATCCTATGGATCACTCTACATCCAAGAGCATCTCCATCTTCCCTCACAACTCACCTGGTTGTTTAAATTTTTGTTGTTGTGCACATGCAACAACCTTCTCACAGAGCATCAATACTATGTCTTCCTTCACTTGTTGTCTACAAGAAAACTCTAGTTTGTGATACCATCGGATGTTATCAAGTTATCTCCTTTCACTGTCTCCCTCTTGTTTGTTGTCTGCAAACAAAATTCGGCCTTCTCCTCTTTCTCTTTCGCCTGAAATCTACAGATGAAAATTCAGCTCTGCTACCACCTGGTATCAAAGTATATCCTTTCTCTACTCTCTGCTACAGAAATAAAAAATCTATTCTTTGATACCACCTAGTATCAGAGTATATCCTTTCTCTTCTCTATGCTACATAAATAAACAATATGTGCTCTGATACCACCTGATGCAACCCCCTTACCCTCCTGGGGTTCAATGACCTTTCGATCTAGGATCTTTCAATATACTGAGTCGAATTAACTCTTTGGGCCTTTGTTAGACCCCTATTAATCTTACATAGTTCCCTTCCTTCTGTGTGCAGGTCCTGATACACACACGAACTATTCCTGCATGCTTCCAAAACACCAAGTTTTAGGTGCTAGCCCCTTTTTCATAAGCCCTATCCTTCATATGACCCTGGGCTATGACCTTGCACAAACGTGCAATTGCAGGCGCGAGAAAGAGTTCTTTTAGAAAAAGCCACTTTTCACCCCGCAATTCACCTCCACCTACCACATATCCCTTTGTTAAAACTGTGGTTGAAATTGCGTCCCGCTCTTAGATTTTAATCCTTCGAGCAAGTCCTGGCCCCGCAATCCAACTTTTTCGTCGATCTCCAATCCGTTGGTGATAATCCATGATCAATGAATGTTATCAATCATTTACCTGCCTCTGGCCAACTATCCAATCAACGACCTTTTCTCCTTTCACGCATGATCTCATATCTCGGCGATCTATCGACACGTAGCTCCCATTCAAATCAACGACTGTTGTTGATTCTGACTCTATGGCCTTCAAGAGTTTCAATTCTCAACTCTCGCTTCCTCCTCAGTAGCTATCTTCCGGAGTGGAATATATGATAACACCTATCACTTCAGATGTGTGGCTACGATTTCCTCCGCAAGTCGTGTCTTCGAGAGTTTTAGTTCTTAAACTCTCGTTTCTTCCAGAGAGATTTCTTCGAAATGGAAGATTGTCTGCCACGTGTCCTCCTCAATCGACGGTTCTGCTCCTGCTTTGAGACTTTGGCCTCCTCGACCAATCAACATTCCTTCGACCTCCTCCTCAATCAATGATCAAGATCTCCCTCGGGACTTTGGCGCTTTCACCCTCTGCTTCCTCCGGAGTGCTCTGTACCCGAAGTTGTAGATCTGGCACCATGTGTCCTCTTTCAAATCAATGGTTGTTGTCTGCTTTAGGACTTCGAACTTTAGCGATTTCAAATCTCAACAACCAAAAATCTCTGGAGTGAATCCTTTCGGAGTGTCGAATCCTCTGAAACCTGTCCTCCTTGATCCAACGATTGTCCAATGGAGTGAATATTTTTCCTCCACATGTCTCCTCATAGATCAATGATCCACATTCCTTCCTTCAGACCAAGGACCCTTAGACATTTCGGGCTTCGACGCTTCAAGACATTTTGAAACACAACTTCACAAAAACCTCGTAGTACGATCCTCTGAAGTTCATGATCTGATGACACCTGTCCAATCTAGATCAATGGCTCCCAGCTTCTTTGTCTATTTGGGCTTCAATGATTTCAAACTTTTGTCCTTCGCATTCTCCCAGAGATTTTTCACCCAGAGTTCATGACCTTTCTCCACATACCCTCTGGATATGATGGTCTAGATTCTCTTCGGCCCTTCGGCTCTTCAGGCTTTAGGAGTTTCAGACTCCTATGCACTCATTTGTCTCAGAGTGCTTTCACTCGAAACTCATGGTCTCTTGATGCATGTTTCCCCCTTGATCTATCGGCCTCTATCCACTTTGGGTCTTCGGGTTTCGAGAGTTTCAAATCCTGCGCACTCATTCCTCCCGGAGTGATTTCACCAAAAAACTCATATCTTTCGCCACCTGTCACCCTGGACAATGGATGGTCCCTGCTCACTTAGTAACTTTGGGACTTTGACAAGTCCACTCTCCTGCGCACACAAGGGTCAAGTCTCGTGCACTTACTCCCAAATCCAACGGTTGCTAGTCCTTCACGCTCAGATCCAATGGATGGGATTTGTTCCTCTCCTTTGTGCTTCCTTTGTTCATTGGACGCTAATCTAATGGTCTAGGATCCTTTCCACAACTGATCTAATAGCTATTGTTTCTCTTCCTCCTGATCTTTTGACTTCTCCCATCTTGGAAGATTTTTTCAGTGTTCAAAGATTTCAGCCTTTGAACTTTCTCCTGCGGATCCGACTATCTGGGTCTCTCTTGCGCTTCTAAAAGAGCTATCCCTTCTGAGCTTTAGGAATTAGAATAAGTTTGTCTCCCACACACTCCTTGTGTTATCTCTTCTGATATTTTTTATTTACTCAGCCTCCTAAGGGTCTCATCCCTTTTGTTTCCTTTCAAAGGAAAACTCTGTGCCCTCCTAGAAACCTTCTGCTCCAAGCACACCTTGCTGAGCGTTTTCTACAGTGTTCAACAACTCTATGAGTATCTTCCTCTGATACTCTTCTCCCTGAACTCTACAAAGAGTTATGTCTATGCACACTTGCACCCGCTCAATGGTCGCCTGGCAGAGCTCTTTCTTAACATAATTTTTAGTAATTATGTCTCTTTGTGCCTTCTCTGCACAGATTCCTCCTCCAAGGTATTCAGTAACCTTGAGGTTCCTCTTTGAGTTCTTATCACTCTAGGGCGCCCTCCTAGCACATTATTTCCTGACTCCGCAAAGTTCAGATGCTCACTCCTTACGCTGTCTACAAAACTTCCAATGTTTTTTTGTGCACTCCTTACACAGCCTAAAGAACCCAGAATGATATTATGAACTCAACAATGATAGAGAAATCTATCTTCCTACTGCAGATGAAACATATCATACATCTACAACACATATTCATGAAACATATAAACACAAATACATAAAAACACCATATGCAGGAAAAATTTCTTTTCTATTATATTTGTGTGTCTATACAGATGTTTTACAAAAACTAGACTACAACAGAGTCCCAGTTCTCTCAAGTTCTCCTAACTTAACTCTATCCTTAGTTCTTCTTCTAAGACCTTCTACAAATATCTCTCCTAAGTCTCATAATGAAATCTGATACAAGATATCCTTACAAAAGAGGGCTCTACGAGCTTATCCTCTCCACCTAACCTCATATATTACATTGAAGTTTCATAAATGGCCATCTAGTCTGAATTGAACCTAGAGCCATCATCTTGTCATCCATTAAAGGCGACCATAACTTCTTCTTGTACAAAGACATGGCTTGATCTTCACTCGACCTTACAGCATGAATCCGTATGGGATTAGATTTTAAATTTAAAAATGGGAGGGTCTATGCCTCTCCCTCTCTGAAATGCATGTTGATGTGATGGAATGTTGGCACGTTTCTGCGGTGGAGCGATGCTCCTGCATCACTTAGTCATGCCTATAGGGAGTAATTTTACCACATTAACACTTGAAGACATGGTTGCATCTCTACTATATGAAGAAATGAGATGGAAGAACATGGAAGGATTGACCAAATATTTCTGGATGGTAAGAGGTTTTCCAATCGACAGAGATAAAGGAAAATTCTATGGTTGAAATTCTAAATCAAATGGTAGATCTAAATCCATGGTTCAATCAACGAGACGATGATGGAAATTTGGTAAAGTTGGGAATACAATATAGACCGTAAGTCAAAAGTGAATGATATTAGTCTGAGATTCAATGAGAATCAACCAACTGAGAGAAATACTACTCCAGATAAAGGAGGTGATGTGTATATGGCATTGACTAGTACATAGTCAGATCATGATGTGTGATTGATTGAATCAGGTGCATCCTTCCACATGACACCTCACAAAAAATGGTCCTATGAGTATGAGAGATAAAAAGGGGGAGATGCATTCTTGGGGGTTGAATTGATAACCAAAATTGTTAAATGAAGAGAAGTCCATCTGATACTACAAGATGGGAGGAGCAGAGCCCTTCTAGGTGTGCTACATATTCTGAGTTTTGCAAGAAATATGATATCTATCAACAAAATGAGTGATGCAGGTGTGCACACTCTATTTCAGAAGGATACATGCAAAATGGGAAAGGGAGTGATGGTATTAATGAAAAGAGTTAATATTGAAACCCTATACAAGTTGTTAGAGAGTGTAACTCGATTGGATGAAAAAGCATTGGTGTTCCTGAAGTCAATTTGAATTTGACTCAACTTGGCTCAACTTAGGCTGAGCTGATACAAAGGGAGTCGACTGTTCTTCTTCAATTCAACCCAACCATGTTATGGCACCAAAGGATGTAACACATTGGCGAAAAGGACTTCAAACTGTGCACAAAAAAGGTATGCTTGAAGGTTTTCCTTTGTGTAATCTGGAAGTTGATTTTCATGAAAATTGCATATATGGAAAACAAAATTAGTTTATATTCTCATCTGGAGCTACAAGGGCAAGAGATATTTTGGAATTGATACACATTGACATTTTTAGGCCTATATCAATACCTTCACTAGGAGTATATCTACATTATGTTTCCTTCATAGATTATTTTTCTAGGAAGATGTGGCTATATTTCATGAGGAAGAAATTAGAGGTTTTCGATAAATTCAAGGAGTTTAAATATCCTAGGGAAAACTAGACAAGTAAGAATATCAAGGTGCTAGAAAATGATAATGGAGGTGAATTATGTAGGATTTTGAGTATTTATGTAAGCAGTGTGACATAACATGCCAAAATATCAAACCATATACCCCAAAACAAAATGGAATTTCTAAAAGAATGAACATGATGTTGATGGATAAGGAAAGGAGCATTCTTAGTGATGCTGAAATCGCAGAAGAATTTTTGGCAGAGGAAGTCGACACAACAAAGTATTTGGTAAATAGGTCTCCTTCATCAATGTTAGTCGAATCGACTCCACATGAGAAGGTATTTTCATGTTATTCAAGTGTATTTTCATTTTCTACAAGGATGGAATGAAAGGATGTAAGATATGGGATATATTGTTGAGGAAACTAGTGTATAGTCGAGATGTAGGCTTCAGTGAAGTTGGAGGAACTTACAAGTATGAAGAGATCCAAATGAAGAAAGAACCAGAGAAGATAGTGTTTGAGATAAAGAATGAAGAAAAATATTCATATGAATTGAATGAATCAGATGAATAGGTGGAACACAAGACTCTGATTGTAAGGAGGTCTAAACAAGTAAGGAAACACGTTAAAAGGTATATTTTTCATGATTTTTTTTTTTAATTTGTATTATTTTCCACTGACAAGGAGCCCAATTCAGTTAGGGAGGGATTCGATTCGAGAGAGGGTAAATGCAAGATACCAGATATATAAAATATGCAGAACCGAAATAAAATGCTAGAAAAGGCAGAATAACAGTAAAATATCCAGCATAATCTTCATAATACACAGAAATGATATACAAAATAGCAATAGAAATAGCACTTTGATTCAGAAAGCAATGTTCACAGGCCTCTTCGAGGGGGTAACCTCTAGTCAAGCAACACTCTATTACAATAATCTTCAAGCTAGGGTTCTCATACCCTCGACCCTTATTTATACTAAATATGTCTATTAAGAGAAGCATCTAGAGGAAGATCCTTCTAGAAGCGGAAGCTTCTATTAGGTCTTCTTACATCTGCCTTATTCTATTT
>ML778173.1:855446-888829 GCA_009831015.1 Picea engelmannii | reverse complement strand
GTATCAGGTTAATTGTTGTCAAGGTGGAGATTGTTGGAAATGGTGACAACAAAACTCATCCGTGAATAGGATTCTAGATCCTATAAACCAGGATTGGTTGTAACCAATGCACCTAAGTTAAACTATGGATGAGATTACATTTATTAAACAGTTTCTAATACATTGCTATAAATTTGTATGCCCGTAGAGGCTCTGAGTGTGTCTGTGAGGAGTGAGCCTGTCTGTAATCTCCATTAGCTGAATAATAAGATAACCGATACCAATGCTTGGTGGACGTAGCCCAACATTTGGGTGAACCACGTAAACTGATGTGTCTTCTTTGTTTGCATATGTATTGTTTATCTTATGGTAATTGTGTTTTCCGCATTGGCAATTACAACAACCGCAAGGGATGCTCCAAGCACTGTAAAAATTATCAAAGCCATGATTTTAAGAGTCATAGGAGGAGACAAGGATTCATTGCTAAGGATTTCTATGCCATATAAAATGTCTCTGGACTTTTTCACCCTTAATGATATTTCCTCTCTGAAATATTCAAAAGAATATCCTTCAACTTGGAATGTCCTTCTCTGCAACTGTGATTGAGAATGCATTCCAATTTAAAACCTCATTCACAGGATGAACAAAATTATCTACTACAATTACTGGAATACACCCATAATAGATAGCCTCCACTATACGGGTACTATTTGCCTCATAACCCATGGGACAAATATAGTATTTACTAGATTTCATATGTTGAGCATAAGAAATCTTCTTTGCAACAGGAGCATGCAAGAGCTCATAGATTTTCATATCATCATCCTTATCTTTCCAGTACTGAAGAAGAACTGGCCTTACCCTTCCATGCATATTCCCAGCAAAGAAAGCAAAAATAGATCTATGTGAAGCACTGTTGCCACCTAGATGTCTGGGAGGCTGCCTGATACTGTGAAGATTTGTTTCAGGAAGGGATACTTCCTTCCCCAAAACAAAATATCCTTCAGATAAATCAGCATTGCATAAAGCTTTAACTACATTTTCCATAAGCTTTGGATGCTCACGTATTGTGTATGACGCCCAATCATGACAGGAAACGATAAAATGATCTGCTCCTTGAGTTCTGTTCAAAAGGGATATTTGGCAGCAATCATGTTGACATAGTTCCTCAAAAATAGTTGCAATGGGTGCATGTTATGAGATTCGGGCACACACATCCCTTCCTTGGATCTCTGACAACAAACTGTTTATTTCCACCTATCAACTTCATGAACCATCCCTCATATGCATAAATCCCTTCAAGTTCTGCTCTGTGGAAGTATGGTCTTTGGCCTTCTCTGTATATATACACCTGAAATATCTTCTCCATCATCTACCTCAACATCAACTTTTGTGTTGTAACTGTTCACTTATCTTAAGCGCCTGCAAAACCAAATGACCTGGGTTGCAAACTAAGCATCCATCATATCCATAGAGTTCCCAAATCCTCTTTTTACTTCTCTGTCTTTAGGTCCTCTGTTTCAGAAGTAGGCAAAGACAAAAGAATATGCAGGATGTCCTGTGCTGGTCATAACTCTCAGTGTAACCATTCTTCAATCACGCATTATATCCGTACTATTCCAATGAAAACCTGTCGCTGAGTTCCAGAAGTGAATGCACCTGTCTGCATTTAGTTTTGTCTTTTTAAAAAACACTTCCACAATAATTTGAAGGCTGACCAAAACGTTTGAAAACCCTCAGCAATTGAATCCCACCAAAGAGTAATCTACAGAGGCTCTGCATTTATTCAAACTGCCTTCTCCCCTGCATTGGAGTTTAGCTGAATGCTTGGGCACATCTGTTGTTTTGTATGGATCTCGTGGCTTTTTATATTGACGAATGAGCAGAAGTTTTTTAACATAATAACACAGTATGTTACAAACTCTAGCTCTCTCCTCCAAAACACTTATCACTTGGCGTTGCTAACACTTGCTTGTAGGCACATATGCAACTCTTTTATACATTTAACATCGACGTTGATAGTTGGTGATTCATAAACGATGCTCAACATTCAATCTTTACACTTGGTAGTTCATAGCGATCAATACTCTTTCCCTTTGACTATTGGGCGCAACCATGATTCTCTTTCCAGTGTTGAGGCAATCGAGTAGGTTTTTCATTTGGGATATATATCCCACATCATCGCAGAGAATTGAATTCATGTTTATTTATATACACATGCCATTTGTTAGATGATCGGAATGTAGTCCAAAAGGTCCACTCTTTCTGGACTGTCTCTTTCGTGGTTTTGAATTTGTGGTGTGACTTAACAACTGGGTGTTTGGTGAAGCTCCCGGGCTTTGAATTTGGAAATTGGGCTTTGGGTCCAATAACAATTTGTTTAAAAATTAGAATCCTATCCCCATCCAAAATTTGATAAAAATCAGATTGGGTCCAATAACAATTTGTTTAAAAATTAGAATCCTATCCCCATCCAAAATTTGATAAAAAAATGTGAATTCCGATCATCCCCTGCCTTTATAAAAATAAGATTGCGCCCAAAATTTGATAAAAAATGTGAATCCCGATCATCCTTACCAAAATTTGATAAAAATAAGATTGCGCCCAAAATTAGAATCCTATCCCCATCCAAAATTTGATAAAAATCAGATTGCGCCCAAAATTTGATAAAAAATGTGAATTCCGATCATCCCCTGCCTTTATAAAAATAAGATTGCGCCCAAAATTTGATAAAAAATGTGAATCCCGATCATCCTTACCAAAATTTGATAAAAATAAGATTGCGCCCAAAATTTGATAAAAAATGTGAATTTCGATCATCCCCTGCCAAAGTTTAATGGAGGTGCTACTAAAATTTTCCATTGCGAAACTTTTTCTTTGAAAATTCCCAAAACAGAATGTTAACAATTGAAATCCTTACCAAAATTTGATAAAAATAAGATTGCGCCCAAAATTAGAATCCTATCCCCATCCAAAATTTGATCCAAAATTTGATAAAAATCAGATTGCGCCCAAAATTTGATAAAAAATGTGAATTCCGATCATCCCCTGCCTTTATAAAAATAAGATTGCGCCCAAAATTTGATAAAAAATGTGAATCCCGATCATCCTTACCAAAATTTGATAAAAATAAGATTGCGCCCAAAATTAGAATCCTATCCCCATCCAAAATTTGATAAAAATCAGATTGCGCCCAAAATTTGATAAAAAATGTGAATTCCGATCATCCCCTGCCTTTATAAAAATAAGATTGCGCCCAAAATTTGATAAAAAATGTGAATCCCGATCATCCTTACCAAAATTTGATAAAAATAAGATTGCGCCCAAAATTTGATAAAAAATGTGAATTTCGATCATCCCCTGCCAAAATTTAATGGAGGTGCTACTAAAATTTTCCATTGCGAAAATTTTTCTTTGAAAATTCCCAAAACAGAATGTTAACAATTGAAATAGAGATTACCTCAAGGAAAACCTTGAAAATTTCCAAAACAGGAGTGTTAATAATTGACATACAGATTATTTCAAGGAAAAACTATAGCATTGAATGATTAAGATAAGCTTTTATTTCTTAGCAATTGTATAATTATAATGGTGTTTTGGCTCTCTAGAGAATTGCATATTACCAAATCAAGAATTTGTTATGCATTCACTCTCTTCCCTACCATATAACCTCTTTTCAAAGGTCCTGAATGAGTTTTTAGCTATCATTGGATTGCTAGGGATTAGCATTAAGGATAAGGATCCCCAACTCTTTATCTCCCTATAGGAAATGATCCTCCTCTCCTCTTATATTTTATAGTAGCCTTCCGATTCATGGTCAATTTTTTATTTGTCTTCCATTTCTTTGATTTTTAATTCTTTTGTGCTTATATTGGAAATGTGGCACTTTAAAGGCATGTTGTAGAAGATTGAACAAGCGATGAGACCTTCACACTATTAATTTGGCCTCTTCATCAACTACATATCCTTGAGCTTCACTTCTATAGCCAATATTCTAGCATTTCCTAGTTTTTTTCTTTGAGATTAGCCCTTAAACCATTCCTTTTTTGGTGTGGATTCATTCTAGAGCACTTATCGTATTGAGAACTTTTAAATGATAGGGTGGGTAGGGTGAAACTATATAATCTAGATGATTCCAATTTTCTAACCTATCACTTCAAAATTCCACTCAAAATTCAAGAAGGGTGGATAATTTTTCAACAAACAATAGTGGAAATGCAATTGTGTATGTTTTTGAATTTTTTAATCAATTAGTATATAACAAATCAATCTATTAACATGCACCTATCACTTAAAGTTTCTTTAAACCTTTAGAGGGGTTGATAATTTTCTAGAAAGAAATAGTGGAAATGCAATTGTGTATGTTTTTTATTGTATATTAATGAGTATATAAAAAAAATCAATCAATCAACACGTTTTGAGTGAGAATGCACTTGAAATTTATTATGTACTCCCATAAAATTCACCATACTAAAAAAAATTGGCGACTCAAGGAATTGAGCTAGAAAGAGGATATCTAGGTGTTGACAGACAAAATTGACTGCTCGTCAACTGGAGGAGTGAATCCGGTCCGGGGTTGTCTAATTAACCCAAGCCGTTTGGATTGATCCACTCCGATGGGTTTAGCGGCTCCGTTGGCCGATTTAAGTCCTAAAGAAAGCGAAAAAACAAAACTAAAGAAAATGCAATAACTTGATGAATAACAATTGTTGAAAACTATATATAGATCTAATATATATTTACAGTTTAACTGACTAATATTTATAAAATAACTCTACTTATTATATGTACAATATATACAAATGATTCTATTTTTAATATATATATAATATGTACACAATACAAATTTTAATCTAAATCCACGAAAATCGAATATAAATTGATTTTTTAAACAACCATAAAACTATTATTTAATCTGTTTATATTCTAGAAATGAAATATCAAACTGCCTAATTGAAAGCAGAAATAACAGATAGTAGAAGTTGTTTTAACTGCAGGAAATTTCTGTATTCATTAAACTAATGAAATCAAACTAACAAACTGACCTGTTATCGCATCCAATATTTGTTCAGTGTGTAACATCCAATCTCCCTGTCTAATGAGGTAAACCCACAACAGATCCTACCATTGCTTCTCATAAATGTGAAGCAGTAATGATGGAATTCAAATGATAGAACAAATAAGAGATGTAATCACAACAATCTCATAATTTCATAAGCAACCACATTAAGATAAATCCTGCTGTGAGAACTTGTGTATAAACGCTTAATAAAAGATAAAGATAAATCTCTTAATTCAAGTTTGAACAAAAATGATTGTTGTGTGTTAAATCTGGAACATAAAACATGGATAATATATAAATTTATATCATACCAATTTGTAGTAAACCACGACAGTGAAAGAAATCATAATCTAATTACAAATTGAAATAATCATGACTTGAATAAAACCACAATACAGAAAAGCTAAAGCTGTAACAAGTATTATATTTCATTAAAGTCTGTAAATGAAAAATCCATAGTCTTGCCCCAGGCAGAGATGATCTCATGTTTACAAAATAACATGCTTATATAGGTTCCAGGAACACAATGTTTCATGTTGATAATATCAAATCTGTTCTAAAAATATGGGGGATGCAACCTCCCTGATTTTACTTGATATCAAAATACAAACAACCTAATCTATTTACTAAAAACACACGGTTCATATGGATGGAAGATCCCAACAGTGCTTCATATCTCCTTGAAAATCATGGGTTCCTGAAAACAAATAAAATTGGGAAGATTTTAGATATGTTTTCAATTGTAAAATCAAGCAATTCGAATTTTTCTAAATGGCTACAGAATGTTATGATTCTGTAGCTAGTTATAATTATAACTACAATCATATTTTATTCAACAAACAAAACAAACTAAAAAGTAATCTATTCAAACAAATCGTGTATCCTAAATTGAGAGTGACAAAATCATGCTAAACTTTGAAAAAGATCATACCTCAAATCATGGGATTAAAACATATCAGGCAATCTTGGAGTTTACTATTGCTGTTGTTGCCTTTACATTCTTAAAAATGACATATCCTATAGTTTTTAGGCGTTTGTCTTTTGATTGAGCTATAGATTGGAGTCTATTGTTCTCGTTTGTCAACGAATCCACTTGGTCTTTTAAAGATTTAAGCCTAGACTGTAGCAAAGGAAGATCCGTATAATACCGGTCAATCCAAGATCGACACTCATTACACTGTGGTTGTAGGGACTGTGCATTGGCACTGATAGCATTAACGGTTCGAGAATCGTCCATGTGACAGGTAGGTTTGTCACGGAGTTGGATGCCAGGAAAATCAGGATTATCCTTAAGACATGGAGGCAGGTTGCTAACCTAATCGTAGGGTCTGTCAGGGCAAAGTCCATATGACATTGGATCCTCTTCGGCCAAGAACCTTTCAATTTCTAAATCCGAGTCTTCACTTACCTCAATTGTGTTTTTTGTGTCTGCATAGGGTTTGGATTTATTTCGAGCACTTCATGAAATCAAACGAACTGTCATTTTATTCTTATAATTAACATCGACGCTGCCCTTTAGCTTCCTCCCTGTGGGTTTTTTAACAGTCTTAGTGCAACTCTTAGGGTGCGAACCCGGTTGATTGTCTGGTTGAGTAGCATCAAGGTAGGTTGAGGGTTCAATATTAGGGACAAGATCACAGGGCAGGAGTGGTGGAGAAGAGGTTGTAGTGTTCATGAGGGTTTATGTGATAACAGGTTTATCAACCTGTCCCAACTCACTATTTCCAAAGCCATTTCATAACAAAAAAGCATCCTAACAATCGTTGTGTAATTGCAACTGATGCACAAGGATAATCTTAACTAAACCATGATGGAATAAACTCTAATCATACCTCTGCCTCCTAAACCGTTTTCCCATCTTGTACAGACTTCTAAGCAGGAAGTAGGGCATGTTCAACGGGAAGTCAATGAAACTCATAATCAATTGCAGATGATACAGAAAATCTAACCCAAATCTTCCTTCACACGTAATGAACTGTTTCACAATAGCAAGTAGATCATGCCACCTAGGTTTTAAGGATGAGACAGGCATACCTCGATCGCAAGTAGTAATTTTTCGTGAGGTGAACAACAAAGTCCAGGGGACCTCTTCAACTTTTGTGTTCTTGAACCATTTTTGCCCGACAGCTGGTAAACCCGTAGCTTGGCTTAAAAATTCCTCAGTCACCTCTAGCTGCACGTCACCTATCTTCACTCTGCAGCCGTCGAAGGTCAATGCGAACTCTTGGGCAACTCTCAGATTGAAACCCTTAAATTTTTCAATGAATACACGCCAACAATTCCTTTCTAAATTGTCTCTGGCATTATCATATGATAGCAAGGTCTAGATGCCATTGGGCTCAATCCTTACCACTGGAGCGATGGCGAACATAAGGGAATCAACATAGAACTCGGAGGTAGGTTTTGATAAAAAACCACAGAGCCATAGCCCCGAACAAAACAATGCTATGACAATTCAAAACGGTAGGCAGAGGCGTTAATCACCATGCGTGGGAATGAAATTGTGAAGCCCGAGGCCATATAGAGCAGTAATATCACGCTATACTTCATATGACACCTTGGCATATGGGTACGTATAAGAATCAGAACACTTGAAAACCATAGTACGCACATCCATAGCTTGATTACAAAGGTAAGTGTATCAAATGAAAATTGAATAGTTAAAAGTTTTATGAATGAAAACTCCATTAATATCAATCGAAAATTAATGCATGGAGGCCTTTCACTTATGTAACCAAGGCACATTTAGAACAAAGGAGTTATAAACAAGTATAACAATCATGTTCATAGCAAAAATACGACAATTCAATAATAGACCATATGAATAGTTTTCCTTTAATAAAAAAATCGAAACAAAGTGTCAATTCCAGCTGCAAGTTTTCATGCTTACAGTCATTAAAACAAAAATCGAAAGGAAGATATGTAAAAAGAGACAAGTGACAAGTGTCGTTTAGTGATAATGGTCATGCCGAGTAATGAAAATTTAGAGACCCTGTGTAGGCAGCTTACACACGATAGTAATTATATCACTGCTGCCAACAATGGAAACACGCTAGGAGAAGCAGTTATCTCTGCCAAATGAACGAGTTCAGATTAGGATAATCAGAAAAAACTTCAAATCAAAAACAACCAAAAATATGTCTGAACATCATTATCAATTATAATGCATTCCAGTTTCAGATTACTGTTATTTTAAAAAGACGAGAACTGATGACAATCTTAACAAAAGAGAGTCACGATATTAGAGTTAAAATCTTCAATACTGTTGACAGGGTCGTTGCTGCCAACAGACATCCATAGCCTCGACAAGGATGTCAATTAACCCACTCTGATATCTGTATCCTGTCAAGAAGTTCTAGATCAAAATGAAGGATATTTAAGGTCAAAACAGAATCCATATCTGAGAATTTTCACATACCTGACATTGCTTCGCTGCCAGCGGGCCTGTTCAGTACCCCGACGAAGTTATCTTGGTGTCATGCATGTATTTACCTACTTCCAGTAGACCTGTTCAGTATCCCGACGGGTTTACAAGCACTTCCCACAACTCTTTGAAGGTTTATTTAGTTTTTAAAGATATTTAATAGAGCGGGGTGATGCTGAAAATCCTGGTTTTTGGACACATCTTAGTAAATCACAGACCTTGAAGAAATTTCTTAGCTGTCCTTCATTAAGATCTAGAAATAGTTTGTTAATAAAACCGACTTTCAAGAGCAGGGAGACATCTCTGAGTTGTTCTCTTAAGGAACAAGGACATTGTAAAAAGAATTTTTATGGATGATCGTGAGTACCTTCATTTGTAGATTGAAATCAAGAAATTCTTTTCAAACAATAAGTTATCTTCAACATGGCTGCAAACTCAGAGAAAAACCATAATTGATGTTTAAAAGACTTTCAACAGTCATATTAGAGGGGAAATTTTTCTGTTCTCTTTGTCTAGGCTAACCCATGATGCAGGCATGTGTGTTTCAAAAATAAAGATTGATAAGTATAAAGGAAAAACCAAAACAAACCATCAAATAAAAACAAACAACAAACAAAACAAAAAATATTTACAAAGTGTACATGGGAGCGTCATCAGGGAAAGTACCTTTTTAGAGCTTGGCCATTCACCGGAAAGGTGTCTGGCTGTTCCTCTAAATTCTGTAATCGGAAGGAACTGGGAACCAATTTCTCAACAATTAAAAATGGTCCTGTTGACGGGCGAAATTGACCGCTCGTCAACTGGAGGAGTGAATCCGGTCTGGGGTTGTCTACTTAACCCAAGCCGTTTGGAATGATCCACTCCAATGGGTTTAGCAGCTCCATTGGCCGATCTAAGTCTTAAGAAAATGAAAAACAAAACTAAAGAAGATAACTTAATAAAAAAAAAAAACACTTGGTGAAGGCTATATACAAATCTACAATATACCTACGGTTCACTAACTAATATTTATAAAATAGATCTACGATATATCTATAGGATTATATCTTATATATGTGTAATATTTACAAAATGCAAATTTTAATCTAAATTTGCGAAACTCAAATATGGATATGAGAGCAAAAATATCATTCAGTCTTTTTGAATTTCTATAACTTTTATAAACAAGAAATGAAATAGCTATTTGTCTAATTGAAAACAGAGATGAATAGTAAAATGTGTTTAGATTACAGGAACCTTCTATATTAATTAAACTAATAAAATAAAACTAGCAAACTGACTTGTAATCACATCTCCTATTCATCATGTGTACAGTATCCAATTTCGGTGTTTGATGGAGTAAACCGCAACAGATTTTTCAAATGCTTCTCGTAAACGTGAAGCAATAATGATTGAATGCTAATGACAGAACATATAAGAGAAGTAGTAACAACAATTTTATGATTTTACAAATGATCACATTAAGATAAATCTGGCTGTAAAAAATTGTATATAACTGCTCATTGGATAAAGAAGATTAACCTTCTAATCATCAAATTTGAATAGAGTAGTGTCGGGTTGGGTAGTGTCCGGATAGGTCAAGGGTTCCACACAGGGAGAGAGCGAAGGAGGAGGGATGGTAGGCTTGATGAGGGTTTCTGTGACGATAGACTTGTCAACCTATCCTATTTCACTGCTAGCAAAACCATTTCTTAACAGGAAGGTATCCCAACAATCACTGTTTAACTTCAACTGATGAACAATAATAATCTTGATCAAACAATGGTGGAACAGGCTGGAATCAGATTTCTACCTTTTAAAACGTTTTTCCATTTTGTATAAACTTTGAAGGAGAAAATAGGGCATGTTTAGGGGAAAATCGATAAAACTCATGAGCAACCACAAGTGATATAAGAAAACCAAACCATATCTACCCTCACAGGTAACAAACTGTTTGACAATAGCTAACAGATTGTGCCATCTAGGTTTTCAGAGTTGTAACAGACATACCTCTATCACAACTGGTGACCTTCCTCAAGGTGAACAACAATGACCAGGGAACCTCTTCAACCTTTGAGTTTTTAAACCACTTTTGTCCCACGGCTAGTAGACCGGTGGCTTGGCTAATAAAATCTTCGTTTAACTCAAGTTGGACATCTCCTATTTTATCTCTGCAACCATCGAACATTAGCGCAAATTGTTGAGTGACTGTTAAACTAAAACCCTCAAACTTTTCAACAAAGACCCACCAACCATTCCTCTCTAAGTCTTCTTGGGTATTATCAAACGATAACAATGTCTGGACACCATTGGGCTCAATTCTCACTACAGGGGCCATGGCTAACAACACAGAATCGAAAAGGGATTCGACGATAGGGTTTGACAGAACAAGCATAGAGCCATTACCCTGAGCTTCCCCAACATAATGCGAAAAGAGCTCGAAATGGTAGGTAGGAGCGTTAATGCTATGCATGTGAGGAAAAATCGTATAGATTGAGGCCATGAAAACACATCATACCACGCTGTACTTGGAATGACACCTCGGTGTAATGGTACACATAAAAATCATAACAGTTGAAAACCATCACATGCATATCCACGATTCGATCAAAAAATCAATATATCAAATAAACAATTGAATCAAAGATTTTATAAATCAAAAACCCTATTAACAATAGTCAAATGCTAAATGGGTGGTGGTTTAATACACATGTAACCAAGGTGTGTTCGAGAACAAGGGGTTATACCATGAAAACAACCATGCTCATAACAAAATAAGACAAATAACGATAAACCATATGAACATTAACCCTTTGATAAAATCAAACATGAATTCCAGCTGTGAGTTTCATAATTGTAGTTATGAAAACGAAATCGAAAAGCAAATATGTAGAAAGCGATGGATAATGGTGTCATTTAATGAGAAAGGTTGCGATGAGTAATGAGAATTTAAAAACCCTGTGTAGGCAGCTTGTAAAAATAGAGATTAATATGGCTACCAACAATGGTGACACATTGGTAGAAGTAGTTATCTCTGCTAAACGAACAAGTCCAGATTAAGATAATCAGAAAAAATTCAACTCGAAAACAACCAAGAAACTGTTTGAACATCATTATCAATCAAAAAAATTTCAGTTTCAGATTGCTTGTTATTTTAAAAGATGAAAACTGATGACAATATCAACAAAAGAGAGTCACGATGTTAAGGTTAAAATCTCCAATACTGTTGACAGAGCCGCTACTGCCAACAAGTGTCCATAGCCTCGACAGGGGTGCCATTTAAACCACTCCGATATCTATATCCTACCAAGAAGTTCCAGATCAGAATGAAGGACATTTAAGGTAAAAAGATTCCATATCTGAGAATTTTCATATACCTGACATTGCTTCGCTACCAGCGGGTCTGTTCAGTACCCTGATGAATTTATCTTGGCATCATGCATGTATTTACCCGCTGCCAATAGACCTGTTCAGTATCTTGTTGGGTTTACAAGCACTTCCCACAACTCTCTGAAGATTTATTTAGTTTTAAATATATTTAATCGAGCGGGGTGATGCTGAAAATCTTGATATTTTGGACATATTTTAATAAATTACAGACCTTGAGAGAATTTTTTAACTGTCCTTCATTAAGATCTAGAGATAGTTTGTTAATAAATCGACCTTCGAAGGTGGGGAGACATCTCTGAGTTGTTCTCTTAAGGAACAGGGACAACGTAAGAAGAAATTTTTATGGATGATCGTGAAAAGCTTTAGTTACAGATTGAAATCAAGAAACACTTTTCAAACAACAAGCTTTCTTTAACATGGCTGCAAACTTCAGAAAAATATCATAATTGATGTTTTAACAATCTTCAGTAGTAATTTCAGAGGAGAAATTTTTCTGTTCTCTTTGTCTGAAATAGTTCATGGTGCAGGTATGTGTGTTTCAAAATAAAAACTGGTAAGCATAAGGAAGAATCAAATCAAAACAACAAAGAAAAACAAAAAGCAAGCAAAACAAAAATATTTACACCGTGTACACGGGATTTTCATCAGGTGAAATACCTTTTTAGAGCTTGGCCATTCACTGGATAGGTGTCTGGATGTTCCTCTAGATTCTATAATCTGAAGGAACTGGGACCCAATTTCTCAGCAATCAAGAATGGTCCTAGCCACAAGTTCTGAAACTTTGTATGCTCTCCTTTTCCCTCATGCGGTTTGTCCCATTTCAGGACAAGGTCACCCACCTCAAAATTTCTGTTAGAGGCAGAATTGGAATCAAACCAACTTCTAAAAACGAGTTGATGTTGATCCAATTTCCGTTTCACTTGTGCCCTCACTTCTTCTAATTTTAACAACGCGTTAATTCGATTCTCCAAAGGGGGACAATCCTCTTGTTGTATTTTCTACGATAGCTGCAGAGAGGGAAGGAGAATATGTGGTGGTAGAATTGCCTCTCTATCGTAAATGAGAAAGAAGGGTGAATTACCCACAATAGTTTTTGGAGTCACTCTATCAGCCCAAATTGCGTTTAACAGTGCATTATGCCAATTTTTATGGTTTTCAGATACCATTCTCTTGATAATTTTGATCATATTTTTATTAGTTGATTCTGCCAATCTATTTCCTTGAGGGTAATAGATGGAAGAATATTTTAGTTTAATTCATTTTTCCAGAGCGAAATCACTCATCTCAAGATACGAAAAATAGGAAGCGTTATCAAATACCAGGCAGTCAGGGATACCAAAACGAGTAATAATATTTGAATTCAAGAAGGTTATTACTTGACTGGTATTTACATCTTTTAATGGGGTAGCTTCGGACCACCTGGTGAAGTAATCTGTGGCTATTATGATAAACTTATGCTGCTGTGAGGATGGTGGATTGATCGGGCCTATAATATCAGGACCCCACTGCTGAAAAGGGGAGTCTACTGAAACAGGTTGCAGAGGGAAGGCTGATTTCTGTATCCGTCCAAATGCTTTTTGACGAATTACACACTTGCGACACAAAGCATGAGCATATTTAAAAAGTGTGGGCCAGTAGTAACCTACTCTTAACACTTTATGGGCAGTGGTATCTCCACCAAAATGCCCACCAGCTTCTCCTGCGTGCAATTCCAATAAGACCTTTTTTGCTTCATCTTTCTCAAGACAACGCATTAGTACTCCATCAAAATTTTGACGAAACAGAATACCATTAATCAATTGAAAGGAAGAAAATTTTAATCTTAGCGCTCTTATTTTTGTGGGATCCAGATGACGAGGAGCTGACCCATGTTCAAGACAAAATTTTATATCATCATACCAGGGACTAACAGGGTTTTGTGCATAGCAGATTAAATTTTGGTAGTGTTGTCTTGCATTTGACATATCATTTTCCTCTTGTTGTCCTATAGTTGAGTCAGCGACTAACTTTCATAACCCTTGTCCTCTCACTATTTGTGCTGGGGTGATTTCTATGTCGTACTCTTGCAAGGATGTGATCCAATTTTCCCTCTTTTCGCCTAGTTCTTTCTGTACTAACAGATTTCTAACGGTCGGGTAAGGGATAATGATTTTCGTCCTAGATTTCAAAAGATAAGATCAGAAGTGATTTACTTCTTTAAAAACAACATAGGCTTGCTGATCTACTACTGGGTAATTAAGTTCTGCCCCTTTGAAGTTTGAGCTCATAAAGGCAATTGGGACTTCATTGTTTTCAATGTTCTTTTGAGTTAAAACAACGGTGTAAGAGAGGTCAGAAGCGAATGTGTAGAGAGTGAAGTCTTGCGAAAAGTCGGGGCTCATTAGAGAAGGAGCGTCTATTATGGCCTTTTTTATTGAATTAAAAGCTTGGTTCTCTAAAGGCCCCCAATGGTATTGTACGTCCTTTTTTATTAGGTTTTGTAATGGTCTCACCATTTCTGAAAAATTGGGGACGAATCTCCTGACAAAGTTTATCTGACCTAAGAAAGATTGCATAGACTTTTTTGACGAGGGAGGGGGAAGTTTCGAAATGACTTGAGTTCTTTCAGGCTCGATAATCATCCCTTCGCTTGATACAATAAATCCTAAGAGCTTACCTTGTTCTATTGCGAAGATAGATTTTTTAGGATTCAAAGAAATGTCATACTTACGACATCGCTGTAGAATGGATCTTAAATGAGCTATATGATCTGCTTTATTTTTCGAGAAGACAGTAACGTCATGTTTTGGGAAGGTCTAGGGAGGATTTCAATTTTCTTTTTGGAAGATGAACTAGTCTCTATTTCATCGCTAGTAGTGTCTTTTAAGCTAAGGATGTCTTTCTCGATCTGACTGGCCTCTTCGAAGGCTTCTAACAACATGGATTTCTTAGATCTCTTTACCCAAATGGATATGCTTTGATGTAAGGATTTCGTATAATATGCTATGATAAGATTCTTGGCAGGCATCGAATCTGTAGGGATTTGGTTCTTTAGTGTTAATAATCTTTGATTAAAGTCTTTGATCTTCTCTTTGGGGTTCATTCTTAAACTTGAAAGCTCCATGACTAGAACTTCTGGGGACTTGTCATCTCCAAACTTCTCAAGAAAATAGGATTCAAACTTCTCCCATGACACGATGGTATGGGGTTGTTGGGAAAAGTACCAGGTAGAGGCATTGCCCTCAAAGGTGTAGGGAAACAATCTACAGACTACGTCTTCGTGCTCGACACTACGGAGTCTAATGGCTAACATAAACTTTTTGATGTGATCTTCGGCGATCTGTTTAGAGTCCAGGTCAAATTTAGGGAGCCATTTCTCCGGGTGTTTGGGTAAGGGATGCTGAGGCCCAGGTATGGCCACTGCATCTTGGTCGAGCCAGGGTCTGGTGGGATTTTTCTGGTTGGCCATAGGTGTGGGTGGTGTTGAAGGATGGGATGAGGAACTACCTTCGTCAGAGGATTCTTCTCCAGAAGAAGAAGGAGATGAAGACGATGGTGATGGTGGTATACCAGATCCTTCTGTTGCAGGAGTGAGGATTGGATCTATAGGGTTTAAATTGAGTTAAGTGCCTCCAAGTTGTTCTCTGATATCAGAGAAGTCTAATGGTTGGTCCAAAGGTTAGTTTGGTTGTCTTAAACGGGTGAAGGCACTGTGTATTCTTATGAGAGATTGGCGGACAATCTCTTGTATGTCACCACCTGTAGAATTTGGAGTTAATTGTTCAACTGTGATCTGTAGATCATCGTTTGATGTGGTTGCTGTTTGAGGGACAATGTTGTCATTTGAATGACTTCTAGTCACTATAGGTGAGTGGGTAGGTGGTGGAGGAGTCTTACGACCACCTCGTTCCATTAATAATTTTCAGGCCCTCCTTCTAGCGCCATTTGTTGACGGGCGAAATTGACTGCTCATCAACTGGAGGAGTGAATCTGGTCCGGGGTTGTCTACTTAACCCAAGCCATTTGGAATGATCCAGTCTGACAGGTTTAGCAGCTCCGTTGGCCGATCTAAGTCCTAAGAAAATGAAAAACAAAACTAAAGAAGATAACTTAATAAAAAAAAAAGCACTTGCTAAAGGCTATATACAAATATACAATATACCTATAGTTCACTAACTAATATTTGTAAAATATCTCTATGATATATCTATAGGATTATATCTAATATATGTGTAATATTTACAAAATGCAAATTTTAATCTAAATCTGCGAAACTCAAATATGGATATGACAACAAAACTATCATTCAATATTTTTGATTTTTTATAACTTTTATAAACAAGAAATGAAATAGCTAATTGTCTAATGGAAAATAGAGATGAATAGTAAAATATGTTTAGATTACAGGAACTTTCTATATTAATTAAACTAATAAAATAAAACTAGCAAACTGACCTGTAATCTCATCTCCTATTCGTCCTGTGTACAGTATCCAATTTCGGTGTTTGATGGAGTAAACCGCAACAAATTTTTCAAATGCTTCTCGTAAACGTGAAGCAGTAATGATTGAATTCTAATGACATAACATATAAGAGAAGTAGTAACAACAATTTTATGATTTTACAAATGATCACATTAAGATAAATCTGGCTGTAAAAATTTGTATATAACTGCTCATTGGATAAAGAAGATTAACATTCTAATCATCAAATTTGAATAGAGTAATTGTTGTATATAATATGAGAGACATAAAACACAGACATCATATAAATTCCATCACATCAATCTATAATAAATCATGATATTTAAAGTAGTCACAATTTAATTACAAATCAAAATGACCAAAACTTGAACAAAAATACGATATATCGAAGCTAAAGTTGTACCAACATCAACTTCTATTCAAGTCTGTCAATCATAAATCCATAGTTTCTTCTCCCAGGCAGTGATGGTTATTAGTTTACAAAACAATACATTTATATAGGCTATAGGATCAAAACTTTTCCTGTGGATATCATTAAATTTGTTCCAAAAATTGTGGGGGATGCAACCTCCCAGATTCTCATTGTTATCAAAACTAACAGCCTATTCTAAAACCACATAAAGAAATAACATGCTGAGAGATGCCACTAGAGATTCAAATATTCTTTAGAAATCATATGTACCTGTAAACACACAAGAATAAACGATTTCAGATAACATTTTGGTTGTAAAAACATGAAATTCAAATCTTAGTAACTAGCTACATAATCTCACGATTCTGTAGCTAGTTATAATTATAACTAGAATCGTGTTTTATTGAATCAATCAAAACAGACTAGATGTAATTTGTGCAAACAAATCATGTATTCTAATTAAAAACAAAGACAAAATCATCCTAAAATTATTTTTAAACACCATACCTCAGATTAAGGGATTCGTCTTAATCAAGCAATTTTCGAATTCACAATGGCAGTCGCTGCTTCCACGTTTTTAAAAACAACAGACCTTGTGGTTTTTTGTCTTTTATCTTTGGTTTGGGCTACGGATTGTAGTATTCCATTTTCTTTCATTAGAAAATTCACCTGGTCTTCCAGGGATTTGATCCGAGACTGAAGTAAAGGCACATCTCTGTAATACCTATCGAGCCATGACTGACATTCATTACATTGCGGTTGAATACACTGTGTAGTAACAATGATGGTATTAACAGGTGGGGAATTTTCCATTTGACTTGTAGGTTCACTGTTGAGTTTGATTCCAGGGAAATCAGGGTTGTCTTTAAGACACAGTGGAAGGTTTTTCACATAATCATAGGGTTTAACAGAGCAAAGCCCATACGAATATGGATATTCTTCAGTTAGAAACCGTTCAATTTTTGAATCAAAATCCTCGCTTAACACAATTGGGTTTTGGTCTGCACAGGGCTTAGGTTTATTTCAGGCACATCGTGAAACCCAACGCGCGGCCTTTTTACGCTTATAATTGATATCAATATTACCTTTACACTTTTTCTTTGCAGATTTTTTAACAGACTTAACGCCACCTTTGGGATACGAATCTGGTAGAGTGTCAGGTTGGGTAGTGTCCGAATAGGTCGAGGGTTCCACACAGGGCGAGAGCGAAGGAGGAGGATGGTAGGCTCGACGAGGGTTTCTGTGACAACAGGCTTGTCAACCTGTCCTATTTCACTGCTAGAAAAACCATTTCTTAACAGGAAGGCATCCCAACAATCACCGTTTAACTTCAACTGATGAACAATAATAATATTGTTCAAACAATGGTGGAACAAGCTGGAATCAAATTTCTGCCTTTTAAAACGTTTTTCCATTTTGTATAAACTTCGAAGGAGAAGATAGGGCATGTTTAGAGGAAAATCAATAAAACTCATGAGTAAATGCAAGTGATATAAGAAAACCAAACCATATCTACCCTCATAGGTAATGAACTATTTGACAATAACTAACAGATCATGCCATATAGGTTTTAGAGCTGTAACGGGCATACCTCTGTCGTAGCTGGTGACCTTCCTCAAGGTGAACAACAATGACCAGGGAACCTCTTCAACCTTTGAGTTTTTAAACCACTTTTGTCCCACGGTTGGCAGACCGGTGGCTTGGCTAATAAAATCTTTGTTTAACTCAAGCTGGACATCTCCTATTTTAGCTCTGAAACCATTGATTGTTAGCGTGAATTGTTGAGCGATTGTTAAATTAAAACCCTCAAACTTTTCAACAAAGACCCACCATCCATTCCTCTCTAAGTCTTCCCGGGAATTATCAAACGATAACAATGTCTGGACACCATTGGGCTCAATTTTCACTACAGGGGCCATGGCTAACAGCACAGAATCGACAAGGGATTCGACAATAGGGTTTGATAGAACAAGCACAGAGCCATTGCCATGAGCTTCCTCAACATAATGCGAAAATAGCTCGAAATGGTAGGCAGGAGCGTTAATGTTATGCGCGTGAGGAAAAATCGTATAGATCGAGGCCATGCAAACACATCATACCACGTTGTACTTGGAATGACACCTCGGTGTAATGGTACACATAAAAATCATAACAGTTGAAAACCATCACATGCATATCCATGATTCGATCAAAAAATCAATATATCAAATAAACAATTGAATCAAATATTTTATAAATCAAAAACCCTATTAACAATAGTCAAATGCTAAATGGGTGGTGGTTTAATACACATGTAACCAAGGTGTGTTCGAGAACAAGGGGTTATACCATGAAAACAACCATGCTCATAACAAAATAAGACAAATAACGATAAACCATATGAACATTAACTCTTTGATGAAATCAAACATGAATTCCAGCTGTGAGTTTTCATACTTGCAGTTATGAAAACAAAATCGAAAAGCAGATACGTAGAAAGCGACGGATAATGGTGTCATTTAATGAGAAAGGTTGCGACGAGTAATGAGAATTTAAAAACCCTGTGTAGGCAGCTTGTAAAAATAGAGATTAATATGGTTGCCAACAGGTCCCAACCACAAGTTCTGAAACTTTGTATGCTCTTCTTTTCCCTCATGAGGTTTATCCCATTTTAGGACAAGGTTACCTACATCAAAATTTCTGTCAGAGGCAGAATTGGAGTCAAACCAGTTTTTAACAATGAGTTGATGTTGATCCAATTTCTGTTTTGCTTGAGCCCTCACTTCTTCTAATTTTAATAAAGCATTAATTCGACTCTCCAAAGGGGGACAGTCCTCTTCCTTTACTTTCTGCGATAACTGCAAAGATGGAAGAAGGACATGTGGTGGAAGAATTGCCTCCCTGCCGTAAATGAGAAAGGAAGGTGAGTTACCCACAACAGTTTTAGGAGTTACTCTATCATCCCAGATTACGTTTAACAATGCATTATGCCAATTTTTATGGTTTTCGGAGACCGTTCTCTTGATAATTTTGATCAGATTTTTATTAGTCGATTCTGCCAAACCGTTGCCTTGGGGGTAATAGCTGGCAGAATACTTTAATTTAATTCATTTTTCTAAAGCGAAATCACTCATTTCAAGAGATGAAAAATAAGAAGCATTATCAAATACTAGGCATTCAGGGATACCGAAACGAGTAATAATATTTGAATTTAGGAAGGATATTACCTGACTGGTATTTATAGCTTTTAATGGGGCAGCCTCAGACCACCTAGTGAAGTAATATGTGGTTTTTATGATATATTTATGTTGCTGCAAGGATGGCGGGTTGATTGGGCCTATAATATCCAGACCCCATTGCTGAAAAGGGGAGTCTACCGAAACTGGTTGCAAAGGGAAAGTTGGTTTCTGTATCTGTCCGGCTGCTTTTTGACAAATTACACACTTGCGACATAAAGCATGAGCGTCTTTAAAAAGGGTAGGCCAGTAATAACCTTCTCTTAATACTTTATGGGCAGTGGTGTCTCCACCAAAATGCCCACTAGCTTCTCCTGCATGTAATTCCAATAATACTTTTTCTGCTTCATCTTTCTCAAGACAATGCATTAGCACTCCATCAAAATTTTGACGAAATAGAATACCATTAATCAGCTGAAAATAAGAATATTTTAATCTTAGTGCTCTCCTTTTTGTGGGATCAAGGTGATGGGGAGCTGATCTGTGCATAAGACAAAATTTTATGTCATCGTACCAAGGACTAACAGGGTTTTGTGCACAACAGATTTGATTTTGATAGTGATGTTCTGGATTTAACATATCATTTTCCTCTTGTTGTCCTGCAGCTGAATCAACAACCAACTTTCATAAACCTTGGCCTCTTACTATTTGTGTTGGGGTGATTTCTATGTCATACTCTTGCAAGGATGTGACCCAGTTTGCCCTTTTTTTACCTAGTTCTTTCTTTTCTAATAGATTTCTAACAACCAGGTAAGGGACAATGATTTTCGTCCTCGATTTTAACAGATAAGATCGAAAGTGATTTACTTCTTTGAGAGCAGCATAGGCTTGCTGATCTACTGCTGGGTAATTAAGTTCTGCCCGCTTGAAGGCTAATCTCATAAAGACAATTGGGACTTTGTTGTTTTCGGCGTTCTTTTGAGTTAGGACGACAGCGTAGGATCGGTCGGAGGCAAATGTGTAGAGGGTGAAGTCTTGTGAAAAGTTGGGACTCATTAGAGAAGGAGCATATATTATGGCATTTTTTATTGAATCAAAAGCCTGGCTTTCTAAAGGTCCCCAATGGTACTGTACATCCTTTTTTATTAAGTTTTGTAATGGTCTCACCATTTCTGAAAAGCTGGGGACGAATCACCTAACAAAGTTTATCTGACCTAAGAAAGATTGCATGGAATTTTTTGACGAGGGAGGGGGTAGTTTCGAAATGACTTGAGTCCTTTCAGGGTCGATAATCATCCCTTCACTCGATACAATGAATCCGAGGAGTTTACCTTGTTCTACTGCGAAGATAGATTTTTTAGGATTCAAAGAAATGTCGTACTTACGACATCGATGTAGAACATATATTAAATGAGCTAGATAATCTTCTTTATTTTTTGAGAAGATAGTGACATCATCCAGGTAAACTACGAAATATTGATTGATTAAGCCTCGGAAAGCGATGCCCATCGCTCTCTGAAAAGTGGCACCGACATTTATGAGTCCAAAGGGCATCTTTCTATAAGCGCTATAAGCGTAGGTGCCCCATGGAGTGCGGAAGGTGGTTTTGAGTTGGTCTGGAGGGGACATCAGGAAATGGTTATACTCTGAAAAACCATCCAACAAGGATAATCTTTCAGAACTAGATACTTGTTGAAGGATCTGTTCCATGGGAGGGACAAGGTAGTTGTCTTTATCAGACGCTCGGTTAAGATTTTGGAAATCGACACATAGTAGGATTTCACCACTCTTCTTTCAGACAACGACAAGATTAGAGACCCATTGTGTGTGCCTAACTGGGAAGATTATCTTAGCATTCAGGAGTTTGTTTAATTCCTTCTTGACCGTTGGTTCGAGTTTTGGGTGCATTTTCCTTAACTTTTGTTGAAAAGGTTGGGTTTGGGGTTTCATGGGAATAACATGTTGTATGATAGGATCAAAGGTTTTTAGGTCGTCGTACATCCAAGCAAAAACATCTTTGAATTCCTTAAACAACTTAATAAACACTACTTTTTCTTGCTCAGAACAACCCACCCCTAAATTAATGCACTGTGGGTTGTCTTTAGTTCCCAAATTTACTTTTGCATGCGTCAAAGAGGAACTATTCGTTTTATAATTCACTGATTTTCTGAACTTGTCGTGAAGATCATAATTTTTTCTAATCTAACTATAGATTTTGGGATAGAGTTTACCATGTCTGATGAAGATTCTTGAGATCTCGGATCTGGTATTACCGTAAAATCATGAATATTTTCGTCATGGGTACCTTCGTCGATCATCGTGCCCTGGAAGGTTTCTTCCATATGCATAAAACTTATAATTTGTTGATCGTCATCGAAGACTCTCCAATTCATGATGTTGTCTGGGACAGATGGTCTGAACAATAGTTCGACGGAAAATGCATTCAGAGATAAGCCTTCTGCAGGAAAAAGTTTTGAAGTGACATTAGCTAACAAATCAGCTTCCGAATTATTCAATCTAGGAATAGAATTTATGTTAAATGCAAAAAACTTGTTCATCAAATTCCGTACCTCAGTTTGGTATCTTTTAAGGTGCGGAGATAAATAGTGGATAGAATTTTTTACCTATCTAACCACGATTTTTGAATCACCAAAGATAGTCAAATTTTGAATGTTCAGATCTAATGCTTTTCTGAGGCCTTGCAGGAGTGCCTCATATTTTGCTGTGTTGTTTGTACATTCGAATTCTAACCTGCAAAAAATCAGGGTCTTGTTACCTGCTGGATCGATGAGCACGCAACCTGCACCAACTCCTTCCTTGGATTTTGACCCATCAAAGTAAAGAGACCATATTTGATTATCGTCGGTTGCATGTGACCATTGAGAGGAAGTTGTTGGCTGGATATATGTCAAAATTTCAGATTGTTGTTCTAGGTCAGTGATGGTGGAGGTTTCGACCACGAAATTGCTGAAAAAGGTATCCATCCCTTGTATTTCGAGCAAATCGGGAGAAGGAGTGAATGGTTCATTGGGGTATTTTAAATCAGTCACCATGAAATTCAGATAACATTCACGATTTACCTTGATTCTGTTGGGCTTTCCATTCTTGGGCAGCCACAGGTGAGACCAATCCGTCGCAAAATAGCCATGTAATTATTTTGACCAATCTCTACTAAAAAACAAACCATAAACTTCTGGGATATCTACAACAATAATATCAATCACTTGATGAACTTTAGGATTAGACAACAATCTTATAAGCACATTTCTTAATTTTCCTATCACTTTAACACTAGTTCGATCAAGCTGGATAATTTTCAAGCTGGATGGTTGAACTTCAGCATTAATATTTTGACAAACATACCAAGGCATTATGTTAGATGACACACCTGAATCTACCATACATTTATGTACGTTCCTATTGAAAATTTCAAAAGTTAACAAAAATGGAGAGACATTTCTGCGAGTATTAACAATGGAAGTTTGTTGCTTTTTACTTGCAGCCTCTAAAACTAGTTTGTCTACATTTGTTACATTATTTACAGGAAGGTCTCTTTTCTCATGAGGCTCGGATGTGGTTTTGACGGAGGCTTTCTAAGAAATTTTGGGGCTGTTTTGAACACCTTTGTTACTGTTCGGATTGTTATTTTTGCTGTTCTCTGTAATATTTTGTAGCATTTTTTGCAGAAGAAAAGGGAATTTAAATAATTCATAAACATAAATGTTAGCCCTAATATTCTTTAAATATTCAACCAAATCATAATCTAAACTTGGGTTTACTGAATTCTATTTAGTCGCAATCGATTTAAACTATTTTGGAGGCAAAGTCGTAGTGATTTCGGAAGAAGGCTTATTTGTTGTCTTGCTCCTAGTATTGTAATGATGCACTGTTTTGAAATTAGCTTGAAAAATGCTATCTGAAAAATGTCCGAAAATATTCAGAGAGGATTCATCTTCTTCTACTGTCTCTTGTTCAGCTACTTCTTCAGGAATCTCGGGAGGAATCAAGTTATCATGTACTTCTAGGATTGTTTGAATAGAAAATTGCAGGATTTCTAGATTTAGGCCTTCAGTATTTGAATTAGGTTGGTTGGTGGGAAAAGGCTTCCTAAAAGGGGGTTTGTAAGGCCCTTTGCTCGAAGAAGCTTCTTCAGCCGTCCTTTTCAAATCTATAACTTGGTTGGGCAATTTTTGAATGACTTTCTGTAAGTTTTCCAAATCTGAAATTTCAGGTTGAGCTTTGTTTTGGGAAGGTCTAGGGAGGATTTCAATTTTTTTTTGGAAGATGAACTAGTCTCTATCTCGTTGCTAGTAGTGTCTTTTAAACTGAGAATGTCTTTCTCAATCTGACTAGCCTCTTCAAAGGCTTCTAAAAACGTGGATTTCTTGGATCTCTTTATCCAAATGGCTATGTTTTGATGTAAGGCTTTCGTATAATATGCGATAATAAGATTCTCGGCAGGCATCGAATCTGTGGGGATTCAATTCTTTAGTGTTGAGAACCTTTGATTAAAGTCTTTGATCTTTTCTTTGGGGTTCATTCTTAAACTAGAAATCTCCATGACTAGAACTTCAGGAGACTTGTCATCTCTGAACTTCTCAAGGAAACAAGATTCAAATTTCTCCCATGACATGATGGTGTGGGGTTGTTGGGTAAAGTACCAGGTAGAGGCATTGCCTTCAAAGGTGTAGGGAAACAATCTACAGACTACGTATTTGTGCTCAACACTACGAAGTCTAATGGCTAACATAAAATTTTTGATGTGATCTTCAACTATCTGTTTGGAGTCCGGGTCAAATTTAGGGAGCCATTTCTCTGGGTGCTTGGGTAAAGGATGTTGAGGCCCAGTTATGGCCATTGCATCTTGGTCGAGCCAGGGTCTGGTGGGATTGTTCGGGTTGGCCATAGGTGTGGGTGGTGTTGAAGTCTGAGAGGAGGAACTGGCTTCGTCAGAGGATTCTTCTCCAGAAGAAGAAGGAGATGAAGGAGGTGGTAATGGTGGTATACCAGATCCTCCTGCTGCAGGAGTGAGGATTAGATCTGTAGTGTTTAAGGTAAGGTCAGTACCTTCAAGTTGTTCTCTGATATCAGAGAAGTCTAATGGTTGATTTAAAGGTCAGTTTGGTTGTCTTATATGGGCTAAGGCACTGTGCGTTCTTATGAGAGAATGGCGAACAATCTCTTGTATGTCACCACCCGTAGGATTTGGAGTTACTAGTTCAACTGTGATCCATAGATCATCATTTGATGTGGTTGTTGTTTGAGGGACAATGTTGTTGTCTGAATGACTTCTAGTTACTATAGGTGAGCAGGTAGGTGGTGGAGGAGTCTTATGACCTCCTTGTGCCATTAATAGTTTTCAGGCCCTCCTTCTAGCGCCATTTGTTTATGAGCAAAATTGATAGCTCGTCAACTGGAGGAGTGAATCCAGTCCAGGGTTGTCTAATTAACACAAGCTGTTTGGATTAATCCACTCCGATGGGTTTAGCGGCTCCGTTGGCCAATCTAAGTCCTAAAGAAAGAGAAAAAACAAAACTAAAGAAAATGCAATAACTTGATGAATAACAATTGTTGAAAAATATATATAGATCTAATATATATTTACAGTTTAACTGACTAATATTTATAAAATAGCTCTACTTATTATATGTACAATATATACAAATGATTCTATTTCTAATATATATATATATATATATATATATATATATATATATATATATATATATATATATATATATATATATATAATATGTACGCAATACACATTTTAATCTAAATCCGCGAAAATCGAATATAAATTGATTTTTTAAACAACGGTAAAACTATTATTTAATCTGTTTATATTCTAGAAATGAAATATCAAACTGCTTAATTGGAAACAAAAGTAACATATAGTAGAAGTTATTTTAACTGCAGGAAATTTCTATATTCATTAAACTAATGAAATCAAACTAACAAACTGACCTATTATCGCATCCAATATTTGTTCAGCGTGTAGCATCCAATTTCCCTGTCTGATGAGGTAAACCCGCAACAGATCCTACCATTTCTTCTCATAAATGTGAAGCAATAATGATGGAATTCGAATGATAGAACAAATAAGAGATATAATCACAACAATCTCATAATTTCACAAGCAACCACATTAAGATAAATCCTGTTGTTTGCACCCAATTCGTCACTAAGTGAGCAAATAAAAGGTGCTTACATGCCCAGTTGGGCCTTGCTAGGCATGACAACTGTAGAGGAAAGGGTTAGAGAAATAAAATAAAAACAATAAACAAGAATTAAATTAAAACAAACTAGAACTATGAGCATGTGAAAAAGAAATAACAAACACAATGGACCAATATCACCAATGTTTTTAGGCTAATCAATTGATGAAATCCAAAGCACAATGAAGAAAGGGAACTGTGGTTCCTTCTTCCTCCAAAGGAAGGCTCTTGAGGCCCTCACAAACTTGCTCTCCTTACAATGAGAAAATGAGAATGATGGTGAAAGAACTCCAAGCACATTCACTCAATGGAGAGGTGAATGGCTCTATGAAATGTTGCCAATGTGTTATTGTCAAAGAGCGAGTCCTTAACAATCTTAGCAGCATAACAATACATGAAATTCCTTGAGAAAATGATGTTTCTTCATTTCTTTTTATAGCATAGCATTGGGTGATTATGTAACCCCTTTGAAGTGTGAAGAGGGGCTCTTTAGGGCTCAATTAGGTCTTTGACCAGCCTACCATGCGGATTCAGCTCAGATTTGATGTCAAATCGGCTTGGGAGCTGATCCATTAGTGGTTGGGAGGCCGACCAATTTCAATAAATGCACCGTTTAGTAGGTGCGCAAGTTTTTGCGCCAAAATCCACGCGTCATACGCTCATGCACTAATTGTACGTTGCTGTTACGCGCATGTGCGCGCACACCCAGATTTTGTAAAGCGCCCTTCAATTTTTGGTTACTTTGTATAGTTTTTGACCCTTTTGCAATGCTGTGAATGTGATTCAGTGCCATGAATAGCTTCATTCCTATTTTGACGATGCTGAGTTCTTGTCGCCATGTGTGGACGAAATTTCAGTGATAACAGATGCCCCCTGATGGATGAGGTGAGGAGCACACGTATAGCCGAAATCCATCAATGTTTCTTTTACTGAGAATGGTGTTGTAAGGGAGAGTAAGAGTGGGACCGTGTAGAGCAATCCTTTGGAGAAGAAAGGAACCTGTAGAAACCTGATCTTCCAAAATGTGCGTAACAATGTACAACTGTGTACAAACGAGGCGGGCATGCCCCATGCTCGTATTATGTAACTCTAAAAAAAGATGATTGAAGTGTTGGTGTAGACAACTGCAGCGCCCTCGGGGGCGGTAATGATAAAGGCAAAAGACAATTCTGCAAAGGAACATACTTTGAACAATAGTAAATGATCGCAGTAATAAGCAGCGATGATGATGTGGGCATTTATGGCCCGACCAAGTTCCGAGGTCTTCGACAAATGATAATAATAACTGCAATAGTCGCAAAGTAAGACCCACTGTAACATGAGAAAGTGTTGGCGTCGAATGTTTACGGGGGCCAACGACAGCAGGGGGCAATGGTGTTTCCCCCTGTGCCGTCCGAGATCTCTCATTGAATAGAAAATGAGAATCAAGATACTATCGCCCTTCTGGAAAATTGTGTTGATGTCGACAAAAGGGGGACGCGACTCCCAGAAGCAAAAGGGCTCTATGGAATCTACTGAGGTGAGAAAGTGGTAGAGGTACATGGACGAAGTCAAGAAGTGGGAAGACTCAAGACTGCCCTTGGCTGGAGGATGTATGGTATAATGAGTGGCCACAACCGTGTGACAAGATCGAGTGTCAGGGGGACGACAAGGTCAGTGATAAGTTGTGCCAGAGGCGGGACAAGGTTAACAAATTCAGAGGGTAAAGGTAGGTGACCTGGGTAGTACTCTAAATATATGGACGATGCCGGTGAGGGTAAATGAGAAGTAATGCTCCAACCAAGGGTGACATGGGTTGCGTGTGGAAAAAAGGAAAGAAGGTCGCCAATAGTGACAAAAAAAGCAGATAACTGGAAATAAAGGCGTTTGTACAATAAATAATGAATAAGTTTGGAAAAATGTACAAATACAGAAACAGGTTCCCCAGTGTGAAATGAGTGCCCCAGGGAGGGCAAAAATTTCGTGAAAACTGATGAAGGGTGGGGGGACCCATCGGTGAGTTTCTGTATGAGGTAGGTGAAATGAAGATAGGTTCGCAAATGGGCAAACTGATGGTGGATGAAATGGTGGGTTCATGATCCTGCGGAGGTGCAGGTAGAAAAAGAACAGAACCAGAAAGTGAGGATCTGGGAGTCCATATGGGAAGCTAGAAAAATGAGGAGAAGAAGTATGTGGTTGATCTGCAACATGATGAACGACTATCGGGACTCCCATCCCTAAAGGGTAATGAAGAACAGCATGAGTGTCAAAAAAGTGCCAAAAGGTGCTATGAATGGGACAACTCATGTGGGTGAGAATGCTATCGGGTTACAGTACCGATGATGCAAATGGAGGTGTGAGTACTGCAGAGCCGGGAATGAGGATCCTAAAGGCGAATATCAGAGGGGTATGACTGGAAAATGTAAATGCAGTACAACGGGGGAAGACTACATGCCAGTGCTGAAGATATACCTGAAGGGATGATGTTGATGACCGATGGGCAAGTACCTGCACACAGAACAACCAAATACCCAAAGTGAACAATATCTGAAGAGAATCAAATATATGAGCATGTATTTGACAAATGTGACTATGTGCGTGTGTACCTGACCATGATATGGAAAAAAGGCACCCCAGGGGCCTAGGACAAAAAGTGACCCAGGGACAGTCGTGATGTAGGCGGCGGGATGCTGATCCCGTGGCTGAAGACGATTCGAAGAATGTAGTGGCGCAGTTTTTGAACTGCAAGGACAACTGCAAGAGTAAGTTTCTCTTCATGTTTATACTTCAGGGGTGGCCCTGAGAGGTTCTTACTAACATAGTAAATGACGTGTTCACGATTGTCATCTCCGAGATGGACGAGGACGTCGGCTACTGATATAGCTGATGCTGATACGTAGAGGATGTAGTCACGATTATAGTCAGGTGCACTAATCAAAGGTGCATTGGAAAGTGTTGCTTTAAGGTCGTCAAATGACTGTTGGGCATAGTCGTCCCAATGAAAAGGGATGTCGTGACGTAGTAAGCGAAGGAAACCATGTGCACGTATAGCGTAATTAGGAACAAAGTGTCTAAGAAAGTTAGATTTTCCCTGTAGACTCTGAAGTTGTCGTAAATTCCGTGGAGGTGGAATTTCGGTGATGGATTTGACTTTGAGGGGGTCCACGGTGATACTGGTTTGTGAAACAATGAAACCGAGGAGGCACCCTGCGGTGATGTAGAACACACACTTGAGAGGGTTCAAGCGGATGTTGTACTGATGACACCGTTGAAAGATGATTCGTAAATCATCGAGGTGTTGGGTGCGTTTCTTGGATCGAGCGGTGAGGTCGTCCAAGTAGGCGAGGATGATTGCAGCCAGATCATGAAAGATGTACATCATGGCCCACTGGAAAGTTGCGCCAACATTTTTTAAGTCAAAAGGCATGACACGATATGAAAAAGTACCCCACAGGGTTATGAATGCGGTTTTGTACTGATCGGCTGGGTGGATTTGAATTTGGTTATAGCCAGAGAAACCGTCCATAAAGGAGAGAGCCTCATGGCCGGTGCAATCGTCGATAATCTGATCGATGAAAGGCGTTGGGAAGTTGTCCTTGGGACAAGAGTTATTGACATTGTGAAAGTCGGTGCAGACGTGGATAGATCCCTATTTTTTGTCGACGGGTATAGGGTTGGAAACCCATGAAGTATAAGCGATGGGGTAAATGAATCCAACTGTACACAATTTGTCAATTTCGGCTTTGATAGCCGTGGCCTTGGACGGGTGTAGCGGTCGCTGTTTTTGGCGAATTGGTGTGATGTCAGGCCAGGTGTCGATGCGATGTTTGACGATAGAGGGGTCGAGGCCAGGCATCTCCGTGTATGACCAGGCGAAGATATCCCTATATTCCTGGAAGCGGGTTTTATATGCGGCGATTTCCTGAGGAGTAAAGCGGCTCCAATGATGATTTCTTCGACGATGCCCGGTTTAATGGAAATGTCGATTTTGATGGTGGGGGAAATGTTAGCCAGATTACCTTCTTCAAAAGCGTCGGGTACAGGAATAGGATTGTTGAACCAATCGATGGGCCCTGATGGGATAAAGTCTTTGGTTTCGACCACGTAAATGGGATTGTGGCTAGGAGGCATGAGGGCTTCCTATGGAAGGAAGAGAGCACGATGATGCAATGCGTCCCAGGGAGAGTCCGGGCATTGTAGCTCTTCCATTATTTCTTCGTCGTTTTGGAAACGACGGGAATATAATGGATCGTGAGGAGTGATCTCAGTGATAGGGTGATTGCCCCCTGCTGAAGAAACATAGGGGGTATCGCTGGAATATGGTGAGGGTTCACTCGACATAAACCATATATTGATTTGTTGAGAGGTATCCGTAGTGGTGGGATGGCGAGTCTCCGCAGGGGTATGAGCGGGAGAGTTGGGTGGGTTATAGGGTAAATCCTCAGATATGTCATTTAAGAACCAAGGAGGCGTTGGGAGTGTCTCGGGTTCTAGAGAAATGATATGAAGATTCTCGAGTGGTGAGGTAAGGTCAATTATCGCCTCTGCGAGTTGGTGATGCAGGGCTACTTGACGTCGCCGATATTCCAGGATCATAGGACACTGGTATGTAAAATGTTCTAATGAATCGCAAAGAGAGCAAGGGCATCTCATGCGTTCATTGACTGAAGTGGTGACATAGCGAATGTCAGTGAGAGTTGTTGTGGAGGACGTAGCAGGGCGTGGGTTGTTATGAAAATCTTGGCGTATGATAGCTAATGCCTGCCGGAAATGAGGCAGTGCTGGACAATGATGGGTGTAATGGCCGTACTCAGAACAGATGGCACACGCAAATTTGGTCCTCAACCCATTACTACTGGAAGGTTGAGTGGTAGCAGTAGTAATGGGTGGTGTGGGGGGTGGATTGGGGGGAATCAAATCCCGTAATTCTGGTAGTGATGGGCAGTTGTTGGTTTGGTGACCCTCTTTGTCACACAATGCGCAAGGTGGTGGGACGCACGGAGGAAGTGGAGCTGTGGGATCCTTCTTCTTTCTCCTGCCCCCAACTGTAGCAGGGGGGGTAGGGAGTATGGGGGTAGTGGGGGTAGTGGGAGCGAGGACAGGAATCGTCATGGGGAGTCCTTCCTGTGGGAGAGGAACCATCTTAGGTGGATGTAAATACCACACTGGGATGGATAACACCATATTGGGTAGTGTGAGTGTTGCGGCTACCTGGAAAGCTTCTATACCGGGTGGAGGGTAAAAGAAGGGAATTCGAGTGAGGGGTCGGGGAACTGTCTCCCAAATGGGACTAGGCCCCTGAGGGGGTGTGGATTCGTGGACTGTGTGGGTCGACGAGTTCACAGGAGGCTCCTGTGGGAGTGATGCTGCAACTGTTGAGATGTCAGGAATAACGGAAGCCTCCTGAGGAGGATGAGTATCCTTCGTGTGAGTTCCATTAGAGGATACAACGCATACCTGATTAGGGGGAAGGAATGGTGGTGCTCCATGGTACGTCCCTAACAAGGATGGATCTTTGAAAATCCTAGGACCCATCTCTACTAGTGGATATGCATCTCTGTTGGTATGAATGAGGGGAAGAATGTTATCGAGATTGGCAGATGGGTTTGGCTCATAATGTGAGACTTGGTCAATGGTCACAATCTTTCCATTGTGGGGGAACATGATTGTCTGAAAGATGGATGATGCCACTGCCTTCATAGCATACATGTAGCTACGTCCAAACAATATATTGTAATCGAGTTGGGCATCGATAAATTCAATGTCAATGAGGATAGTCTTGCCCCTGAGTTCAACAGGGACATTTTGAAAGAGCCCTTCGGGGGATGATGGTCATCCGTCATAAGTTTGTAATGTGATGGCGGAAGGAATGAGTTCCGGGGAACCAAGTTTCTGCCATACGGTTTTGGACATGATGCATGTAGATGCACCCTCATCGATGATACATCGATGGACGGTGATGTTCCGTATTTTTACTGGTATTTGAATAGCGACCAAAGCAGGAAGACGAGGTTCACAGCTATCGAGGTCAAAGATGATGAGTCGAGTATCAACAGGGTCGACTTCCCCCAAGGCAGAAAGTAGTGATTTCCCCTGTGTAGGACAAGTCTGGAGGACTTCCAGAACTGACATGGCAGCCGGTGATTGTGCTAATTCATCTACCAAGCTATAGTTATGAGTGGCCCTCACCTGTGGGTTGTGGACATTCCTACGTAAGGGGATGCGAGGGATGCATAATGGTGGTTCGGTGGGAGGGCGAGGGAACACCAACGGGGGTCCCGTTGGTGTCAGGTTTGTCTTAGAAGAGATAGGAGTAGACTCAGCTGGTGTCTGATACTGACGATTGCGTGTTTGTAGAATAATTTCTTCCTCACTGGTGAGGAGAATCGTTCGCTCTACTGGATTGTTGGGATTGTGGTATTGGCCCACCTGAGGTGGGGGATGCTGCATGTCCTGTTGGGTGTTTATCACACCTTGATGTGGGATAGGATTTTGCAGCACGGCAGGAGGGGGTTGTTGTGCATATTGTTGTTGCGCCGGTTGAGGGGCAAGTTGCGCAAGAGAAGGGGGAAGACTCCCATAGTATTTCAACCTTTTGAAAGCTGATCTGGGGGAAATGGTGGGTGTAATGACCGAACACGCCACAAAGAGCACAAGGGTGGATGTTTTTGACATTATTCCGCCCTTGGCGTTTGTTGTTATTGCCCCCCTGGGGGTTTTGGTTCCCTTGGTTTTGGTTGCCCCTAGTGGGTTGATGTTGTGTGGGTTGATTCCCACCTTGACCAGGGTTTCTGTTATTCCTGTTCCGTCCTTTCCTCTTGGTGTTGTTTGATGGATGAGTTGGATTGGCTGTGTTCAACTGTTCAAAATTTTGATATTGTTGAGCAGCTGAGGGTTGAACAAAATTTACCCCCTAATGAGGATGTGGGGGAGCCATGGGTTGTGGAGGTCTAGGAAATGGAAAGTATGGATTTTTTGGTGGTACTGATCCATAGGGTACGTAGGAAGGCACAGTGCTTTCACTAGTACTATAAGATGATGTGGAGGGAGTACCACTGGTGGTTGGAAGTGGTTGATGTATGGGGGGTGACGGTGGTGGTCCACTGATGGGTGGAGGTATAGCAACAGGATATGGCTGTTGATAAGGGGGTGGAGGGTAATAAGATGTGCCCCCATATGTTGGTGGGTATTGAGGTGTTCCATACATCGGTGGTGGTTGGGGTTGTGGACCATGGTGCGTGGTGGCACCTATTAGTCCGTCTGCTGAGTGAGACATCCCAGGTTTGTCTTGGCCAAATGGCACAGGTTTTGGAAGATCAGGAA
>ML778173.1:779029-854157 GCA_009831015.1 Picea engelmannii | reverse complement strand
CTGCCTTATGGTGATTGGAACACTAGACTTGGAGGATTTGAAAGTTCCCTATTTGTCAACTTCTATGTTTGAAAATGTGAGAACCAGATAACGGGGGGTTATTTGGATGCCTACCCCCGAAATCCTACCTAGACTAAAATTTTATTTTGGCACCTCCTGTGGAGGACAACTTAGTGATTTGTTAGAAAGATTTTAGATGAAGTTGTTTTGTGAGGCTGGGGGTGAAAACCAACCTCGTTTGATTAAAAGTGGCAGTGGATAGTCTTATCAAGAAAAGATGGGGTGTTTTCAGAATCCCTTGGGAGGAAACCTACTTATACCTCCGTGTTTTGAGAAGAGGCTATGTGAGTGAAAAAGTGACTTTTGTGTGTGAGTGAAAGTGTACCAAGTTTTAGTTATTTAGATGTCACCTTGCAGCATGTGGACATCGCTTGGTCCTTTACAAGAGTTTGATTACCTAATTAGCTAGATGTCATTGGTACAACCTTGCAGAATTTTAAAATCCCTAGGACACTAGCATGTGGACATTGTGGTCCGTTACTATCCTTTAACTCCCTATTGTGAGTTAATCTATAAAAAAACATGAAACTATCCTAGATTGAACATGTGGGCATGTGTGGGGCCGTTACAAACTTTTAAACTCTCCAAGTTTCTTGATCTAAGAAAGAAAAATTGCAACAACTATCCTACTTTTGTGACATGTGGGCATGTATGGGCCTGCTACAAATTTAGGATATGTTTGAAAAATGAAACTAAGAGGGGTCCCAAAAAGGGCCTTTGTCCTCTCCTAAAAGTTTTGAAATTTTTTGTTTAAGGGAAATGAGATCGTTTTCGCAATCCTTTTCTGGTTCTCAAGATCGCTTGATGGCGCAAGAGAAGAGCATACTCAAGATTGTTACTTGCAACTTCTAGTCCCAAAATGTGAATTTAGATGTGATTAAAATTGATGTTCAACTTAGATTTATAAACCAAAGCAAGTCATCCATGTGGCAAAAAGCAAATAAGGGAAATTGATTTTTACCCACCTAAGTGCCTATGTTTGTTTGATTATCCCCTTTATAAGTTGAGGGGTCTAAGTGGTGCAGTATTTAGAGCATGCATATCATCATTCTTAAGAAGGAAAATGAATTTTCCCACATCCGAAGACCTTACAATGTGAAATTAAGATCAAATGCGCGCCCACTGGTTCATACACAGGCGCACAGAGCACATGGGCACTATTTAAATTGAGCTAGAAAGCGCATGCGCGCAGAGAGAAACTGTTGAGCAGGCACATGTGCGCACGATGTGCGCCTGTGGGGTGGAATACCCGCGCGCTTGTGACAAATGGCCGAGAAGAAAAATCCGGATGGATTTCTCTCGATTCTCTTATGAATTGACTGGTTAGCAGGTCGGCAGAGGCCGGTTTGTGAACCTGCAAGTTAATGAAATGAAAAGGAAAGAAAAATAAGCCCAAATGAGGGAGGAATTGATACCTTTTCCCCAGTACGGTCGCCAATCTGTTTGCACCCAATTCGTCACTAAGTGAGCAAATAAAAGGTGCTTACATGCCCATTTGGGCCTTGCTAGGCATGACAGCTGTAGAGGAAAGGGTTAGAGAAATAAAATAAAAACAATAAACAAGAATTAAATTAAAACAAACTAGAACTATGAGCATGTGAAAGAGAAATAACAAACACAATGGACCTATATCACCAATGTTTTTAGGCTGATCAATTGATGAAATCCAAAGCACAATGAAGAAAGAGAACTGTGGTTTCTTCTTCCTCCAAAGGAAGGCTATTGAGGACCTCACAAACTTGCTCTCCTTACAATGAGAAAATGAGAATGATGGTGAAAGAACTCCAAGCACATTCACTCAATGGAGAGGTGAATGGCTCTATGAAATGTTGCCAATGTGTTATTGTCAAAGAGTGAGTCCTTAACAATCTTAGCAGCATAACAATACATGAAATTCCTTGAGAAAATGATGTTTCTTCATGGATTTTTATAACATAGCATTGGGTGATTATGTAACCCCTTTGAAGTGTGAAGAGGGGCTCTTTAGGGCTCAATTAGGTCTTTCACCAGCCTACCATGTGGATTCAGCTCAGATTTGATGTCAAATTGGCTTGGGAGCTGATCCAACAGTGGTTGGGAGGCCAACCAATTTCAATAAATACGTCGTTTAGCAGGTGTGCGAGTTTTTGCGCCAACAGCCGCGCGTCGTGCACTCATGCACTAATTGTACGTTGTTGTTACGTGCATGTGCGCGTGCACCCAGATTCTGTAAAGCGCCCTTCAATTTTTGGTTACTTTTTATAGTTTTTGACCCTATTGCAATGCTGTGAATGTGATTCAGTGCCATGAATAGCTTCATTCCTGTTTTGACGATGCTGAGTTCTTGTCGCCATGTGCGGATGAAATTTCAGTGATAACACCTGCTATGAGAACTTGTGTATAAACGTTCAATAAAAGATAAAGATAAATCTCTTAATTCAAGTTTGAACAAAAATGATTGTTGTGTGTTAAATCTGGAACATAAAACATGGATAATATATAAATTTATATCATACCAATTTGTAGTAAACCACGACAGCGAAAGCAATCATAATATAATTACAAATTGAAATAATCATGATTTGAATAAAACCACAATACAGAAAAGCTAAAGCTATAACAAGTATTATATTTCATTCAAGTCTGTAAATGAAAAATCCATAGTCTTGCCCCAGGTAGAGATGATCTTATGTTTACAAAATAACATGCTTATATAGGTTCCAGGAACACAATGTATCCTGTTGATAATATCAAATCTGTTCCAAAAATATGGGGGATGCAACCTCCCTGATTTTACTTGATATCAAAATACAAACAACCTAATTTATTTACTAAAAACACAAGGTTCATATGGCTGGAAGATCTCAACAGTGCTTCATATCTCCTTGAAAATCATGGGTTCCTAAAAAAAATAAAAATGGGAAGATTTTAGATACATTTTCAATTGTAAAATCAAGCAATTCAAATTTTTCTAACTGGCTACAGAATCTTACATTTCTGTAGCTAGTTATAATTATAACTACAATCATATTTTATTCAACAAACAAAACAAACTAAAAAGTAATATATTCAAACAAATCATGTATCCTAAATTGAGAGTGACAAAATCATGCTAAACTTTGAAAAAGATCATACCTCAAATCATGGGATTAAAACATATCAAGCAATCTTGGAGTTTACAATTACTGTCGTTGCCTCTACATTCTTAAAAATGATAGATCTTGTAGTTTTTAGGCATTTGTCTTTTGCTTGAGCTATAGATTGGAGTCTACTGTTATCGTTTTTCAATGAATCCACTTGGTATTTTAAAGATTTAATCCCAGACTGTAGAAAATGCACATCCGTATAATACCGGTCGATCCAGGATCGACACTCATTACATTGCGGCTGTAAGGACTGTGAATTGGCAATGATAGCATTAACGGTTGGAGAATTGTCCACGCGACAGGTAGGTTTGTCACGGAGTTGGATGCCAGGGAAATCATGATTATCCTTAAGACATGGAGGTAGGTTTCTAACATAATCGTAGGGTCTATTAGGGCAAAGTCCATATGACATTGGATCCTCTTCGGCCAAGAACCTTTCAATTTCTGAATCCGAGTCTTCACTTACCTTAATTTTGTTTTTTGTGTCTGCACAGGGTTTGGATTTATTTTGAGAACATCGTGAAATCAAACGACCGACCCTTTTATTCTTATAATTAACATCGACGCTGCCCTTTAGCTTCCTCCCTGTGGGTTTTTTAATAGTCTTAGTGCAACTCTTAGCGTGCAAACTCGGTTGATTGTCCGGTTGAGTAGCATCAGCGTAGGTCGAGGGTTCAATATTAGGGATAGGATCACAGGGTAGGAGTGGTGGAGAAGAGGTTGTAGTGTTCATGAGGGTTTCTGTGATAACAGGCTTATCAACTTGTCCCAACTCACTATTTCCAAAGCCATTTCATAACATAAAAGCATCCCAACAATTGTTGTGTAATTGCAACTGATGCACATAGATAATATTAACTAAACCATGATGGAATAAATTCGAATCAAACCTCTGCCTCCTAAACCATTTTCCCATCTTGTACAGACTTCTAAGCAAGAAGTAGGGCATGTTCAACGGGAAGTCAATGAAACTCATAAGCAATTGCAGATGATACAGAAAAACTAACCCAAATCTTCCTTCACACGTAATGAACTGTTTCACAATAGCAAGTATATCATGCCACCTATGTTTTAAGGATGAGACATGCATACCTCGGTCGCAACTAGTAATTTTCTGTGAGGTGAACAACAAAGTCCAGGGGACCTCTTCAACTTTTGCGTTCTTGAACCATTTTTTCCCGACAGCTGGTAAACTCGTAGCTTGGCTTAAAAATTCTTCAGTCACCTCTAGATACACGTCACCTATCTTCGCTCTACAGTCGTTGAAGGTCAATGAGAACTCTTGGGCAACTCTCAGATTGAAACCCTTAAATTTTTCAATGAATGCATGCCAATTGTTCCTTTCTAAATCGTCTCTAGCGTTATCATACGATAGCAAGGTATGGATGCCATTGGGCTCAATCCTTACCACTGGAGCCATGGCGAATAGAAGGGAATCAACACAGAACTCAGAGGTAGCGTTTGATAAAAAACCACAAAGCCATAGCCCCGAACAAAACAATGTTATGACAGTTCAAAACGATAGGCAGAGGCGTTAATCACCATGCGTGGGAATGAAATCGTGAAGCCCGAGGCCATAAAAAGAAGTAATATCACACTGTACTTCACATGACACCTTGTCATATGCATACGTATAAGGATCAGAACACCTAAAAACCATAGTACGGACATCCATAGCTTGATTACAAAGGTAAGTGTATCAAATGAAAATTGAATAGTTAAAAGTTTTATGAATGAAAACTCCATTAATATCAATCGAAAATTAATTCATGGAGGCCTTTCACTTATGTAACCAAGACACGCTTAGAACCAAGGAGTTATAAACAAGTATAACAATCATGTTCATAGCCAAAATACAACAATTCGATAATAGACCATATGAATAGTTTTCCTTTAATAAAAAATCGAAACAAAGTGCCAATTCCAATTGCGAGTTTTCATGCTTACAGACATGAAAACAAAAATTGAAAGGAAGATATGTAAAAAGTGACAAGTGACAAGTGTCATTTAGTGATAATCGTCATGATGAGTAATGAAAATTTAGAGATCCTGTGTAGGCAGCTTACACACGATAGTAATTATATCACTGCTGCCAACACCAGGTTCAATTTTCTGGATGTCAAGGTTTCCTTGGTGCGAGTGAACCATTTATTTTTAATACCCCATACAATTGCCAAATTTATTTAAATTATGATATCTACCACCATCCTAGATCTGTATTAACTCCAATTCTATCAAGCATTGAGTGAGATAAATTACCTTAAGGTGAAAACCTTTTTAGAGTTTAAAACTTGAGGAAAAGTTTTCACCTCAAGGGATTTGATCCCCATTGTAACTTGATAGATCTAGAGTTAATATGGATATAGGATGATTCTATTCATATACAACCACATCAAAATTTAATATGATCATCATTATGTATATGTCTATGTTTTAGATGAATTTTATCATTTGAAATTATATTACTACCCTAGAGATACTATCAAGAGGGCCACTTCAATAGTTACATGAAGAATAAGTTGAATCATAATAATGTAGCAATGAAAAATGATGAATAAGGTCAATACTAAGAAATTATCAGTATTCATATAATAAATCATAGATAGACTACATGGTGATCTTCTCAATTTATATTCTTCATATTTTCTTATAGCCACACCAACTAGTTTTACCATATTTTCATATCAATAATGTGTGAAAGAAGGTTCAAATCGAATACCATTAAAACATTTAACTTGAGATACTATCATAAATGTCACACCATGCCTCTTTATTTCCAATATTAATAATTTAATTTCCAATGTCAATCTTTGTTATCACATGAATGACTAAAATCAATGCACTGAAATCGATTTTATCCATTGTGCCAACACTAAATTCAATGCACTATTGTGATAAAAATACAATAATCAACTTATTGTAAGGTACCAGATGTTAATATGCAGACAGGAAATAATGTTTTTATAAAAATTGTTAACAAAAAGAGAAAATGTGAGAGCACAATGACACAATTGATTCCATAAATGATACCTTTATTATCTCGAGAGCCAAGCTCACTTGCCTCTTCTAGGGGGAAACCTCCAACACAATAGAGATCAAGTACACAATACTTCTCATGAAAAAATATTTACATGCTTTCTACTCCTATTTATACTATTTCTATCTTCCATAGAACATTCTAGAGGAAGATCTTTATAGAAATATAAACTTCTATTAAGTCTTCTTATGTTAGACATGTTCAAATTATTACATAGGCATTATTTACTAATATCGGCCTTTATTACATATAAAAACATATTATTCTATCCACTTGAGGGGTTAGGGTTGTTAGGACCCAAACATGCCCTCCCCCCTTGAAAACACAGTGTTGTCCTCAAGGCTTAATATGGGGAAATTATTGCAAAACGGTAGTTGACTCCCATGTGGCATCTTCTGGCTGTGTATCCTTACACTGAACTAAAACTTCCTTGGTTTTGCACTAACAGAGACAATTCTCATGGCGGTCCAAGACTTCTTGGGGTTGCAACCTAATGGATCCTTCTTCATCCAATTTAGGGAGACTAGTTGGAGCCTGGCACTTAGTGTCAATCACTTTCTTTAAGCAAGAAACATGAAAAACATGATGGATCTTAGAGTGACCGAGGAGAGAAAATTTTTAGGCCACAGGTCCCACATGGTTGAGAATTGTATAAGGTCCATAAAAACTATGTTAAGACCTATAAAAATCCCCATGTTATGTATAAAACCTCTTATTAATCCCTAGATTTTGAACTATTACATTTCTAGTGTTATATTTATATGTCAGCTAGAACCCTTCATTGCACCCTTGTCATTATAATTGTCTCATTCACACACACACACACACACACACACACATACACACAAAGGAGACCTAGTCTTAAGGACATCTTACTTCATCTAATATTGTATTCTAAATTGGATATATTGTAAATGGAGGTTTCCCCCTCAAAGTGGACTACATTCATTGACTTCTTGTCATTTTTAAGGTGCTGGATCATAACATTTGGTATCAAATATTTGATCCTAGGGTTTTTCTTCTTCAATTAAGTCATCTTGGCATTTTTTGATCTAGGTGGACATCGGTGGCCACCCATCTATTCCACTGGATCAACATGCAATTTCTATTTTGGTAGTTTTTCTACATTTTTGGGGGTCCCAAACGTTTTTGGCTGTTTTGAGGCTCTAAATGACGTTTTTTTTTATGTGGCAGCGCCTAATAGACGCATGTTGGAATTATTGGTTCATCAAGAATGTGTAATCATTGTCTACACTTTTTTGATGAGGTATCTAGAAACCCAAAAGGAGATCATATGAAAAATTTGTTCCCTAGGGAAGTTGACGTATCAATTACCCCCATCGGGGCCCACAAACCTTTTGTCTTTTCATTTTCCAAGTTAAGGTTTTCTCATTTATGATTTATGTTAAAAAGGCATTGGGAATATCATTGCAACCATGTTATTGCAAATGCACGTAGCCATCACATATCTTCATAGAGATAATCTACCACCATTCTAGCAAGTTCATTTCACTCTATATTTTCTTTTATAGTTTGCATATTTCAATCTTTAATAGAAATTGGGTATTGTTGTATCTTCGTGTTTATGTCTTATTTTTGTGTTTCATTTTGTTCCCTCATAAATATGGATCAGTGGTATCAAAGCGGTCTACTCTTTATCGGTTTCTCTATGCATGTCCCCAATGAGGTAAGGGTATCATGCATTGGGACTTGAACTGGTTGAACCTTTGGAAGACCTTCCTCACCGACCTCGAAGGCCATCCATGACAAATGAACATTTAGAAGTGGGAGAAAGATATCCTATTAATTTGTTTCTCCTGGAATTCCCCATGAAACATATTAAGGAGATGATGGATCATTTCTCCCAAATCCTTCAACGACTTCCAACAACAACAAAGGCATATTTGTTAAGAAACTAATTTGGAGGTGATTCTCCCTTCAAGGTACAAGTTAATTTTGATATTCCCACATTTGAAGGTCAGGTAGATGTGAATGCTTTAAAAAAATGGTTAAATCTACTAAAAGAATATTTCTCTATCCACAATTTTGGAATAAGCGGGAGTTTGGATTCAAATCTAGACAAGGAAGAGTGGATCATGTATGTAGAAATCAGTGCCACATTCACTACCACCAAGATCCATCCAAAGGAAATAGGAGAGATGGGGGAAGGTGAACACCTTTTTCAATCGCAGATGTGGGTGAAGGGTGCTCCGCTACATTTCATCAATGGTAGCAGAAGCCAAAATAACCTCATCTCAATAAAGGTTGTGAAGAAATTGGATTTTCCAACAACATCACATCCACAATCATACAACATCAGGTGGCTCATCCAAGGATGATATTTCCAAGTCATCCAATAGTGTCACCTTCCCTATGGCATCAAACCCTTCAAGGATGTGTTATTATGTGATGTTTCTCCACTTGAAGTTTGTGATGTTATTTTAGGCCAGACATATATGTGGAAAAATCATGTTGTATATGAGTATAGACATCATAGTGTCATTATTAGTATGAGCAGAAAATTATACAAGATCTCAGAGGTAGATCCACCTATCACAATTTCTTTGGTCTCAACTAAGCAGTGCCGGAAGGTGTCGACCTCAACAACCCCCCATTATTTGCAACATTTTTAGATAATCGCACTTTTTCTATCGCGATTTTTCTGCCGCACTTTTTTCTGCCATGATATTTCTACCACGATTTTCTGCACTTTCTCTGCCGCACTTTTTTGTTGTAGTTTTCCTGTCGCACTTTTTCTACCGCACTTTTCCTATTGCACTTTTTCTGCTGCAATTTTTCTCTATCAATAATACCTTCCCAAATAACCTTTCAAAAAAATATATATTCAATGATATTCAAGTGTTTTTAAATGAGATATCCTTGCCTCTTATTTATACTTTCATGTAGCATCCTCAAGGGGCTACCTTTTAATCATCTTAACCCACTTTCCTTATTTTTGGGTTAACCCACTTATAACCACTTTCCCACTTAACTTAACCACTTTCCATAATTAGTAATTTATCCATTAAATTTATTATTTAAATAATTTATTTTTCATCCTCTTTGACTTATAGTACACTCATCACTTCACTTTATTATTTCAATAATTTCTTCTTTGCAAAAACTTTGACTACTTTGACCTTTTAGGGCTTCTAGATGACTCATGAGGGTTCTCCAACTTCACATGGTCATAACTCTCTAACCGTGAGGAGTTATGTGACGTTCCACATACCACCAAAAATTGAATGACATGTACTAGCCATCTAGAATAGTATTAACTTCAAATCTATTAAAACTCATACCATTATACATCAAACAAACTTGGGTCCATTACCCAAACCTTTGTGATATTATAATTCTCTACCAAACATTCTCCAAGGGTTGAAATCAATCACTAAGGGTTGACATCAATCTACAATATCACTCTCTAATGGTTGACATCAATGACAACCAACAATCCATACCAACTTTCCATCAACCTAAGCCAATTGTTTGACAATCTCCCCCTTTGGCATTGATGGCAAACATTAGTCATGATAACATTCATGCTTATACTCCTCATCAATATTTCTATCTCTCCCCCTTTGACATCAATGGAAAAGGGTATCTCCCTTTGGGGATGCTCCCCTTGAATGAACTCTCCTTGGGGTTACTCCCCCTGTCTACATGCCTTTGATTTGTCTTTGTGATTATAAGCCTCTGATTACTCTCTCTCCCTTAATATAAATAATATCTCCCCCTTCGACAAAGGGTATCACTATGATGAAAAAATGAAGTCATGTCCCTCATGCTCCTTCTGTGACCATCGCTCACCCTGGAACCATGCCTCTGTGCTCTGCATCTGGTCAATCTCTCCCCCTTTGTCATCAATGGAAAAGGTATCTTTTCATCTGGGGCCGCTCCCCCTAATTGAACTGTCCTTGGGGATACTCCCCCTGACTGAACTGTTACTGAAATTGATCCCCCAACCCAAACTGTCCTCTTTATGGTGCTTCCTCATGTAAATCTAAGACATATAAGATAAGCATTCAAAAGCATTCATTTTGGAGTAGAAATTACTCTGACTCTTTGGAAAAAATACTCGAAGGATTTCCTTGGAAGTGGTTTTGTAATGATGTCTGCCACTTGTTGTTTTGTGCCCAGATATTCAACTTTGATGTTTTTCTCTTCAACCTGGTCTCGTAGAAATTGATACTTTATAGGAATTTTCTTCTTCTTGGAGTGAATCATCGGGTTCTTTAAGATATTGATGGAGCTTGTATTATCAAAATAGATTGGAATGAGATCATCATACTCAACCTGTATATCCAAGTAGAACATTGCTCCACTGGTGCTTCATCAGTCATCAATGAAACCTTCCCAATCTAAATTTGTGTAGGCAATAAGTGATAGATCTTGTTAGCACCATAAGTCACCTCTGTATTGTGGTGGAGGTAAGCCCAATACCCATCAGTTTGTATGTCACAATGAATAAATTTAAGGGTGGTCTAATGGACATGGTCTCAAGATTATATTGTTCTAGCTCAGAAAACTGGGTTGGCATGCATAGGCAAGTGAGGTCTTGATCTAACTTCAGTCAGTTAATTGCATTATGGTGGTGCATAGGGGGAATAATTTGAAGAGAATGAAATGGTCTACTATGGACATCCGGTCTTCTAACAGCGTAAGGAGGAAAAGCTTCAAATACAAGATTCTCTTGAATTCATAATTTCAAGAAAATGAAACCACTATGACATTATTGCAATCAAACATACATTACAATATAGTCACAATGACTTGATTGGATCATCCATGCCCGATCTCTCAGCATCAGAGGAAAAAGAGAACACAAGAAACTAGTTAAAACTGGTTGTAATGTCACCATGATCAAACCTCCATCACAAAAACACAACTACCCTCGACTGGATCCTCCATGTCCGAGTGTTTTAATGCAACAGTTACACAAAGATGAAAGGAAACTGAATTTCATTAAATAAGAAGTCTCAAATGCATATCATAACCAGAGAACCAGAGGCTTTGCTAAAACTTTACAAATCGAGAGCTTAGCTCAACCATCGCCACTTAAAAAATATAAAACATGAGTATATATAATCAGAACTACATTAAAAGATTTGTGTTTCTTCTCCTTTTTTCAGACTGCCCAAGCTTTCCTTTTTCAGATGAAAATCTAAGACAATAAGGGTTTTGCAGGAAAATTTCATGATAGGGTGACCTTGGGTTGATAGCCTGCCTCCACGACTGGTGCTTCCATGCTTCCTATTTATGGTTGAAACGAGGTTTCAACCACCTTATTTGGCTTCATTAACTGCCCTTATTGGGATAGGGACGAGCCTAGATGTCCATGAATACTCTTAGGCGGTGCTCCTGACTTTCTAAGTTAAACTTGGCACCTTGAAACCATGTTTCCTTCCTCTGTTGTTAATACAAACACTCTCGATACCTTTGGCATGGCTCTTTTCAACCACCCCATGTGACTGTGGGTCATGACCTCACGCTTGTCCCACATGATGTTTCATGGTTTCTCATTTTGGGAGTTTTCACCCCATCTTGGCTTCAATCTTGCGATGCCCGAAATCGTGAAACGATCGTTGATATCGACGGTCAAAATCGCTTCAAAATGGACGACCATGATATCTCCCTTGACAATACAAAATGTTGACTATTTGACGAGCACTAGCCCCTTTTCCCATACCTTCTTCCTTTGTGACCGGGCATTAGGACCGTGGGCCCAATTTCTAGGATCTTTTGCGATTTCACATGTCGGGAGAAAGAGATGTTGCTCTTGGGAAACCTTCGATTCATGAAATCATGAAATCATGATTTCTCATTTCGGGGCTTCGGGCTATGGGTGCACTTGGCGAAGAGAACCCTGAACTCCCAATTCCCAAAATTGCCGAAGTCAAATCAATGACCCTCTACTTCTCACAAACGGATGACTCAGATCTTCCCCTTCTTTAATCAGGATTTCACGATCCTTGATGCATAATCTCTCAAAATTTGAAATCTCGATTCTCACGCTCACTTTATTCCATATAAGACCACTCTCAGTGTTGTGGCCTGCAATAATGAAGACTTGGACGGCATGGATAGGACTTGGGAAAAATTAAAGACTCGGTAATAGAGGCAAAAACAGAAGTAATCAACCATAGGGGGAACATAAAAGCTCAGGGTCGATATCTCTCATGCAAAATTTGACAAGGAAAACTAGTCGACCAAAGGATGAAAGCAAACAACAAAGGAAACTATACATCGAGAGGAGAAATCTATGATCGGGTCTACACGAAAGGGGGGAAAAGATAGGCAAAATCACAAACCTAAGCCAAAAATCACCATCCACTAGAACATGACAAGCTTAATTGCTAACATTTGGCTCCACGGGGGATGGCATGCTCCCCGTGAGCTACCAAGAATGTGCAACTCTAGTGCCTTTCTTTGGGTTGTGGAGTCTCCTATTTAAAACAAGAATAAACATAAAACATGAACAATATTTACAATGGTGGGACGCCGACTACAACTTTTAAACAAAAAACCTTTCCAAGAAGTGCCCATTTACAGGGCCAGCAAAAACTTCACCACCCTCCAGATTCTGCAACCTATAAGTATTATTGGGAAATGTCTCAGAAATCTTGAAGGGTCCGATCCAAAGGGACTCAAATTTACCATGCTTTTCCTTGTCTTGTCTAGGCACATCCCATTTGAGCACTAGCTCTCCCAGTCGAAAATCCTCTTTTCTTCTCTCCCTCTCAAAGGCCTTCTTGATTTTCTGCTAACGATCATGTGCTCTGTCCATCACTTTCTCTCTCATTTGTTGTACTTATATTAGCTAATGAATCCTCCTTATCATATCATCGGGCTCTTCCTAACAGTCTTGGAAGAACTTTGCTACTGTAAAGGCGAGCTGAGAGGGAAAAATTGCTTCAGTCCCATATACAAGCTGGAAAGGAGAGATGCCCAAGGACCGTTTAGTTGTCACTCTATCAACCCAAAAAAAAATTTGGTATTTGAATCCCATGCTTTCTTGTTGTCCTCTAATAGTATTTTGATGATTTTGATGAGGCTTTTGTTAGAGGACTCTGATAATCCATTTCCTTGCAGATAGTAGGGGGTAGAGTGGATCAGCATAATTCCGAACTGCTCAAAGAATCAGATCAATGGTTTAGCTTTGAAAGATACAACATTATCGGTGACATTTATGCTCAGATAGCCAAACCTTGCTATGATATCCTCCAGGAAGTTGATGATTACCTTATGGGATGCACTCCTTGTGAGGATAGCTTCTATCCACTTGGTAAAATAATCTGTGGCTATCAGGATCCATCTATGATGACCGCTGGATGTAGGATGAATCTCCCCAATGAAGCCTAGGCCCCATTTCTAGAAGGGCCCTAAAGCAATCATAGGTTTCAATGGTAGGGGATTTAGCTATTTCTTTCCTTATAATTTCTGACATTTAACACAAGCTCTGAATTTTGTGCAAACATCAGTGAACAAAGTGGGCCAAAAATAACCAGCCCTGAGAATATTATGAGATGTTGTTTTCCAGAAGTGATGCCCCCCACACGAGTTGTCATGAAAGTAATACATAATCCCTTGTGCTTCATGTGGGTCTAAACATCTCACAAGTACCCCCAGGGGTCTTTACAATATAATTTTTTACCAACAAGGAAATATTCAATGGCCTTGAGCTTTAAAGCTCTTGCCTTGTTCCTTTTCATGCCATCGGGGGGGTTCAAATCTTGTAGAAAACATATGACATCCTTGTACCAAGGGAATCCTAATAATGGGGGTTTTTCCTGAGCATTTGTATCATATGGTTCAGCCTGCTAATTTTCTGAGCATTCATTTATGAAGCTTATCCCCAAGGCTCTGCAATTATATTCGGCCAACAGTCTGGCTAAAATTTTATCTTTAATCAATTTCGTGGTCTTTATCTCTAGGTCAAATTCAAGGATTTTGGAAATCCATCGGCTCCTCCTTCCATCTATGTACGATTGAATGAGAATTTCCTTCACAACATTTGAAGGGACATATGCAGTGATTTTTTACTACAGGACATAGACTCTGAAAGCCTTGAGATCTTTAACCAAAGCATAGGCCTACTTTTCCATCATGTCATATTTTACCTCAACATCTCTCAATGCCTGACTGAAAAAGGAGATGGGTTGCTCCAACCCTTCAACATTCCTTTGTAACAGAACAATCGCTACAGTATCAAATAAAGAAAATGAGAAAATAAAGAAATCCTTTGAGTAATCGGGACTAATAAGCACAAGTGCCTCAGTCAAGGCATTCTTTATCAGATCAAAGGAATTTTGAGACTCAATAGTACATTTAACTTCATTTCCCTTCCTCAACATGGTTGTTATAAGCTTTGCCATCTCAACAAAATTGGAAACAAACCTCTTGAGAAAATTATTTTTTCCCAGGAAAGATTGGACTTGTTTCTTAGATCTTGGGAGTGACAAGGTTGGAATTTATTCAACTCGGCTGGGAACAATATTAACTCCTTCTATTGATACTATGTGGCCTAAGAACTTTCCCTCCTTCATGGAAAATACAGATTTTTGGGGATTTAAGGAGAGACCAATTTTTCTGCATTTCAGGAACACCCTTCTCAAATGCTCACAGTGCTCTCTGTTATACCTGGAGAAAACTGTACTGTCATCCATATAAATGACCATGAACTTGTCCCTTTCTCCAATCAAAGCTATATACATGGCTTGCTGAAAGGTTTCCCCTGCGTTCATCAATCCAAAGGGAATTTTGGAATACATGAACATACCCCAAGGAGTGGTGAAGGTTGTTTTTTCTCTGTCCTCAGGTAGGATTGAGATCTGATTGTAGCACGAAAGGCCATCAATCATGGATATCCTTGATGCACCAATTACCCTTTGTAATATGTGTTCCATTTTTGGCAAGGGGTAGTTGTCTTTCTTTGAGCTCCTGTTCAGGTTTCTAAAATCTACACAAAGTCTGATTTCCCCACTCTTCTTCCTTATCGGGACCAGGTTGGCCACTCACTCTGAATATCTCAAGGGTACGATGATTTGGGCATCCAGTAGCTTCTTTACCTCTTTTTCCATGATAGGCAACAACATAGGGTTTATGTGTCTTAATTTCTGCCTAAATGGTTTGGCCTCCTCTTTTAGTGGAATCTTATGCTCAATGACAGTTGTGTCATATGTTCTGAGGTCTTCATAGGTCCAAGAAAAAACATCAACAAATTCCTTTAATAACATATCATACTCGGCCATATGCTTTCTTGTCAAGATACTTAAAAATTTGACAAAATTTGGCTCCTTCTCAGTGCCAATGTTGCATTCAGCCACACCAACATCACCATTTGAGATTTTACCCTTCGCTGCCACATCATTTTTGTCAAATAATCTTTCCAAAGGAACCAATCCTTAACAATTTTGTTTAGAAACGCACCCGTATGAGGATTTATTTCCGGATCAGGATCTTGATCAATATGTAATGCTCAAGGATGATTTTAAGTATGGAAATTTATTTTTAAATGTAGAAACCTTGGCGAATCTTACTAATCCTTCATATGCCAACTACATATGTTGGGCTATATTTTTGTAAAAATAATCAAATTGCTAAGGATTTTATATAGTTTTTATAAAATTTTGGCTATTTTCAAGGTAAAATAATTTTATCCTATAGAATTTGGGCGAATCATTTTTAAAATAGAGAATCTCATTTTTGGAAAAAACATGGAAAATTAGCCCATGAGCGAAATTTAGCCCCTAAAATCATCCATGGTAATGCTAAAAACTCATCAATAGTCTCCAGGAATATTTTGATTTCAATATCATCTTCAAACACTTTCCAATGCTTGAAATTGTTAGGGATATAGGGTCTATATCTCACTTCTACATCGCACCTTAGTTTAGGTGGCATAGAAACTCTAAAATTGCTTGCTGAAACACCTAGAGAATTAGCTACAATGTTTTCTCCTCTTGGAATAAATGATATGTTGAAAGATAGGAAAAAACTGTTAATGAGGTCCCATACTTCATTTCTATAAATCCTAAGCTGAGGGTGTTTGGCCTGATAAATGTTTCTAATCTACTGGATAATCAGTTCAGAATCTCCAAACACAAATATCTCTTCAATCCCCATGTCCTTTGCAACCCTTAAGCCCAAACAAGAGCTTCATACTCTACCACATTATTGGTAGCTTCAAATTCTAACTTGTATGACAAAGATGTGGTTTCCTGAGCAGGGGAAATAAAAACTACCCTAGCACCAAGACCTTCTTTAGAATAGGATCCATCAAAGAACATTTTCCAAACAGAGGTAATTGGAGGAGAATCTTCATAGAGAGCAATAGGCTTTCTTATTTCAAGAGGGGGCTCAGGAGTTTCAGTGAGTTGAAACAGACTGGAACCCAAATCAGTATCAAAGGAAAAGATAGGATGATTGGTAGAATCGACTTCATCACTGATAACGTAGGTCAATTGAGCTTCTCTGTACAGTCTCCTATGCTCCCCTCCAAAGATTGGAATGGTAGCTTATGTGAGGTCCATCTGTAAGGTTCCCCCAAGTATTTTTATCCAAGATATTGACAACAACATGCAAAAATTGGGAGGAACATCAGTCACCATGATATCCATGACCACACTTTTCATGGGCAGCTGAAACAAGGTTACCACCAGATCTTTGATGACCCCAATACATTGCACTCTCCTCGAGTCAAAAGAATACAAATCATGATAAGCCTTTGTGACTTTCAGTCCTAATTCTTCCATGACAGTTTTGGGCATGAGATTATGGGAAGCCCCTAAATCCATTAGACAGTTGTGCAACACCTTGTCATGTATTTTCAGGGATGTGTAGAAGGGAGGGGATGAATCATCTCTGTCTTCTACCATAGGACCTAAAATGACTACATGATTTTTGTCTTGGAGGCTTACTGAGTATGTGGAATGACAGGGTGGTTCGGGCTGCAACAACTTAGAGAGGGACCTTTTGAAGTCTTCGTGCTTGACTAGCTCTGCCAGGGGGACAAGGATTCTGATCTTATGAATTTCATGCTCAAAGCTAAAGGAGGAAGGGGGTTTTAGAATTTCTCTCACCTCTAGGACAGGGTCTTTGTCTATTGGAAAGGGATTATGAGCTTTATTTTCCTTAATGGTATTCGTTGCATACTTAGTAGGCTTCTCTTCTCTAAGAGGCCGAGCAGGGATGTCAGACTCTTCTATTTTCCTCTTGGACTGGAGGTTGTATTTATTGGGACTGGTATTGGCCTTTTCTCCCTTGATTAGCTCATTCATTTGATTGTTTAGGAGGGATTTCTCGTATGCGTATTTAGTCAAATGGGGAAATGGGGAGGTGTCTCCAATATAATGAATTTCAGGGTCAAGCTCCTCTTCTTCCCTTTCCTCATCAATAACAAGGTTATTTTGAAGGGGAGTCTGGGTTTTCTGATCGCTTCTATCTCTATCCCTCTGCTACTTTGTCATAATCTGAGGAACATTGTTATTCGGCCTCTTGAAGCTGCCTCTCTTATCCGTATTTGAGACATTCTTATAACCTTGCTTCCCTTCGAATTTCATCTACTCCATTTCTGCAGACAGGGACTTCACCATCTTGGTTAATTCATCTACTTGAGGGTAGGATGCAGAAGAACCAGAGGTTGAGGCCTGAGATATTCCTCTTCCTTTGTCTCTATCGGCTTTGCTCCTAAGTCTGTCAAATTCCAATACATTGGATTCTACTTCCCAGGTTTCATCTTGCATATGATCCAGGGAAGTATCTCTTCTTTCCCTGAGCAGGAGGAAGAAATGCGGGTCAAAAGCACTAGCATAAGTGATTTTTGCAGAGGCTTCTATAGGCTTTATCTCAACAGGGATCTTATTGTACATCTTGTTGAATCTTTTGGAGAAATCATAAACCGATTCTCCCTCTTTTCTCTTCAGGGACCCAAACTCTATGATATAATACATAAAATCTTTTTTATCCCCCCACTGCCTCAAGATAACATCATCTAAGGATTCAATACAAACAATAGATCCAGGGGTTAATCCCCTAAACCACTTCCTAACCTCACCATCAAGGCTATGGACAAAGACTCTCATCCATAAGTCTTCATTTTCAATATTTAGATTGTCTGTATAACTGTAGAAGGAAGCAATGTGCTCTTCATCAATTATGTCTTCTTCTCTGGTGAACTTAGGAATATATTTTAGGTAATCCCCAGCAGGGAGAGCATTCATTGGCTGAGGTAGGACTAGAGGGGTGTATCTTGCAGCCAGTATGGCATCCATTATGTTTCCAGGGGGATTAGCACTTGCCATAGGGATATGATGTGGAGGCGAATTAGGAGGAGAAGGGGTTTGAACTGGGGAGACTGGGACTGAGCCTCTGGGAGGAAAGGGAAGAAACAAAGGATTCAAAGAAAAGGACAAAGGGATTGAAGGAAAAGAGGTTTCTCTATCTATAGTAGCAACAACAGGATGAGGAGTGGTAAATCCTGGGGTGGGAAAATATTTAGATGCGCTAGGTCTAAACCATGGTACAATTTCAAGAGAGAGAGGAGTGACAAGGGTTTCTCCCTCCAATCCCAGACCAGGAGGGGAAAACTCAATAGGAACACTCACAAAATTTAAATTTTGAGAAACTCCAACATAAGGTATAACAGGGGAATGAGAAGCAGAAATTGGAGTTTCTAAAGAAGAACAGTGGAAGTTATCAAAAATACCTAGTTCAACAGTAGAAGTACCTTCTCGGAGGGCCTTTCCCTTTCTAACAATTTTCTTTGGGTCAACTTTAGGTGTTGCTAAAGGAAGCTATGGAGTAGACCTCATGTGTCTGATTCTAGAAGCCATAGCTGAAAAAGTGGATTCATCGGTGGATCCACCTCAATGGAGTCACCACAGTGGAGTCCCCAGGTGCACAATTGCAATATTTAATGTACTAAGTTATGATGCACCTTCAGAACTAGTAAGCTTTTTCATTCAATCCAAGGGAAAATATTCAATTTCATCCCTGACAATGGTGCCATAAATGTTAGCATGAGAAGTTACCTCTAGATTGCAGCAGAGGTAAGCCCAATAACCATCAATTTGTATGTCACAATGAATAAATTTAAGGGTGTTCTAATGGACACAGTCTCAAGATTATATCATTCTAACTCAGAAAACTGGGTTGGCACACATAGACAAGTGAGGTCTTGATCTAAATTCAATTAGTAAATTGCAGTATGGTGGTGAGTAGGGGGAACAATTTAAGGAGAATGAAATGGTCTGTTGTGGACATCCGGTCTTCTAGCAACCGAAGGAGGAAAATCTTCAAATACAAGATCCTCTTGAATTCATAATTTCAATAAACTAAAACCACTATGACAATACTGCAATCAAACATACATTACAATACAATCATAGCGACCCGACTGGATCATCCATGCCCACGATCTCAACATCATAGGAAAAAGAGAACACAATAAACTGGTTAAAACTGGTTGTAACGTCACCGTGATCAAACCTTGATCACAAAAACACAACTACCCTCGACTGGATCCTCCATGCCCGAGTGTTTTAACACAACAGTTACACAAATATGAAAGGAAATTGACTTTCATTAAACAAGAAGTCACAAATACATATCATAACCAGAGAACTAGAGGCTTTGCTAAAACTTTACAAATCGGGAGCTTAGCGCAACCATCGACACTTACAAAATATAAAACATGAGTATATATAATCATAACTGCTAATGTCCCCCACAGATGCAATTGGACCCCTGCATTCAAAACTTTGTGTTTCTTCTCCTTCTATCAGACTGCACAGGCTTTCCTTTGTCATACACAAATCTATGACAATATGGGTTTTGCAAGAAAAATTCATAACAGGGTGACCTTGGGCTGACAGCATGCCTCCATGACTGGTGCTTCCATGCTTCCTATTTATGGTTGAAATGAGGTTTCAACCACCTTCTTCGACTTCATTAAATACCCTTATTGGGATCAGGACGAGTCCAAATGTCCGTGAATTCTCTTAGGCGGTGCTCCTGACTTGCTGAGTTAAGCTTGACACCTTGAAACCATGTTTCCTTCCTCTTATTTTAATACAAATTCTCTTGACCCCTTTGGCATGGCTCTTTTTAGCTACCCCATGTGACTCTGGGCCATGACCTCATGCTTGTCCCACATGATGTTTTGGGGTTTCTCATTTCGGGAGTTTTCACCCCATCTTGGCTTCAATATTGCGATTCCCGAAATCACGAAACAAACGTTGAGATCGAAGGTCAGACTCTCTTAAAAATGGAGGGCCACGATTGTTCCCTTGAAAATATGAAATTCTGACTATGCTATGAGCACTAGCCCCTTTTCCTAGACCTGCTTCCTTTGTGACTGGGCGCTAGGACCATTGGCCCAATTTCTATGAGCTTTCGTGATTTCACGTTTCGGGAGAAAAATATGCTACTCATGGGAAACCTCCGATTCATGAAATCACGAAATCGAGATTTCGCATTTCGGGGCTTCGGGATATGGGTGCAATTATCGACGAGAACCCCAAGCTCCTAATTCCTAAAATCGACGAAGTCAAATAAACGATCCTCTGCTTCTCACAAACAATCGACCTAGATATTCCCCTTCGCGAATCAGGATTTCACGATCCTTGATGCATGATCTCTCAACATTTGAAATATTGATTACCACGCTCGCTTGATTCCATATAAGACCACTCTCAGTGTTGGGAACTGCAATAATGAAGACTTGGATGACATGGCTAGGACTTGGGAAAAATCAAAGACTCGGTAATAGAGGCAAAAAGAGAAGTAATCAGCCATAGGGGGGAACATAAAATCTCATGGCCAATTTCTCTCAGGAAAACTTCGACAAAGAAAACCAGTCGACCAAAGGATGAAAGAAAACAACAAAGGAAAAGATACGCTAGGAGGAGAAATCTATGATCGGGTCTCCACAAAAGGGGGGAAAAGACAGGCAAAATCACAGACACATGCCAAAATCACCATCCACCAGAACATGACAAGCTTAATTGCTAACAAATCCTTTCCTTTCAGATACCATAATACAAACTCTCATGTTCCTTTGAGATATCTAAAAATCCTCTTTACTGGTAAGATATGTGATTCCTTTGGTGCTTCTTCACATCGTGCCACCTATCCAATTTCCTGCATTACATCTGGTCTACATGTTTTCACATATAGTAAGCTACCAATCATTGACCTATATTTCCTCTGGTCTGTAGACTTTGAATCATCATATTTTCTCAACTTGCAATTGGTTTGCATAGGAGTGGTAACTGGTTTGCAATTTTCCATTCCGAACCTCTTTATCATTCTCCTATATACTTAGTTTGAGAAATAAAAATTCCTTGGTTTCTTTGACATATACGAAGACCCAAAATGAAAGATAATTCTCCATGTAATGAAATTTTAAATTCATTCTACATATCCTTTGCAAATTTTTGGCTTAACCTGTCATCAGTACTTCCAAAAATAATATCATCAATATAAACTTTAATTAATAAAATACCATCTTGAGTTACCTTGATGTAGAGTTTGATGTCTACACTTCCTTTTCCGAACCTTGCTTGTTGTAGATATTTATCCACTCTAGAGTACCATGCTCTAGGAACTAGTTGTTCAATGTAGACTTCTTCTTCAAGTTCTTCGTTCAGAAAAATTGATTTCACATCCAAATCTGTCCATACTGTTCAAGACTCTACTACACAACTATCCATAATTTTGACTCATATGTCATTGTACTATCATGAAGTACAACTACAACTGATTAATCTATCATATTGTACTTCTGCTAACTGAATGCACTAAATCTATCTACTCAAATGTTGCAAGCTCCTCGAAGGATGGTTCTCTGGTCTGTCACAGCTATCGCATAGTCTCCCCCTATCTAATATTCATGTTACTTGGGAATATCTAAGCCGGATGGCTCATACAAATTCCTTCTCTGATGTGTATTCATCATCATCTTCATTAGTAGATTCATCATCTCTCTGAGCTCCGACTTCTTTATTTCTATTTATGGAATCACTTTCACTAAAATTCCTGAAAGTACAATCTCTTGAACATGTTTCTTATTTACCTGTCCTTCTTTTCTTTCAATTATTTTCCAAACCTTTATGTATCTGACATATTTCTTTTTCTTTGTATAATTTTCTTCATCTCATTTTATTGCCAATCTTGGGATCTATGGGACCTGGTATTTGTTCACCTATTCTTCCTGTTTTACTATCCATACTTTCTTATATCTAATATCAGTTTTCTCTTTCATGGAAGTATTGATCATGCTTCTACAATCACAAGCTATGCGTCCATAGTTATGAAATTTGTAACATTCAATGTTACATGGGGCCACATATGCATTTCTTTATTGAACATTTTTATAATCCCTGCAATCTACAAGCTTATGTCCAAAATTAGTACAATAAAAACAATGACCATAAAATACATTTGCACACCTGGGAGTGAATGATATTCTTTGTGGAGTAGTCCTTCTGAATTTCTGCCTTGACAGATTATGATCAGGATTGAATCTTATTTGTGGCTTGAACATGGATGATCTTCTTGAATATGTATCTTCAATATTTTTCTTAGATTCTGGTTGACCATGATTCCTTCCTTTGAGTACTTCTACATAACTCTTTCTATTTTCTTCATTCTTCTTTTCTAGAAACCTAGAGTGCTTCTCTTCGTACTCTATAATTGATCTAGATGTTTCTATCTCTTCAACGTTCTTGTTGAGATTGACGATTTTACTTCTCAATGTGACAACGTTTTCTTCAAGCTTCTCAACCTCTTCTTATTTCTTTATTATCTGAGACTTCATGACTTATTTTATTCTTTTTGCTTATTCAAGCTGGATTTTTAATGTGATTATTTCTTCTTCAAGTCCTTTCTCTTCCTAACCAAACTCTACCTCAAGACGGTTTATATCGTTAGTTCTTTCCTTAAGATGATCTGTCAATATCTTCTCTCTCATTTCTGCTTCTTCCTTTTGTGCTTCTATGTTGGCTTCTAAACATTGCTTTTGATATTCAAGATTTTCTTTGATCTTTCTAGCTTCTTCTAGCTGAAATCTTAAGTTCTCGATGACCTATTGGGCTTCTTCAAAAATGTGAACACTTTCCTTTTGCTTCATCAATTCTTTCTTGAGTGAATTGTTTTCTTCTCTTAGATCATCTAAAGCACTAATTAGTTCTGCCTCATAATTGTCTTCTTTTTCAATTTGTTTTCTTGTCTCATTTCCTTCATTGCATTCTATTTCAAGATGTATGTGTTTTTCACTATTAAAGAAAAACAACATACCTCTTTTGATTATGTACTCTTCATCTTCTAAATCTTTTTGACATGGTGAACATATTTCTTCTTGATCTATACCTGCATCTTCTTTGACATTTTCTGAATCTGTGATGGGTGAAGAATATATGTCATGTAACTTATCCCTAAGTTCTTTGGCTGATGAACATTTACCAAACTTTTCTCTTACCGGATTAGGTAATCCTTCCAAGATAAAATCCATTGCTATTTTGTTATTCTTCTTCAATTCCTCCTTGGCTACAGTCTTTTCCCTTTTTGAAATATCATATCATGTAACAAATGATAGTCAAATATAATGTCCTTGTGCCTGTAAAAATACTTTCATCCTTATTCTCCACATCTCATACTTAAAACCATTCTATCCATTAAACATTGGTACTCCATTCTCATAATAATCCATGATCTCCTTCCAACGGTTAAACTATTTCCTGAAGGAACCAAATCTGATACCAATTATTGGATTACTAAGAGGGGGGGTGAATCAATAATAGAGAAATTTAATCCCTTTTGACCATAAATGCAAGTGTTATATCAATGTAGCATTATCATCCAATAGTTTCAGAGTAAATAAACAATGAACAAATGAGCAATCACATACATACATAGTACACCATTGTTTTACATGGAAACCTAAATAAAGAGAAAACCACAAAATTATTTTTACTTATATGTCTCTAAGAATTACATTCATTGGAAGCACCAACTTCCTTTATTTTCTAGCTACAACTTAAAGGAGGATCCAACCCCCTAGTTTCTTAGGATACAACCTGATGGAAGCTCCAACTCCTCAATTCTTTGGCTATAACCAGAAGGAGAATACAACCCCCTATGTTCTCCAACAACAATAGGAAGGTGGCTACAACCACATGCCCTTGCCCCATCCAACCACCCTGACATAGAAGTAGAATGATGAAACCATTGTCACACTATCACCGTGAGATATGCTATTGCAAAAATGTACCAATCAACCTGTAATCAACCTATAACAACATGTTCCAATAACTTATTCCAACATGTACCATACATCAACCTGTACCTCAACCAATACCATAAACAAGTGCATCAACCATGCACCAATATACACCTCAACCTGTACCATCAACGAGTGCATCAACCATGCACCAAATATGTACTAATCATGCATCAAATACACATAAACTATGACTCATCAAGATGTAACAACAACATCAACTATACACCTCATGTATGTGCCAACGCATTAACTACTTGTCTCGACCATGTACCCAAGTAAGTACCAGTCATGCATCAAATGCACACCTCATGTGTGTGCTAACTCATCAACTACTTGTCTCAACCATGTACCCAACATGTACCTCAACCATATACCAAAGACATACACCAATATAACCATCAAAAGTTATCTAACAATTCATCACTCTATCCATAAACCAAATTCCATAAAACCATGTGCCACAACCTCAGTGTTATGTAGCCTCAAGCTAAACTAACAACTTCAGCAACACATCACAACCAAAAGACCAATACCCATATGCCAAATACCAACAACAGAATATAAGTTGTAGCCCTCAACAAATCTGATATATGCAACAATACTGAACATACAATACCATCTCAAGAGCTAAACCCTAGCTTACAAAACATAACTCAAACAACATGTGCCATATCTCTCATAAATAGACCCCAACCATGTTGTTGCCATGATTTTTCTACCACACTTTTTCTGCTACGATTTTTCTGCCGTGTTTTTTCTGTCGCGATTTTTCTGTCGCACCTTTTCTGCCATGATTTTTCTGCCGCACTATTTCTTCCACAGTTTTTCTATTGCACTTTTTATTCTGTATTTTTCCTACCGCACTTTTTCTACGATAGTTTTCCTGCTGCACTTTTTCTACCACATTTTTCCTATAGCACTTTTTTTGTCGCACTTTTCCCGTCGCAGTTTTTCTGCTGCAGTTTTTCTCTATCAATAATATCTTCCCAAATAAACTTTCAAAAAAATAGATATTCAATGATATTCAAGTGTATTTAAATGAGATAGCTTTGCCTCTTATTTATACTTTCATGTAGCATCCTCAAGGGGTTACCTTTTAACCATCTTAACTCACTTTCCTTATTTTAGGGTTAAACCACTTATAACCACTTTCCATAATTAGTAAGTTCTCCATTAACTTTATTATTTAAATAATTTATTTTTCATCCTCTTTGACTTATAGTACACTCATCACTTCACTTTATTATTTAAATAATTTCTTCTTTGCAAACACTTTGACTACTTTGACCTTTTCGAGCTTTTAGATGACTCACGAGGGTTATCCAAATTCACATGGCCATAACTCTCTAACCGTGAGGAGTTATGTGACGTTCCACATACCACCGGAAATGGAATGACATGTATTACCCATATAGAATAATATTACCTTCAAATATATTAAAACTCATACCATTATACATCAAACAAAATTGGGTCCATTACCCAAACCTTTGTGCTACCAGAATTCTCTACTGGACTTTCTCCAAGGGTTGACATCAATCACTAAGGGTTGATATCAATATAAAATATCACTCTCCAATGGTTGAAATCAATGAAAACCAACAATCCATACCAACTGTCCATCAAACTAAGCCAACTGTCTGACAAAGGGAATCCATAATTTGAATTTTTGGAATCTTGAAAGTGTTAGATATTTTCTTACTCATCCATTAGAATGTTCAAAAGCAATTGATAAATTTTTATCAAAGTTTTCATTTGGAAGAGAGGAAATTGCTAACAAAATTTATTGATGTAAATTAAACAAAGTAATTCCTCGACCTTAATTAATTGCACTTATGTTAAAGAAAGTTTCCTTATGGAAAATTCAAGGAAAAATGCAAGGGGAAAAATTATCGAAGGTGCTACTGCAATGGAGGAGAATATCTCTCCTTAATATTAGCTATCAAATAAAATAAAATATCTGGGACTATCAATTTGATCAAAGGATGGAAGCATTTCTACAATCTATTATCTTTTCTTCTATTTATTGTAATTTTGTAGAGAGATTATGGGGGTTGGAAATTATGGAAACAAGGCTATGTGCACTATTGTAAAAGCCTTGATATTTTGATATTTTAAGACCTGGAAGTGGCAAGGAATATATGGTCTTTCACTTGTTTTAGTACTACTATTCAAGGCTAATGAAATAATGATATTTTTGCAAGACATATTATTCTGTTGGACTTATTTATGGATGAATAATCATATTCTCAATTTTTGCACTGTTGTTAGAACTTTTGAGAAATATTTATGTTGTTCCATTCTTAATTAAATTTGATGTGAATGAACATAAATTGAATATGAGGATGCATATTAATGATATTTAGTAGCTATTTACTAAGTTTGTTATTGATTTGCATCAATTTTCACCATTGTTTTGATTACAAGAACTATTTGTGTATCCTAGCAACTTATCTTTATCTCATTTTTAATTGATATTATTGAATGTGAATAAACAAATTGGTATGTTTCTTAGTAATTGTTTAGTAAGTTAAAAATAAGATGTAGTTTTTTTAATGGTTATCAATATGTTTGAAATACTTTAGACTGATAGCTTATTTTAACCTCAAATTCATTATAAATCTCTTCTTGATCCTAACTGGAATATCATGAACTATTTTTGTATTCTAGATAGGATAGTGTAGCTATAAAATAGAGTTAGAATAACCATTTTCTTTTTCTTACAGAATAGTTTATAAGATTTTTAATTGGAGTCTCCTTTCAAGGAGAAAATCCCCTTAGTGGAAACTAGGCCCACATACCAGTGAGGATCGCCATCCCAAATGAGTATAGGCCTAATTGGGGCCTTGATCGGGTGATTTATCCATGTTGAATGCCAAAAATTTTCCAGGAATCAACATAATTTCATCTCCCAGACTGAATAATTTGTCTTTTTCATCATTGGATCTTAGAATCAATGGAAGGTCATGACCAAATCCATGGCCTTTGCACAAGGCTCCTCTATGGAACATAAGAATTTGAACAAGGTCTTGGAAGAATATCGAGACATATTCACCTCACCTACCGGGGTGCCTCTAAACTGTCAGGTCAAGCATTCAATTGAGCTAACTCCTAGAACAAATTTTAATCCCAACGAGCTAGTGTATCAACACTCTCCTGGAAAATGAGGAAATCAGGTGCTAGATCCAATAAATGCTCCAAAAAGGGCATGTTTGACCAAGATCCTCACTCTACATAAGCCCAATTGTGCTCATACAGAAGAAAGACAGGACTTGGCGACTTTGTACTGATTACAGAGCTCTAAAAAACTAATAGTCAGGAGTCAATACCTAATTCCATGAATTTATGACCTTTTCAACCGGCTTAACGGGGCCAAGTATTTTAGTAAGATTGATCTGAATTTTGACTACCACCAGGTTCTCATAGAACAAAATAATGTATGGAATACTACTTTCAAGTCTAAATCATGTCTTTTCAAGTAGTTGTTCATGACCATTGGCTTGAAAAATTCCCCAACCACCTTCATGAGGTTGATGGATGATATATTGTAGCCCTTGACCAATTCTTTTGTGGTTGTATATCTGGATGACATCCTCTTGTTCAACAAGAGTGGAGAAGAATACTTGCAATGCATTCAATATGTTAGCACTAAAAGTCACTCTAGACTATAGAAAGAGTGATCCCATTACCCATTTAGATATAAGTGATTAAATCATGTTTAAACTCAGGTGGATCGATGAGGAAGAGAAAGAATGAGGGTAGAAAATTGTCTACAAAGTCATTCTATTAGGCATGGATTCAACACATCCTATAGATCAAAGGCATTCATGATACCTATTAGATGAAAAGGGATATAATTTATGGATGGAGGTATAAGTAATATAACAAAAAGAAGAATATCATCAAGCATATATATTCTCTGCAAAAATGACTTGAAATATTACTAGAACAGAGATCATGAAAGGAGGCAATTACTACAAATCATTTGTAGCTCATGAATCTCCTGCCCATGAAAAACCATTGATCTTCAATGCATACAATTCCATTCAATCAAGATGAAAAGGTAAAGTGACAGTAAATAACACAAATTATGATAAACAACTTTCATGAATCTCTAATGGAAGAAATGCCTACATCACATACCATTAGACTTACAAATAAATAGATAAAATTTCCCCTGCAACTCTCAAGCATATCTCCAGTCATGAACTCTACCCTTTCCTTATAAAAATCCCATCCATATATAGTAAATTCTCTCTCTCTCTAATCTAAGAAGGTCAAAACCAAGGAGATACATAAGATCCTCCATTTAGGACTCTGTTACAAAAGATTCCAACAAAAACATAACAAATTCCTATTTTTTTGGATCTTATCTATTTTCATAAATTCCTTTTGAAACAGGTCATGCTGCCTGATCTGGTGATAAAAAACTTGTCTCTCATGTCCAAATACCTCCTAGGAAACCATTATAACATTCCTTAACTATTGGATCTCTCCCATAGCTTGGATTTGTCAGATTGTTAGAGTTCATAGAACCTATGCAGGATGTGCTACGAACTTTCCTATAGATGGTAATTTTGGATTTTCTCCCAAACTAGGAACTATATCGGGCGGATGCTTTGTCAGCAAGTCAATGGTAATATTATCTATCTCCACACCAAATTTGAGAAGAACCCATATCGTGATTCAAAAGTTATGATGAAAACATCATAAAAAGATGCTATAAGAATTTAGTTTGCAGCGCCTAACAACAACTCTACAAACTTTCCTGTATGTGTCGATTTTCTTCAAAAAGGATCCAAATGTTGCAATAAATGTGCCAACCTACCAAAATACTCTGTTGGACCATGCTAAATCTTCCTTCAACCTCTAAGCAATGAAAAAATGTCTTCCAAATCAACAAGTAAGCAATCATAAGACAAAAAATGTTTCTTAGGGTTTTCTTGCAAGTAAGTTTTACAGTATTGCAGAGGATAAGATGTAGATTGAAGCTGGAAACTTTGATGAAATGATTATGAAAAGGATGAATGAAGTCTTGAATAGCCATATTTCAAAGAATTTGTGCAAAACATAGAGTTGGTAACACTAGTTCAGTTTGCAGCATGTAAAATCATGTGGCAAAATAGATCTCTTGATGATTAAAATGGTTTGAAAATGATGTAATTTTGAATATCAAGTAATGGTAGCTAGCATATTATTTTTACCCCTTGCTGCATGAATTTGAACCATCAACCTTCAATCATTTAAATTGGCACCAACCATTCTAAGAGAGTTTGCAGCAAAGAACACTTTGCAACAATATCTTTGCAAATGAAAATAACAAGAGATGGTTGAACCCTCCTTCTTTTTCTAATAATGAAAACTACCATCATGACACAAAGACTAGGAAAATGTATTTTGATCGACTTTAGACCCAAGGTTAAAAATCAATCACCTTGATTTATTTACATGATACATGAATCAAAACTTTTGACAACATGTACATCTTTATGTGTTAACACAGTAGGTCCTCCACACTCTACAACAACACAAGTTATATGATAACTTAGAGAAATGTTCCTTCAACATGAAAAAGGTCCAATACCTTGGATACAATGAATATGAGCATGGTGTGCATGTCGATCCAGCCAAGATCCAAGTCATTCGTGACTGGCTAGCCCCAACAACACTCACCAAGATTTGGAGCTTTGTAGGCCTCACAAACCTCGATAGTAGAATTGTATTGGGGTTCTCCCATTTCGTATGGGCTCTGATCCAAGTGGCCAAGGGTGGTTGCAAATCCAAATTTGTGTGGGGCATACAAAAAAAACTCGTTTTTTGATCTAAAACATCTCTTATTCTCATCCTCGGTGCTCTTCTTACCCAATTTGCAAAATCCATTTGAGATTAAGACTGATGCTTATGATTAAGTTGTTGGTGTTGTTGTCACTCAACACAATCATCCAGTGGCCCATCATAGTGAGACACTCTCAGATGTCATCTGTATGTACCACACCTATGAAAAAGAAATGTATTTCATTGTACAATATTTCCCTCAATGGAAAAATTACATTTTAGGGAATGAGACAATTATCCATATGGATCATAGGCCTCTATAGTTCATGCAGACACAAGGAAAATTGAATATTGACCACCATAAAAGTGGTCCACATACTTGCAAAAGTTTCGCCTCAACATTAAGGATAAGAAAGGGAGCACCAATCACATCACTGACTACTTTATTCGACCTCCAGTTGTAGCACTATCCACAATGATCGACTATTATGGACATGAAACCTCTGGGTGGTCCCAACTCTATGAAAATAATCCTGACTTTGCTACAACCTATGAGATGTTGGGAGCAAGCATGACCATTGCCAAATTTCATATTTAGGATATACTTCTATGTCATCTAGGTAATCTTTGTGTTCCTTCAAGAGGGCATGTGAAGCTGATTTGGGAATCCCACTATAGTTGGGTGGCATGACACTTTGGCATGGAGAATATAGTGGCACTACTACATGTTTATTTATATTAGCCAAATCTTCGATAGGATGTTAGTAAGTATATTAGATCTTGCACTGCCTATTCCATTACCAAGTTGGCCATTAAAAAATGAGGACTGTACACCCCTTTTCCTAATCTTGATAGGCCCGAGGAATCCATCTTGATGGACTACATGTCAGGTCTCCCCTCCACCAAGCATGAAAGTGACTATGTATTCATCATTGTTGATTGATTCTCTAAGATGGGAATTTTGACCACCTGCAAGAAGAGTATCATAGCTATGTCCGCTGCCAAGATTTTCTTAAAGCGTGTATGGGTATAGTAATTACTACCATAGAGAATCATATCATATAATGACAAAAAAATATTTAGCAAATTCTAGTTGAGTCTTTGGTCATTGTTTGGCACCAAGCTCACCAAATCCACTACCTTCCACCCTCAAACTGATGGATATAAGACATAGGTTTTCAATAGGATGATTATGCATATCTTGCACATGTACAACTCCAAGAATCCATGCACATGGGATGAGGGCCTTCCTTATGTCCAACACATCTACAAAGGAGCACTCCATAGCTCGACCGACTATAACCCTTTTTAGGTGGGCCTAGGTTTTCAATCATTAGGTCTGATTAATATATCACTTCCCCTTGCATCCACACATGAATAATATTCCCATTCTCACTTTGAGGTCGAAAAAGAAACTAAATTCATTGAACCGATTCAACACATCCACCAATAGATCCATGATATTTTGAGAAAATCCAATGCTAAGTAGAAGTAGTTCCATGATCAACATTGGGTCCCCCACAACGTTCAGGTAGGAGACAAGGTTTAGTTGCATTTGTAGAAAGAGATCCTTATAGTACCCCACTAAAAGTTGCAACCACTTAAATATGAACCTTATACAATCACCGAGGCTATGGGAGACAATGATTTTGAGTTAAGTATCCCCCCCTTCCTTGGATTACACCCAGTATTCAATGTTGACCTCCCTTGGCCATATTTCCACCACTATTGGACACATCGAAGGTGGTAGAGAAGATGAAAATTACGGAGCTGAGCCCTAAATGCATGGAATATGGAACCCTTGATCATATCATGGAAACACAAGTTAATGGCACCCACCAATAGAATATCCAACTCTATATGGTTGTCAAAGTAGGGAAGCTATTGCACTAAAGCAAGTGGCTCACTAAGCATCAATTTTGGTATAATTTCCTCCATTTGATGGGGGGAAATAAATGTAATGGAGACCATTTATTCATAAGGGGGGAGGACTGATCTAGGTGGACATTGGTAGTTTCCCACCTATTCCACTGACTCAACATACAATTTTCATTTTGGTAGTTTTTATATAGTGTTTTTGGTCCCAAACTTCTGGGGTCGTTTTGAGGCCCTAGACGATGTTATTTTTGACGTGGAATTTCCCAATATATTGCTATTGGCATTATTGGTCCATTCATAATGTGTACTCCTTGGATAGACCTTTCAGATGAGGTATCAAGCGCCCCAAACATAGATCGTATGCAGAATTTTTGCTAGGGAAGTTGACGTATAAACTACCCCTAGTGAGGCCCACAAACCTTTTGGCGCTTCATCTTTTGGGGTTGGGGTTTTGTATGTTTAGGGTTTTATCATTTATGATTTATGTCAAAAATGCCTTGGGAGCCTCATTATAACCATATTATTGCAAATTCATGTAGACATCACATCTATTCTCAAAGACAAGCTACCACAATTTTCGTGAGTTCATTTCACTCTGTTTTTTATTTTACAGTCTATGGACATTTTAGTCTTGAATAAAAATTGAGTATTGTTGTATATCTCTGTTTCTGTCTTATTTTTGTGTTTCATTTCAATCCCTCATAAATCCAAATCATTTTCTTTATAATTTTTTTCATGGGCACTTCAGATAGCGAAATTCAGAGGTTACTTAGAAGACATATAACGTTAGCTATGGTAAAAAAATTAGGTTCAAGCTAGTTATACTTTTGGAGATATATCTTATGGAAGATAGGGTTTTTTACTCATCCCAAACTTTGTTTTAAATGAGTCATCTTGGTATTTTCGCTATAACATTTTTCCTAGGAGGTTTCAGATAGTGCAATTTTTGGAAACCAAGGACACATATACTAGTATAGGTGGTCTAAATTTCAGATTACGGTTCTCTATATTTTCATATATAAGAAATCAAAGAAAAGGATTGTGATTAATCCAGAAATAATTTTTAAAAGAGTCATCTTGGAATTTTTGTTGTAACTTTTTTTCTATGAAGTTTATGAACCTGAAATTTTTAGAACCCTGAGGAGACATAGAAAATTACATTGATTTTTTTTTTTTCATATTTTGAATCATTACAATTTTTTAGATATATATCATGGAATTTGGGGTTGTTTACTAATCCTAAAATTAGTCTTAAACAATGCATTTTGGTATTTTTTTGTAACATGTTATCAGTGAAGGTTCAGACTCTGAAATTTTTAAGAGTTTAAGAAGTCATAGTAGAGCAATATAGGCCAAAATTTCAGAATTAGAAGGGTTCAAAGTTTAGAGGTATATTAGGACAAAGGCCATCCATCCAACCATACTCCAAATTAAGGGTTTTAAAGGTATGAAAAAAATTACAATTGGCATAAAGTTTTATTCGAAGATATATTTTTGGTGATTAAAAATTTGTGATAAAGAGGAAAAAGAGAAGCATTATTATTTTTTCACATGGAAAAGGGTTCTACAAGAAATACTATTGGTACTCATAAAAGCACAAACATGACTTCCAAAGAAAATGAACACTTTGAAAATAGGCTAACCCAATTAAAGAACCAAGTTGATGAAATGAGTGGTAGTATGTTGAAACTAGTGGATTTATCACATTCTCAAGAATTCCTAAAAAGGGAAATAAAAGATGAAATAAATAATAATACGAATGAAAATAGGAAATAGATGGAAAATAATATGAAAAAGAAGATGAATGAAAATAGTTCACATATGGAAAATAAGATGGATGAATATATGTATACAATGCAAAAGAAAATGGATGAATTGCAAAATTCCATGTCTTCCATAATCTTGCATGCTATAGATGAGAAACTTCCTAAAGGAGATATCAAATTGCAAGGAAATCATGAAAATGTAGAGGAAATAAAGATTGAGTCTCAAAATCATGATTATTCATCACTGCAAGATCCACTTCATCAAGGTTTCAATGCGGCAGCAAGGAACTTCTTCATTCCAAATATCTATATGAGGACATTTGTTGGTAAAGATCCTATAACATGGATATTTCAGATGGAGCAATTATTTGATCTACACCAAATGCCAAGATTACAAAAGATACCTATTGCATCCTTGTATTTAGACAATGATCAATTTGTTTGGTATTAATGTCTTTGTGAAAGAAAAAATAATTTTGTTATCTCTTGGTCCATTTTTACAGGTTAAGTGATATCAGACTATAGTAGTCATACAATTGATAGGATGATCTATAGCTAGTTCCAAGAGACCTATGGGACTTTCTATATACCCTAGGGTAGGTGGAAGTGAATGGATGTGTACAGGTGCTATCTAATGTGGTACTACTAGAAGGCGTACCAACAAGGATTACATAGGTTTCCAATAAGGTGAAATAACATGTTTCGAGTAACCCATGAAACCATCTATATTTTCTTTGTGTAGTCCTCCCAAACCAAAATTTTACATTCTAAATGACAGATCATTGTGCTTTAAAGATACTTCTAGTACACATCTCTAGTCTAAAAAAAATATTTTATAAAAATCATGTAGAGGAAATTTCTCTGATACTACTTGTAAGGTACTAGATGTATTATGTAGAGTATAAACAAAATTGCTATAATAATTATCAACAAAAATAAAAAAATATAGAGAAAAATGACACAATTGATTACTAGAATTATATCTTTATTATATTGATAGCCAAGTTCACTTGCCTCTTCAAGGGGGAAACCTCTAGTAGAGAAAATATCAAGTAAAAAATGATTCTCAAGACAAGACTCTTCAATGCTTTCTACTCCTATTTATACTATTTCAATCTTCTAGAGAACATTCTAGAGGAAGACCTTTCTAGAAGGAGAACCTTTTGTTAATTCTTCTTACATTAGAAATGTTCAAATTATTACAAAGGCATTATTTTTTAATTTTGGCATTTATTGTTGATTTTTGTAGCTTCGAACATGTATTCTGACATGACCCTAGGTGTTGGGAAAGTGGGAATAATCGTGGGAACCACATCACACTTTTGTTTTGGTAAAAACACCCTTGGATTTGAGTGGGGGATTCATGGGTTTGGTGATGGGATTTGTGGGCTTGTGTTGGGGCTTCACACCCACAAGGAAGTCCTAATTTGATGTTGACTAGTAGAGTGGCTTCTATGGTGACCCCTAAGGATTTTATATAAATGAGAGAAGTCATTTTGACATTTCATATCATGTAGAGTGTGTGGAGAAATGATGGGGATAACATATGTGAGTTTTTAGTTGTTATAGGAGGATTGGTGATCTCAACAAAGGGGAATTCTACAATGTGGAAAATATATCCCAAGAGAGAGGAGAAAATAAGGTCACACTTGTGAGAAACGTTTTTGTACCATACACGATTTGCAGGAAGATGAAGCAGGTATATACATGGGTTGCAGAAGGACAAATCATGTATAGGGTATACACGATTTGTAGTCGAACAAATAGTGATCTGTATTTGATGATCATAATGAAATGAATACATATTATTATTAAAATATGATTAACATGGAATAAAAGAGATACAGTAAAACTAGTTTCTATTCAATAAGGAAATAAACTAAAACTGTAAAATGCAGTGGAAAACAAGCTTGTTGGAATGGTGGTGGCTTATCTATGAGAAGAGATGTGATGGTTCCACTCAGTTGTAAGAAGATGAGTATAATGAGCCTCTGAAGGAATTTTTAAAATAAGCATGAATTACAAAACCCTATACATCCAAAAAACTAACCCTAGGAGATGAAGCACCAAAATTCATGTGGGCCCTGTTGGGGTAAGTTAGTACATCAACTCTCGGGGTCATAACTTTTGCATACAATCTTTGTTTTATGCGCATGATAACCCGTTGGAAAGGTCTATCTTAGGAATACACATGTTTCCATCAGAATATGACTCAGACTACATTTTGATTGTAGAGATCCCCAAAAACATTATCGAGGGCCTCAAAATGACCCCGGAAGCCGGGGACCCGAAAACTAGGAAAAAACTGCCAAACTGGAAAAATGACAAAATGAATCAATTGAAATAGGTGGAAGGACACCGAAATACATCTTGATCAATCCCCCCCCCCTTATGAATAAATGGTCTCCATTTCATTGATTTCCCCCATCATATGAGGAAATTTCTCCTGAATTTGGCTCTGGGTGAGCCACTTGCCTTAGTGCAAGAGTTGTCTTGCTTTGACAACTCAATAAATATGGATCCTTTTCTATCGAGTGCCCTTAACCTATATCTCCACAATATGATCATGGGATGTCTATTTCATGCAGTCAGGGTTGAGCTATGTTGGTGTCAACTATTCTGCTATTTCTTAGGTGTCCAATAATGGTGGGAAATATGGCCATGTTGAACATTAGGTGCAACCCAAGGAAAGGAGGACTCTTGAGCTCAAACACATTATCAGCCACAACCTTAGTGATGGTGTAAGGTCCATAACAGAGTGGGAAAAGCTTCTGATGGGGCCCTATAAGGTGTTCTTTCTGCAAGTGAAACCAAAATTTGTCTCCCACCTGAAACTTATCTGGCACCTGGTGTTGATCATCGCACTGCTTGTACTTGGCATTGGACTTGTGTAAACTATCCTGAACTTGTTGGCATATTTTCTAGATAATCTCAATGAACTGGGTGGATTTTTCAGGCTTAGTTAGAGCAGGGGATGATGCGGTTGAGGTGGATGCAAGGGGTAGTGAAACATCCATGGGACCCAATGGTTGGAATCCCAACCACACCTGAAATGGGTTGTGGTCGGTTGAGCTATGTAGGGATCGGTTGTAACTATGATGAACATAGGGAAGACTCTCATCCCATGTGCAGGGGTGCTTGGAATTGTAGATGCACAAGATATGCGTGATCTTCCGATTGATGAACTAATTTTGTCCATCTATCTGGGGGTGGAAAGTAGTGGACTTGGTGATCTTGGTGTCTAGCAGTGACTAAAGGCTCGACCATAATGTGTTGAGGAACTGATTATCTAGATCTGAGAAAATGGTTTGTGGGATTTGAAAATGTACCCATGCTCATTCAAATAAGAGTTTGGCAGTGGCATATGTTGTGATTCTCTTCTTATAGGCGTCCATAATCAACATCTTGGAAAAGCGATCAACAACCACAAAAATACAGTCATTTCCCATCTTGGTGAACATAATGCCCAACATGTAGTCCATTGAGATGGATTACCATGGCCTGTAAATAGTAGGGAGATGAGTGTATAGGCCATGTTTCTTAGTGGTTAGTTTGAAAATAATACAGAAAGTGCAGGACTTGATATAATTGACCACATCCTATCGAAGTTTCGGCTAGTAGAAATATTTCTACAATACTTCCACTGTATTTTCAATGCCAAAGTGACCTTCCACCTGACTATAGTGGGATCCCCAAATAATCTTCTCTCGCTCGCTTGATGGAACGCATAGATGTCCCAGATGGTACAACAAGACATATTGAATATGGAAATTAGCGACAACTGAGTTTGTGCCCAACATTTGGTAGGTGGTGGCGAAGTCAGGGTCTGTCTCATAGAGGTGGGGCCATATGGAGGTCTCATGGACACAAGAGTCTAGCACCATGGTGAGTGTCATGACAAGAGGTCAGATGAGGAAATAAATGACTCGGTTGGTACTTCATGTTTTATACTTGATGTTGAGGTGGAACTGCTGCAAGTATGTGGACTACTTCTGATGGTGATCATTCTTCAATTTACCTTGCATCTGCATGAATTGCAGTGGCTTATGATCAGTGTGGATGACTATCTCCTTCCCAAGAATGTAATGTCTCCATTGGAAGTAGGCTTGCACAATGGAGTACATTTATTTTTCGTAACTAGGGTACTAATGAATAAAATCGGATAGTGTCTCACTATGATAGGCCATGGGGTGGCCATGCTAAGTGAGAATGATGTCCACAACATAGTCTGAAGAATATGTCTCGATCTCAGAGGGTTTTTGTAGGTCTGGTAATGAAAGTACCGGGGTTGATCATAAGATCTACTTCAAATCATCGAACATTTGTTGTTGGGACAGGCCCCACACAAGGTTTTCCTTACCACCACCCCTAGTTACTTGGCTCAGGGCCCATGAAATATGGGAGAATACCAACACAAGCCTGTGATAGAAATTGGCAAGGACCCATGAGCTCCGAAGCTCAATGAGTATGGTTGGGGCTGGCCAGTCATGAATGATATGGATATTGGTTGGATCCACATGTACACCATGCTGATCAACGATGTATCCCAGGTAATGGACCCAATCCATGTCGAAGGAGAATTTTTCCAACTTGGAATATAGCTTGTGTTGTTGCAGGGTGTGCGAAACCTGTTGAATATGCTGCAAGTGTTCTGCCCAAGTCTTATTGTATATGAGGATGTCATCCAGATACAACACTATAAAAATATTGGTGAATGGTCACAAAATATTGTCCATCATCCTCAAGAAAGTTGCTAGAGCATTTTTCAAACCAAAGGGCATGACCAACCATTCAAAAATGCCTTCTTTTGACTTGAAGGAGGTCTTCCATACATCTGTTTTTTTTATTGGGACCTGGTGGTAACCATACTTTAGATCAATATTACTAAAGTACTTTCCCCCGTGAGATGATCAAGGAGGTCATCCATCTGGGGAATTGAGTACTGGTTCTTGACTGTGAATTTATTCAGAGCTCAGTAATCAATGGAGAGTCCCCAAGTCTTGTCTTTCTTCTACACCAACACGATTGGGCTCCCACAAGGGGATAAGCTGGGACATATGTTCCCCTTGTGGAGTAGTTCTTGGATATTACGCTTGATATCCTCATTTTATAATAGAGAGTGGCGGTATATTGGCCCATTGGGAAACAATGTGTCGGGGGTTAGATCGATGGGATTCTTTACCTAACAGTGCAGAGGTACCCCAATAGGTGATGGGAGTATATCTGAGTATTCTTCCATGATCTTATCCACTTTCTTTTGTTGTGTGGAGAGGTCAGTCATGGAGTCCTTGGATGTGGATGTAATATTTCACTCACTCTAAGAGAAAATCACGAAGAATACAAAATTCTCGGTTTGAGAGATGATCTTCCTACATTTCTTAGATCAAGGAAATAACACAAGGTGAGATTACCTTGGGTATCCTGTACAATTTCTTGTTCAAAGTAATAATAACACTATGAGGCCTAGGATCATATACAACATGATGTTTCCATAAATAAAGTTGTCCCAAAATAACATTACAAACTTCGAGAGGAGAAACATCACACAATACATCCTCTTTGAACAATGAAGAGTTTGATGTCGTATGACAAGTGACACTATTAGCTGATGCATAGATCACTTCTTGGTGGAGCCACCCAATAGTGTAGGGCTACAGGTGCATAATTTTCTCCAGGGCTATCCGCTTAAAAAACTCTGTTGAGATGAGGTTATTCTGGCTACCACTATCAACAATGAAGTGCAATGGGGTACCCTTCATCCACATCTATGAATGAAGAAGGAGCTCGCCTTCGTTTGTCTCATATGATTCACCAGGATAGAGCTTGGTGGTAGGAAAAATAGCACTGGGTTCCACATCGATGATCCATCTCCTTTTTGGTTCTGAATCAGAGTCAAAACCCGCATCTAATTTAGAGGATTTCACCTTAGCCACCAACGATTGATTTGAGCAGAAATCAACAGTGTTATTCCAAGGGATCTTATGGAATTTGCACCACTTCCTAGTGTCTTTCTTTGTATTTCTGGTGAACTTGTTTGATTATGGATTGGAATGGTTTTCCTAAGGCTATCGATATTTTCTCTATCCTTTTTTCTACAGGTTGGGGATTCTCTTTCCTTTCTTTTTTTGTGAAGGGTTCTCAGGACCAAATTGTCACATCTTTTGTTTAATATTATTCTCGATTTTGACAAAATATCGGTAGGCCATGCCCAAGGACAAGATGTACATAAAATCCATTTTGGCTTGGATGTATCTATGCATACCACCATGATACTTGATCTATAAATTTCACTCAAAATATTTGATACCCAACTTGGTGTGCAAGTTATAGAATATATTTGTGAACTCGGGCACTGCTTGGTCTCTTTCATGCCACAGTGTGGTCCATTTTGTATACAGTTTGTCATAACTTCTGAAAGGGTAGTATTGTTCCTTAATAGCATCTCTGAAGGAATCCGAGGTGACTGAGACTATAAATAATGAGGGTTCCTCTATTTTCTTTTTCTCACAGAATGTTTCCCACCAATCTTTGACATGGGGAACGACTTTGAGGAGCACAAAAGTAATATTTTCTCTATTTGAAAAGTTATGGACAGAGAAATACCCTTCTAGTATATTCAACCATTTGTCTACAACATTTACGTCTATATTACCTTCAAATATAGGAATATCAAAGTTGATTTGTACCTTGAAGGGGGAAGTGCCTCTGCTTCAGAAATATGTGTCACTTGTTGGTAGCCACCAAAGGATTTGCGCAAAACTATCCATCATCTCGTTCCTATGTTGCGTGATGGATTCCTCAAGATTTTTTTTGAAAGGATGTACTATCCCATCGCCTCTCTTTTCTCCTTCCATGATAGGTCTCTTGTTCATGTGAGATATTTTTTCCTCAAGAGAAACAAGCTCGAGACCCAATTCTTTGTACCTTGAGCTCATTGGGGACATGCATTAAGAACGACAAGGAGCAGACCAATATGATACCAATGATTTGGATTTTATGAGCAGAACGAAAAGAATACAGATTATTATTAAAATATGCTTAACATAGAATAACAAATATACAATAAAACTGGTTTCTATTCAATAAGGAAATTAGTTGAAACTGTAAAATGCAGTGGAAAACAAGCTTGATGGAAAGGTTGTGGCTTATCTCTAAGAAGAGATATGACAGCTATGCTCATTCGCAAGAATATGAGTATAATGAGTTGCTGAAGGAATTTTTACAACATGCATGAATTCCAAAACCCTAGACATCCAAAATCTAACCCTAGGAGATGAAGCGCCAAAATTCATGTGGGCCCCGTTGGGGTAAATTTGTACATCAAGTTCCTCAGGTTGTAACTTTTGCATACGATATTCTTTTTAGGTGCACAATAGCCCATTCTAAATGTCTATCCAAGGAATTCACATGTTTGCATTAGAGTCTAACATGTTTAGAATGATAACTATGGAGAGCCCTAAAAACACTATTTAGGGCCTCAAAACGACCCCGACAGTCAGGGACCCAAAAACTAGGAAAAAACTGCCAAACTGAAAAAATGACAAAATGAACTAATTAGAATAGGTGGGAGGCCACTGAAATCCATCTAGATCAATCCTCCCCCTTAGGAATCAATGGTCTCCATTGCGTTGAGTTCCCCCATTATATGATGAATGTTTTGCTGAATTTGGCTCCGGGTGAGCCACTTGCGTTGGTGTAGGCGTTGCCCTTCTTTGAGAACTCGATAAAGTTGGATCCTTTGTTGTCAAGTGCCCTTAAACTGTGTGTCCATAATATGATCACATGATTCCTATTTCATGCAGTTAGGGTTGAGATATGTTGGTTTCAATTCTTCTGCTATCTTTGACGTGTCTAATAATGGTGGGAAATATGGCCAAAGGAGAGCCACGTTGAACACTGGGTGCAAGCCAACGAAAGGAGGAATGTTGAGCTCAAACAAATTGTCACCCATAGCCTCGGTGACACTATAAGGTCCATAACAAAGTAGTGAATCTTTCGATGGGGTCCTGTAAGGCGTTCTTTCTACAACTGCAACCAAACTTTGTCTCTCACCTAAAACTTATGTGGAACCCAGTGTTGATCATGGCACTGGTTGTACTTGGCATTGGACTTCTGTAAAATATCCTAAACCTATTGGTGGATGTACTGGATCCTCTCAATGAACTGAGTGGCTTTGTTAGCCTCAATTGGAGTAGGGGATGAGTTAGCTTAGGTGGAAGAAAGGGGTAGTGCATCCATGGGACCCAATGGTAGGAATCCCAACCCCACCTGAAAGGGGTTGTGGTCAATTGAGCTATGTAGGGTTCAATTGTATCTATGTTGAACAACGGAAATACTTTGATCCCATGTTTGAGGGTGCTTGGAATTGTACATGCGTAGGATATGCATGATCATCCAATTGATGACCTCCATTTGGCCATCTGTCTGGGGGTGGAAAGCAGTTGATTTGGTGAGTTTGGTGTCCAACAATGACGAGAGGCATGACCAGAATGTGATGAAGAGATGACTGTCTTTATTTGAGAGAATGGTTTGTGGGATTCCAAAATGTACCCATACTCGTTCAAATAAGAGTTTTGCAGTGGACTCTATTGTGATTCTCTTCTTACAGGTGACCAAAATCGCCATCTTGGAAAAATGATCAACAACCACAAAAACAAAGTCATTTCCCCTCTTGGTGGATGGAAGGAACGACATGTAGTCCATTTAGATGGATTCCCATGGCCTGTCAGGAGTAGGAAAAGGGGTGTAAAATCCTTATTTCATAGTGGTCAGTTTGAAAATAACACAGACAGTGCAGGACATGATATACTTTCCCACATCCTGTGGAATTTTCGGCTAGTAGAAATGTTTCTGCAGTATTTCCACTATCATTTCGATGCCAAAGTGTCCTACCACTCGAATGTAGTGGGATTCCCAAATCATCTTCACTCGCTCACTTGATGGAACACAGAGATGGCCCAGATCGCACAACATACCATCCTGAAGATGGAAAATAGCGACAACTGATTTTACACCCAACATTTGGTATCTGCTGGCGAATTCAGGTTCTGTCTCACAGAGGTGGGGCCATCCAAAGGTCTCGTGGCCACAAGATTCTAGCATCCTGGTGAGTGTCATGACTACAGGTCGACTAAGGAAATCAATGACTCAGTTGGTACTTCATTTTTTATACTTGATGTTGAGGTGGAATTGCTACAAGTATGTGGACCACTTTTGATGGAATTCATTCTACAATTTTCCTTGCATCTACATGAATTTTAATGACTTATGATCAGTGTGGATGAATGTATTCTTCCCAAGAATGTAATGTCTCCACTGGCGGCAAGCTTTCACAATGGAGTACATTTTTTTTCATAAGTAGGTTACTTACGAACAACATTTGATAGTGTCTCACTATGATAGGCCATGGGTTGGTTGTGCTAAGAGAGAATGACAACCACAAAATATTCCGGAGCATCTAAATCGATCTCAAAGGGATGCTACAGGTCCGGTAATGAAAGTACTGGGGCTAAGAACAATCTCTGCTTCAAATCATCAAACTCTTATTGTTGGGACAAGTCCCACACAAAGTTTTCCTTACCACCACCCCTGGTTACTTTCCTGAGGGCCCATGCAATATGGGAGAATCCCAACACAAACCTGTGATAGAAATTGGAAAGGCCCAAGAAGATCTGAAGCTTAGTGAGTGTGGTTTAGGCTGGCCAGTCATGGATGACCTGGATCTTGGATGGATCCACATGTACACCATGTTAATCAATGATGTATCCCAGGTAATGTACCTTATCCATGTCGAAGGAGCATTTTTCCGAGTTGGCATATAGCTTTTGCTAACACAGGGTGTGCAGAATCTGTTGAATGTGTTGCAAGTTTTCTGCCCAAGTATTGTTGTATATGAGGATGTCATCCAAATACACCACTACAAAAGTGTAGGTGAATGGTCATAGGATATCATCCATAATCCTCATGAAAGTTTCTAGAGCATTTTTCAAACCAAAGGGCATGACCAGCCATTCAAAAATACCTTCTTTTGACTTGAAGGTTGTCTTCCATACATCTTTCTATTCTATTGGGACCTAGTGGTAGCCAGACTTTAGATCAATATTACTAAAGTACTTGACCCCATGAGCTTAACAAGGAGGTCATCAATTCGGGGAATTAGGTACTGGTTCCTGACTAGGATTTTATTTAGGGACCGATAATCAATGCAGAGTTTCCAGGTCTCATCTTTCTTTTTCACTAGCATGATTGGAATCCTATAAGGAAATGAGCTAGGATGGATGTGCCCCTTGTGGAGAAGTTCTTGGATCTGTTGCTTGATCTCCTCATTCTCTAATAGAGAGAAGTGGTAGACTATCCCATTAGGAAGCAATGCATCGGGGGTTAGATCGATGGGATGCTTGACTTGATAGTGCAAAGGTACCCCGGTAGGTGAGGAGAAGATATATGAGTCTTCTTCCACATCCTTATCCACTTTATTTTGTTGTGTGGAGAGGTCATACAAAAAGGCCCTATACGTGGTTGTGATATTTCGCTCACTCTAAGAGTGAATCATGAATAATAAAAACTTCCCAGTCTAAGAGATGACCTTCCTACATTTCTTGGCAGAGATCAAGGAAATAGCACTAGGAGGGACTCCCTTGGGTATCCTGTACAATTTCTTGTTCAAATTAATAATAATGCTACGAGGCAGGGACTCATATACAACATGAAGTTTCCATAAATAAGGTTTTCCCAAAACAACATTACAAATTTTGAGAGGAGAAACATCACACAATACCTCGTCTTTGAAGGGATTGATGCCGTACAACAAGCGACACTATGGGATGACGCAAAGATCGCTTCCTTGGAGAAGCCACCCAATGGTGTAGGGATGCAGGTGCAACATTGTTGGTTGGGATAGCTGCTTGACAAGCTCTGCTGAGATGAGTTTCTTTCGGATACCACTATCAATGATGAAGTGCAGCAGGGTGCCCTTCACCCACATTTGTGAATGAAAAAGGCACTCGCCTTCCTCTGGCTCATCTGGTTCACAAGGCTAAATCTTGGTGGTAGAAACGATAGCAGTGGGTTCCACATTGATGACCCCTCTCCCCATTTCTAGTTCATACTCATAGTTGGAATCCACATCTAATTCAAAGGCTTTCACCTCAACTACCAGCGATTGCTTTGAGCGACAATTAGTATTGTTATTCCAGGGGCTCTTATAGAAGTCGCATCACTTCCCGGTGTCTTTCTTTGTCTTTCCATTATCCTTATTTTCTTGTGGCTTGGACTGGTTTTCCTAAGTTTTTCTATATTTTCTCTACCCTTTGTTCTACGGGTTGGGGCCACCCTTTCCTTTCTTTTTTCTGTGAGGGGTTCCCAGGCCCAAATTGTCACATCTTTTGTTTAAGCTTATGCTCAATTTTGACAGCATATCGGTAGGATGCACCCAAGGACGAGATGTCCATAAACTCCATTTTGGCTTGGATCTATCTATTCAAACCACCATGATACTTGATCACCATATGTCGCTCAGAATATTTGATACCCAACTTGGTGCGCAAGGTATGAAATATATTTGTGAACTCAGACACTGCTTGGTCTCTTTCCTTTCATAATGAGGTCCATTTTTTATATAGTTCATCATAACTTTCGACATAGTAGTATTGTTCCTTAATAGCATCCCTGAAGGACTACTAGGTGACCATGACTGCAAATAATGATGCTTCCTCTATTTCCTTTTTCTCATAGAACATTTCCCATCAATCTTTGACATGGGGAATGACTTTGAGGAGAGAAAAAGTAATTTTTTTTCTATTTGAAAATTTATGAACAGAGAAATACCCTTCTAGTAGATTCAAACATTTGTCTACAACATCTGCTTCTATCTGACCTTCAAATATAGGAATATCAAAGTTGATTTGTACCTTGAATGGGGCAGTGCCTCCACTTGAGGAGGATGTGTCACCTGTTGGTAGCCACTGAAGGATTTGCACAAAAATATCCATCATCGCATTCCTCTGTTGCATGAGGGCTTCCTTGAGATTTTTTTTTAAAGAATCTCCTGTCCCTTTGTCTTTATTTTCTCCCACCATGAGAGGTCACTTGGGCATGTGAGAGATTTTTTCCTCAAGATAAACAAGCTCGAGACCCAATTCTATGTTACCTACCTTGTTGGGGACATGCATTAAGAACGACAAGGAGAAGACTGCTTTGATACCACTGATCCATATTTTATGAGTAGAATGAAATGGATACATATTATTATTAAAATATTATGAATACGTAATAACAGAGATACATTAAAATTGGTTTCTATTCAATGAGGAAATAATTTGAAACTGTAAAATGCAGTGGAAAACAAGCTTATTGGAATGGTGGTGGCTTATCTCTGAGAAGATATGTGATGACTATGATCATTCAAAATAAGATGATTATAATGAGGCTCTGAAGTCATTTTTACAATAAGTATGAATGTCAAATCCCTATATATCGAAAAACCTAACCCTAGGAGATGAAGCGCCAAAAGTCATGAGGGCCCCCTTGGGGTAAGTTAGTACATCAACTTCTCAGGGTTGTAACTTTTGCATACAATCTATGTTTTAGGTGCATGATAGCCTGTTGGAAAGGTGTATCCGATGAATTCACATGTTGTTTTCAATATCAAACTTAGTTAACCTGCATCCATGGTGAACCATAAAAACGTTGTTTATGGCCTCAAAACAACCCCGGAAGTTGTGGACTAAAAAACTAGGAAAAAACTGCCAAACTGGAAAAATTCCAAATAGAACCAGTTGGAATAGATGGGAGGCCACAAATATCCATATGCATCAATCCTCCCCCCTTAGGAAGCAATGGTCTCCATTGCGTTGATTTCCCCCATTAGATGAGGAAATTTCTGCTGAATTTGGCTCTGGGTGAGCCACTTTCCTTAGTGTAGGAGCTACCCTTCTTTGACCACTTGATAAAGATGGATCCTTTGATGTCAAGTTTCCTTGACCTGCATGTCCACAATATGATCACTATATGCATGTTTCATGCATTCAGGGTTGATATTTGTTGGTGTCAATTTTTCTACTATCTCTGAGGTGTCCAATAATGGTGGGAAATATGGCGGAAGGAGAGCCACATTGAACACTGGGTGTAGGCCAAGGAAAGGAGGAATGTTGAGCTCAAAATAATTGTCACCCACAATGTTGGTGATGGTTTAACGTCCATAACAGAGTGGGTGAATTTTCTGATGGGGCCCTATAAGTTTTTCTTTCTGCAAGTGTAGCCAAGCTTTGTCTCCCACCTAAAACTTATGTCGCACTTGGTGTTGATCATGGTGCTCCTTGTACTTGGCATTGGATGTCTATAAAGTATCATGAACCTGTTGATGGATCTACTGGATCCACTCAATGAACTGGGTGGATTTTTCAACCTCAGTTGGAGTAGGGGATGAGTCATTTGGGGTGGCCACAAGGGGTAGTGCAACATCCATGGGACCTAATGGTTGGAATCCCAACCCAACATGAAAGGGGCTTTGTCTAGTTGAGCTATTTAGGGGTTGGTTGTAACTATGTTGAACATGCACAGGATATGCATGATCATCTTATTAATGACCTCAGTTTAGCCATCTATTTGGGGGTGGAAAGCAGTGGATTTGGTGAGCTTGGTGTCCAACAGTGACCATATGCTCGACCAGAATGTGCTCAGGAACTGAATGTCCTGATATGAGATAATGGTTTTTAAGATTCCAAAATGTACCCATATTTGTTCAAAGAATATTTTGGCAGTGGCCTCTGTTGTGATGCTATTCTTACAGACGACTAGAATATCCATCTTGGAAAGGTGATCAACAACAAAAAAAACACAATCATTTCCCCTCTTGGTGGATGGAAGGCATGAAATGTAGTCCATTGATATGGATTCCCATGGCCTATAAGGAGTAGGAAGAGGGGTGTACATGCCTGGTTTCTTAGTGGCCGGTTTGGAAATAGTGCAAGAAGTTCATGACCTGATATACTTTCACACATACTGCAAAAATTTCATCTAGTAGAAATGTTTCTGCAATACTTCCACTATCTTTTCGACACTGGTATGTATTTCCACCTGGATGTAGTGGGCTTCCAAAATCAACTTCTCTCGCTCACTTGATGGAATGCAGAGATGGCCTAGATGGAACAACAACCCATCTCGAGGATGGAAATTAGTGACAACTGAGTTTGCGACCAAAATTTGATAGGTGGTTGCGAATTCAAGGTCTGTCTCATAAAGCTATGGCCATCTATAGGTCTTGTGGTCGCAAGGATCTAATAGCGTGTTGAGTTCCGTGACTAGAGGTCGGCTGAGGGAATCAACGAATCAGTTTGTACTTCATTTTTTATACTTGATGTTGAGGTGGAACTGTTGCAAGTATGTGGAACACTTCTAATGGTGGTCATTATGCAATTTTCCTTGCATCTGCATGAACTTCAGTGGCTTATGATCAATGTGGATGATTGTCTCCTTCCCAAGAATGTAATGTCTGCACTGGCGGGAGGCTTGCACAATGGAGTATATTTATTTGTCATAAGTAGGGTACTTACAAACATCATCTGATAGTATCTCACTATGATAGGCCACGGGGTGATCATTTTGAGTGAGAACGACACTCACAACATAGTCTAAAGTGTATGTCTCAATCTCAAAGGGTTGTTGCAGGTCTGTTAATGAGAGTAATGGGGCTGAGAAAAAGTGTTTCTTCAAATAATTGAACACTTGTTGTTGGGAAATACCCCATAGAAATGTTTCCTTACCACCACCCTTGGTTACTTTGTTGAAGGCCCATGCAATATGGGAGAATCTCAACATGAACTTGTGATAGAAATTGTCAAGGCCCAAGAAGCTTCTAAGATCAGTGAGTGTGGTTGGAGCTGGATAGTCACGGATGACCTAGATCTTGACTGGATCAACATGTACACCATGTTGATCAATGATGTAGCCCAGTTGATGGACCTTGTTCATGCCGAAGGAGAATTTTTCCGAGTTGGCATATAGCTTGTGTTGTCGCAGGGTGTGTAGAATGTGTTGAATATGCTGCAAGTGTTCCACCCAAGTCTTGTTGTAGATGATGATGTTATCCAGATACACCACTCCAAACGTATTGGTGAATGGTTGTAGGATATCATCCATCACCCTCATGAAATTTGTTGGAGCATTTATCAAGCCAAAGGGCATGACAAACCATTCATAAATACCTTCTTTTGACTTGAATGTGATATTCCATACATATGTCTATTCTATTGGAACCTGGTGGTAGAAAAAATTCAAAACAATATTACTAAAGAAAGTTTCCCCCATCAGCTGATCAACGAGGTCGTTGATTCATGGAATCATGTATCGTTTCCTCACTATGATTTTATTATAGTCCCAATAATCAATGCAGAGTCACCATGTAACATCTTTATTTTTCACCAGAACAATTGGGATCCCACAAGGTGATGCGCTGGGACAGATGTTCCCCTTGTGGATTATTTCTTAGATCTGATGCATGATCACCTCATTCTCTAATAGAGAGTGGCAGCAGATTGTCCCATTGGGTAGTGGTGCATCGGGGGTCAGATCGATGGGATGAATGACCTGATAGCATAGAGGTACCCCGGTAGGTGAGGAGAAGATATCTAAGTATTCTTCCACAAACTTATCCACTTGCTTCTATTGTGTGAAGAGGTCGGCCATGGATTCCCTGGATGTGGCTACGATATGTTTCTCACTTTGAGAGAGAATCATGAAGAAGAAAAACTTCCCAGTCTGAGATATGACCTTCCTGCATTTGTTGACAGAGATCATGGAAATAAAACTAGGCGGGACTACCTCGGTTATCCTATACAATTTCTTGTTCAAAGTAATAATAACATTGTGAGTCCTAGACTCATATACATCATGGTGTTTCCATAAAGACAGTTGGCCCAAAAGAACATTACAAACTTCGAGAGGAGCAACATCATAAAATACCTTATCTTTGAAGGGTTTGATGTTGTAATATAGGCGACATTATTGACTGACACAGAGATCGCTTCCATGGTGGAGACACCCAATGGTGTAGGGTTGTAGGTGCGACGTTGTTAGTAGGGTTAGCCGCTTGATGACCTCTACTAAGAAGAGGTTCTTCTGGCTACCACTATCAATGATGAAGTGCAGTGGGGTACCCTTCACCCACATCTATGAATGAAAAACATGCTCACCTTCATTTGGCTCATATGGTTCACCGTGTTGGAGCTTGGTGGTAGCAATGGTAGCACTGGGTTCCACGTCAATGATCTCTCTCCCAATTTCTAGTTCTAACTCAGAGTCAGAACCTACATCTGATTCAGAGGCTTTCAGCTTAGCCACCAATGACTTCTTTGAGAAACAATTAACAATGTTATGCTAGGGGCTCTTATGGAAGTCACACCACTTCCTGGTGTCTTTATTTGTCTTTCCAGTTTCCTTCTTTTCTTATGGATTGGAATAGTTTTCCTGAGGCTGTCCATATTTTCTCTATCCTCCTAGGCCCAAATTGTTGCATCTTTTGTTTAACCTACTACTCAATTTTGAAGGCATATTGGTAGGCCGTGCCCGGGACGAGATGTACAAAAACTCAATTTTGTCCTAGATGTATATATGCAGACCACTGTGATACTTGAGAACCATATTTCACTTAGAATATTTGATACCTAACCTTGTGCGCAAGGTATGCAATATATTTTGAACTCAGGCACTACTTGGTCTCTTTCTAGCCGTAGTGTGGTCCATTTTGTATACAGGTCATCATAACTTCTGACAAGGTAGTATTGTTCCTTAATAGTATCCCTGAGGACTCTGAGGTGACCATGATTGTAAATAATGAGGTTTCCTCTGTTTCCTTTTTCTCACAGAACCTTTCCCACCAATCTTTGACATGGGGAATGAATTTCAGGAGTGCAAAAGTAATCTTCTCTCTATTTGAAAAGTTATAGACAGAGAAATACCCTTCTAGTATATTCAACCATTTGTCTACAACATTTGAATCTATATGACCTTAAAATATAGGAATATCAAAGTTGATTTGTACCTTGAAGGGGCTGGCACCTCTGCTTGAGGAATATGCATCACTTGTTGGCAGCCTCCAAAGGACTTGCACAAAACTATCGATCATCTTGTTCCTCTATTGCATGAGGGCTTCCTCAAGAATTTTTTTGAAAAGATATCCTATCCCATCATCTTTCATTTCTCCCACCATGAGAGGTCACTTAGGTGTGTGAGATATTTTTTTCTTAAGAGAAACAAGCTCAAGACCCAATTCTTTGTACCCTGATCTCGTTGGGCACATGCGTTAATAACGACAAGGGAAAGATCTCTCTGATACCACTGATCCATATTTTATGAGAAGAACAAAATGAATAAAGATTATTATTAAAATTTTCCTAACATAGAATTACAGAGATACAATAAAACCAATTTCTATTCAATAAGGAAATAAAGTGAAACTGTAAAATGCAACATAAACAATCTTGGTGGAATGGTGGCATCTTATCTCTGAGAAGAGATGTGATGGCTGTGATCATTCACAAGAATATGCATATAATGAGGCTTTGAAGGAATTTTTACAATAAGCATAAATTACAAAACCCTAGACATCCAAAAGCCTAACCCTAGGAGATGAAGCGCCAAAAGTCATGTGGGCCCCATTGGGGTAAGTTAGTAGATCAACTTCTCGGGGTCGTAACATTTGCATACGATCTTCGTTTTAGCCGCACAATAGCCCATTGGAAAGGTCTATCTAAGGAATTCACATGTTGTTGCAAAATCTAAGTTTAAATATAGACTAACTATGGAGAGCCCTAAAAGTGTTGTTTAGGGCCTCAAAACGGCCCCAGAAGTCAGGGACCCAAAAACTAGGAAAAAACTACCAAACTGGAAAACTGTCAAAATGAACCAGCTGAAATAGGTGGGAGGCCACTGACATCCATCTAGATCAGATAATGTATTTTCATTGGTTTCTAGTTGGTGAATTTCATATATGATTTTCTAGGTAGGTACAAATCTATACAAGCTAACGAGTGATGTCCACAGGTTGTAGATGTGGTCTATAGAAGATTAGAGTGCAGAGGATATTTTCAGATATTGATGAGGTTTTCTTTTATGATTTGTATGGTTATTGGAGAAATATATTGTTCTCAATTTTGGTGACTTTGGAGGATAAGGTTGTCCTCATATTTTGGTGATGTTGTATTGGTTGGGAGGGTCATTTTTTCCCTCATTATTTATGATGTTAACAAGATTACAGAACAAAAATATTGCATCTCTTGTGTATTGATGATTCATCTCTATTCTTATTGTTTCCACTGCATATTTTTTTAGTCAATAATTTTAGTGTAAATTTATTCAGTGATAGTTAGATCACTAGGATGCAATTTTTAGATCCGAAATTAGTCACATAGATTTGCATATGAAAACTGACATGGTATCAAAGCCTGGGATTTGAAGATAACGGGATCATCTTGAGACACATATTTGGCTACAACACTGGAGGAGTGTCGTTCTTGTTATTTTTCTTGTTTTAGGTAGGTCAAAGGTGACAAATATGAGGGATCTAAGGTGATATCTTTGAGAAGGAGCTATAGTGATGGTTACAAGTGGAAATAGGTTATATTGTCTCTATTTTTAGACATGGAGTAGATTTTCCAGATGAGGATTTGTGGACTATTGCAGCTCAGTGGTGTGGTAGGTTGGGAGTTCTAGTGGATTGGTAGAGATCCTAGATCACAACAATATGTTGTGTGGCAGATTTCCAACCCTGTGGATGGACTTCTTGTGGATTTTCATAGTGAGTTGTGATGGGTACAACTCGAGTTATTTGGCATAGAAGAGATGGTTTCGTGTGTATCACAAGTTGATAAGATAGAATCTTCATTGAACAGGAAAGTTGCACATTATAAAGGTATGAATATGTATGAGGTATTTCACCCAAGGGAATGAGGACACTTGTAGAGATGAGTTATGGTGGTTTACATTGGAATAGATTGAGTGTCCAACCACAACTTGGGAATTTTTAGACGAGGACAAAGGATGATTAGTAGCATGTGTAGACACAAATGTTTTTTTGTGACTTGGATGATGGCCTTGGGTAGAATTTCATTGGATAGTCATGGCTTGGGGAAGTAGGATTATTTCCTTGGAGGATTGCATGGCTATTATCTAGTTATAACCACTAGCACATGACATGGGCATAGGATTTTTCCATGAGTTTCACTGTGTTTGACTCAGGTATGTATGATGACTTAGGGAAGTAGGATGCTTTACTTGGAGGTTGCATGGTTATTGTCTAGTGAGAAACACTAGAACTTGACAGGAGCACATGATGTTTTCATGAGTTTCACAGTTTCCGACTCAGGTATGTATGAGGAACTTGGTAGGAGTATCATACATGTTGTACATGGATTTGGGGTATTCCATATAGAGTCAGGTGGTGTGCTACAAGTGGAAAATGTACTATGGGTTCCATGAGTGTGTTCTCAGCCTTAGGGATTGAGGAGTAGGACTATGCAGTGTTTTTCTTGGATGGACATACCTATTATTAGATGTTGAGTTGGTCTTCCCAGGTTTTGGGAACCTTTGTACAGGGGATCTATGCACAAGAGATGTTTCCAGGGTTTGGAATGATTGTATTCAGGGGGAGACTTGGTTGGTGTCCAGGGAGGATAAAAATGGTTTGAGTTTCATGACTATGGTCATTTTTCTTCAAAGTGTCCACAATATAGGGTAAGGGGAAGAAGGAAGAAGGCATATAAAATAAATGTTCATGAGGTTGTAGAGAGGTTCTAGAGGGAGATATTTTTGATATTCTCCCTTTCAGGTACTGTATCCAACAGGGGGAATTAGTTGGTAGATAGTGAAGCATCTTTCCATATGAGATGTGCTAGAGAGTTTTTTGAAACTTTCACAGAGAATATATCAGACTTGTATGTGGAGCTTGGCATGGAGGTCAAGCACGCAATACAAGGATATAGTATAGTATTTTTCTGATTGGAGTTATAAGAGGCATTGACGATGTCAAATGTGTTATGGTTACTAGAACTCAGGAGGAGTGTTCTCTCATTCTCATATATTGAGAGAAATGGGTACCACATATTATTTTGAGTTAGACATGTGTTTTTTATTCCCAAAGGATCTAGCTTCATATCAACAATGGTTCTTGGAGTTAGATAGGGATAGCCTATGTGTGTTGTGACCAAAATAAGCAGCAATACGGATGAGGAGGAGTGGGTGGCTCCCCCCATGGTGATTTAGGTGGCCCCACCAGTGCCATAGGTATAGAGGAAGCAAGTAGCTCCACGAATGGTGTTGGAACAAGGGTAGAATCGGAGTTCAACACTTCAACAACGCACCAACAAAACCCCAACTATCGGCCATTTCGGCAACACCTGCGAAGAAGATGAAGTCTCCCCCGAGGTAGAGGCAAGGGTGGTTGCAGGACTCAAGTTTCTACAACCTACCTGGGACACAGATTTGTGATTACAACACTTAATAGAGAACTTAGTGGTTAACATTCATCAATATTTAACCTTTATTCACATCGCAGGTCTAAACCCTAATTATAGAGCATCGAAGTATTCACAAGATCTAATACATCCAAGAACTTAACATATAAAAATAGATCGAATATAGCATTCATTCACATTACTAAGCATTAATATACTATTATATCAGGTGCATCTAACATATATCACTATACTAAGAATAAATCACATCAATAACATAAAAACTATAATGCACAAAGAAACCACAACACAAGATATACGTGGTTAACCCCAGTGTGGGGCTACGTCCACCAACTCTTCTCTTATTTATTGTCTTCTGTCAATATTCTACAAGCACAGAGCCACAAGAACCCACTCTGAATACGACAGGATATCTGCACGCACCTCACCAGATCCTCCTTCCCTAAGCTAGGTTACAACACAAAGCCTCCCTACAGTCTTCATACAAGCTTCTTACAATCACTTGCACTTAGTCTCTACAAGGTCTCAACACATAGTATGCACAAAGCATTTGCACTTAGATCAATAGTGAGATTACAAAGACAGGTCTCTCCTCTACTTACATCGCCTAACTTTCTATTTATACATTACAAAAGGGCCTAAACATGGGTAAACCCATGGGTCAACATCCCCATACTCGTTACATAAACCATAAACCCAAAAACTCCCTAAAAATGGGCCAATATATCGCGATCTCTGCTTCTCCTTGCGCTACGCCTTCGACTATCCTGTCAAAGTCCCAAAAATGGTCAAACGTTACCAAGGTTCTCCAAAACTTGGTCAAGGGCCAACAGGCCCCCAACACTCACCTCTGACTCATCCTGAGTCACTCTGATATGGGTAACTCTGCCTCAAATGCCTCGATCTTGGATCGATTTTCCTCGACTTGTTGCTTTTCTAGAGCCGCCTGCTTGGTGAAATATTTAATAACCTTCTCCATCATAGGTCCTTCCAAGCGTTGTTCCACTATGGTGAACACTTGTTCTAGTTCTACACCTTGTCCTTCAATCTCCTAAAAAACTATGCAAGCTGCATCCTGCACTAGATGGAGTCGTTGAGTCACTTCCATGACCTTAATCTGTATGGCATGGACTTGTTGTTCAACTCTACACTATTCCTGGGATCATTTCATCCTCTCGACTGCTGATAGTGGCTTCAACTACGCTTGCACTGTTGTTTCTTGTTTCTTGGCCTCTTGAAGTTGTGACTCTAGTGTCCTTAGTTCAAGGTCCTCTGCAAGGAACTTGTAAGTCTATGCACTTCAACTGCTAAGTTGTTTACATTCTAAGGCCAATGCCTTGATTCTTTGGATTTCACTCCAGGAAGTTTCTTCTCTCTGGTCTCACACTTCCTGCGGAGTTCTTGGCACTACTTGTAACTCCAGTTATACTACCCTCTGTTGGAGTTGTTGAATGGATTCAACAAGCTTCCCTACTTGAATTTCCAATGGGTCTTCTTCCATCTGTTCTAAGCCCATCATACAGTGAAGTGATCTAGTGACTACTTATTTAACTCTAATCTACTCTGTGAACAACTTTTCCTTCTCCTTTTGGATCCATGCTCTATTCTCTACAAAATTGGCTTGGATGTCGTATTTTTTCTATTGTGAAACCCAACGTTGCTCTATGGATTCCTCTTTTACTTGCTTTAAGGCCTCTGTGGCCTACTATTTTTCCTCCTAAACACAAGAAAGGTGAGATTCGGTCACATTTTCTATTCGGCATAGCTGGGCAGGCTCATCTCCCAAATCTATTCCTTCTAATGACGGGGGCACAATAGACACTGCGTGACTGGAGAAGAGGGCTTGTTGTACCCCTTTCATATCTTCTTCAATTCTCTCATAGATGGTCTCTTGTTTCGATTCATTGTGATATAAGATATCTTCTGAGGTATCTGAGACAACGACGATGATGAGATCTATGCCATCCATTGTGAGCACAGTCTGCATCTATGGTTTACTAGCTTTGTACTTCTTCCACGATGTAGGTTTCGTGGGGGAAACATTTATTTTCTTGGAGGTCTCAGTTTCATCAAGAGGATCCCTAGGCAGTGTTACTTCGCCTTATTTTTTCTTATCTTATTATCCTTTGTCCTATTATTTGTCTACTTTGTCATCACCTCCCCCTCCAGGTCAATCTGAAGCAGCCTCTTCTGATGCACTATTCAACTCCTATACCTCTTCCTTTTTCTTCCTTCTACTACTGCTGGGTGCATCATACTCTTCACGAGTAACCACAAGACTTCCGATGAGGTCAGGGTTGGACAGTTCTCCCTGGTCGACTGGTATAAGGATATTTGTAGGCCACTCCTAAGCTATTTCTTCCATGTCCTCCTCAGTGAGATTACAAAAGATTGGAGATCTTCTTTATGTTCGTCTCCGCACACAGTGATATAAATAAAATGTCTATATGCATGAAACTTCACAAATGGTCTAAACCTATGTAGGGTCAACATCATACAAGGGAAGGAATCAATAACCCTCTTCAACTGTAGGTAGTAGGTGTGGAACACTGTGTTTAACTACCATTGTTTTGCCATGTCTCTCGAATACCAGAGCATGGTGAAATTCACAGCTAGGGGTTCAAATGGCTCAATCTGAGGGAAGGCTTCTCCTTCTAGCATCTCCTAGGAAATGAAGGTGATGAGGATCAATAGCCAACTAAAATGAAAATCATAGCCCTAATCCTAAGCTTTGCGATAGTCTTGTTCTAACTGGTCGACGAGGTAACTCGCCCGGTTCATCTGTAATCATTCAATGCATTTTCCCATGATGTTAACAATAAACTCCATGACCCGTGTGGATCTGTTCTTCCTTACTAGCTTACCAATGATCAACTGGAAGGCTAGGTGCACTGTGACATTCTGAATGGAGGCTACCTTGTATCCTCGCTTCCCCTTATCCACATCTCCATAGGTATCTTTATTTTTCTGCACCAGGGCGCGATTTGCAGCCTTCCTTGGGTAAAATTCTTGTGGGTCTAGCCCTTGCATGCTTAATCCAGTGACCTAATGGATCAGCACCAGATCTATGATGATGTGTCTGTCCAACCATAGATAACCTCCAAAGAAGAAATATAGCAGGAGTTTAACACACGCGTCAACCTCCTGATTCCTTCCAAAGTGTGGTATCTTCATCATGTTTAGGATAGTGGACCTCACAATGTCCATAGTCCATGGTTGGGGGATGATCTTCGACTTATTCCCCCTTTTCTTGGTCAAATACTTATGTGGGGCGAGCATGCCATAGTTCTTGCAGTCTCCCAAGTTGAATTCACTAATATTCAATGTCATGATCTATCCTAATTATGGTCCTACTGCACGTATCCCCTTCGGGAGGTACGCAGTGATCAAGGTGTAGTCAAAGCCCCTCGAGACACTATAATGGCTCACCATGCTAGCCAGAGGCAGGATTTAGTCAGGTAGGATAGATGGGATGATATTTTCATTTTCCAAGGCATCACGATGTTTGTTTCATTTCTCTTTCGCAACTCGGGATGGTCCAGGTCCACAAGAAGTGGATGAGGATGTTTTCACTCCTCTCGTCGACAAGGTTTGGAATCCTATGGACATGACCTTCTCAGCCATGAGGTCTATGAGGATCTCTTCGATGGATTTATATACTGTACTGAAGTCACCCAACATGCATGCTTGAGATCAGGTCGATGATCAAATACTCAATGTAATAGAATGGGTGGCAAGGTCTCAATCAACACAATGTGAAAGAAACTAGTTCTATGTGGGCTCGAATAATCACTGTTTGAAAAAGTGTTCTCGGTGCAACATTCAATGGTATAAATAGATAACATCGTAACAGATTCCTCCTACTGGTAGGAACACCTTAATCAATGCAATTCTATTCGTTATGGCATGGTCCCAATGGTATAATGGTGATCTTTCTGGCCATAACTATGGTTCGAGCCATTCTGGAGCGTCAGGCTAACGGTCGGGACACCTCCAACGGTCATATTTATTCACTGTGATGAAGTGCCAATCTTTGTTGTTTTTCTATTCTGATGAAGTTCAAGTGCTGCAAACCTCCCTTCTGTGAAGTTCTCTCTAGAACTTCCTGCAATTTCTCTAACTTTGCTTTCTTCTTACTGATCTTTCTAGCTTTATTTCTTGAGATTTGAGTCACTGGGTTCCTCTTTCCATTTTTATTCTTATCTCCTCTTGGTATAGTAACTTCGCACTACTGTAGGTCGTTCAAGGGTTCTGAGAGTAATACTTCTTCTTTTTCTGGAGTAGGTACTCTACTCTCTTGTACAGACAAGTGTTTCAAGTCTTCCTATGTTCTTTCAATTTCAACGTCTAGATCTCTAGTCCTCAGTAGCTTTGATTGGTCCTATTGTTCTTCCAGTAAGTGCTCTATTATCATAGCCATGAACTACCTTAGTTCTTTCTTTTTCTGTTCTATATCCTCCTCTTCTTCTTTCCTTCATATCTGATCTTTCTCAATCCAAGTTTTTCCTAGAAAAATAACAAATGGGGCATTATTCTCAACAAATTTAACGACCTCAAATTCTTTCTCTATCAAAGTTCCATGAGAACTCATAGATGTTTGGGTAATTCTTCCACATAGGGTTATCAACTTTCCTCTAAATAATCCTATTCCTCCCAATGAAGGAACCATAGCAGACTTCCCCAAAATTTCCCAAGTTCTTTCTATCATGATATTCACCTGGGTTTCCTCATCCAGAACACGGTCTATGTCGAAGTCTCCTATTCTTGTTTCTATGCACTCCTTCTCGTTTAAGATCTATGATAAGTTTATATCTATGTGATCATTCAGGGTTTCTTCATATGTAATAATATAGTCTCTCATTCTTTCTACGGTTCTATCATATCCTTAGTTTCTTGGCCTATCTCATGGTTTTCTTGTCTCATATTCATCTTTTCAACTTTAGAAATCATTCTAGGGAAATCCAAAACTTCATGGTCCATAGGTTTACAACAAATACAACTAGGACCTCTACTAGGGAATTCCTTAGCAAGATGTCTCGGTCTTCTGCAACTATAAAAAATATTTAATCCTCTCTTTCTTTTAAATGACTCGCAACCTTTCGTGTACTGCGCACTCAGATCACAGTAACTAACCTGTAAAAAATTATTTATAGGATCCTGCCTCCATTTGTTAGTCCAAACATTATTTATATGCATAGGAATAACATATCTTTCACTATTCTTATCATATCTACTCATATCAAGTCTTCTTTCTTCTAGTTGTGCCCTAGTTTTTAGACTAGGAAAAAATCTATTAGACATACCTAGATCTATTCTTTTGAAACAAAAATTTTAACTTATCTTACCTTTCTCAGAGCACAAAGATTTAAGATCTTACCTCTTTTCTTCATATATGATTCCTTTCTTAGCACAGAGCTTCATAGTCAAGTAGCATACTACGCACTAAAGCAACAGATCTACGTGTTATCACTCCAGGAAACTCTCCTAGGCTGTAAGTCAGAGATGCCTGGTAACTTAATCTTTTGGTAACTATTTTCTCAATAAAAAGTGTGGGTTTGGATCAAGTCAGAGGATCGAATCATTTCTCACTCAAATCATGCATAAACACATTTAGATGGACAAGGCTTTCAACCACAAATGTTCAGAGAGATTACAAATAAAGGGATGAATGAAGAAGTAACTATTATATCAGCAGAATCACATATGAAGCATATATGAATGGCCAATTACAATAAACACAGGAATACTTGCAAAGTTTAACTTATGAATGTAGTGATAAGATGACAGTTATCGGGCATAAACAAGCATAACATCATGAATACAATATCTAGGTGCAAGTACAGAATAGATAAGAAGATGAAATCTGAACAAGTTATGGCAAAAGAAGCTTGCTTTACTCAATATGAAAATGAGAAGTTTGAGTACATAATATAAAAAAGTCTCCAAAGTCAAACCTCTTGGTGCTTCAAATGTCTTTGGATTTATAGCCTTACAAGATGAAATCTAGATCCTTGAAAGATGGATCAGATTTGCTAAAAATAGTCAAACCAAATAAGTGTAGGATGAGATCCTATAAAAAATGGATCTAGACTTCTAAAAATGGAAAGTCAAAACAAAATATCCTATCTTAGGTGTCAAACTCTATCTTGATATCCTTTATATCCTCCAAAATATTTGACATATGTAGAAAGTCTTCCAAGGCTGATGAATCCTCATAGGAAATTTGAATTTTCCACCTTTGGCAAAAAGACAGTTATTTTGCTCATCAACTAGGTCACCATTTTCACTTTTCCACCTTCTTAAACATTAAATACATCAAGATAAAACCTTAAATATGATGTATTTAATTATTATGCATATTGATGCAGGAGCATCTCTCCACGTCATCTAGCCAGCCAACCAGCCACGTCCGCAAATTCAAATCGCACGTTGAAGAGAGGCGCAACCTCATCTAAATTTGAATTCAATGTAATTTAAATGCTTAGGCTGTTGAGCCAGGAAGTCGTGCCTTTGTGCAGGCGTAGAGTAGATCAACATTTAATGTGTGTGTAATGGCTGAGATCTAGATCCGATTCTAGACTAGATAGCCCATTCAATGTAATTGAATAGGGTAGGTCGGATTGGAGGGAAGCGCTCGAAGAGCCCCCTCAGGTAAAAGAGATTTTCATATCTCATTTTGTAGTAGTGGAAGTTGGGTGAGAATATGCGAGTAGAGAGCAGAAGAGAAGAGCCAAGACCTTGTTATAGGCCGTGCTCAGGAACACCTTGTAAATACAAACATTTTCCATATTTAATACAAAGAGCAGTTTTTCCTGCATGAATCTGTGTTGAATGGATGTCTGTGAGTGTTCTATTTTATGATATAAATGTGTGTTGTAGATGTATGTTAGGAATTTGCAGGAGTTCTTGATTTTCAGGGTTGAAGGTCTTTGAGGCTTCACACCAGGAGGGTGTGACAGAACGTTGTAGGTCTTGATAGTCGTGCACAGAGGATGCACTTCTAAACACTGCGGATTCAGAAAAAGACGTGTTGCGGCACAAGAACTGGAATCAACAACTCAAAGTAAGACCTCAAGGTTGTTGAACACCTTGGAGGCAAGGATGTGTATGAGAACACAGTTGCAAACATAATCATGGAGGATTCAGTGAAGCTCTACCAAGTGGGCATTGAGCATATCCATTGCGGTGCATTTGAGGAAGAACTCTGCTAAGAGTTTGAAGAAGAAAACATAATCATTAAGGGTTCTGTAGAGCTCTTCCAGGAGGGCATCGAGCAAGTGCAACGAGTGCACGAAAGAAGACATAACTGCTGAACGTTCTGTGAAAGGGAAACTTTTCCAGGTGGGTATTGAGACTGTGTGCAAGTAGGTACAAAAAGAAAAGAACTCTTTGAGTTCTGGAAGTGAGGAAGGGTCCACTGAGGAAACCCTCTCAGGGTTGCTAAACACCCAGAAAGACTCAGCAAGGGGTTGCTGGAGTGAAGAATAGGCCGAAAGGAATTTTATTCTCCATCTGTGGGAGAAGGAGGAAACCAAAATACCTTAAGGGGTCTGAGTGTTTGCATAAGCTCAGAAGATATAGCACCAATGTTTGCATGAGAAGACTTTGCAGGAGTGAAAAAATTGAAGAATCCTTCAAGGAGTCGAAGCAAAGTTCAGGAGGAACAACGTTTTCATACGCGCGGCGAAGCTCAGAGTCGAGGAGTTAGTAGAGGAAAATGAGAAAAAAGGTTGAGGCCTTTGGGAACTAGAAATTATTCCAAGTCTTGGAAGAAAGTACACAAGCTCAGGAGGGAGCACAACAACCATTGGATCGAAAAGAGAAGAAATGATCTGCACCGTCAGATCTGGGATAAAAATCCTGTCATCCGTCAGATTTGGCGAGAAGCGAGGAGGTTACGACTGGGTTTCCAAGGTGCAAACCCAGGAGATTGGGGAACCATTGGATGTTCCCATAGATACCTGTCAGTCGTTGGATCGAGTGAAGGCACGTAAAGTTTAGCCTCTAGAGGAACATCGAGGAGAATGGATATGGGCCGTCAGATCTTGAGCAGTTACCCGTCAACCATCGGATTGGACAGGAGCTGTAGGAGGTTTACCATCAAGATTTCAGCCATCGACATATCAGGAGTCACGATGATAACAAAGTCGAGACACTTCAAGTCTTGAAACGTCGAGAAGATATGGACCGTCCGTTAGTGGAGACACATGGCGGAGATCGAAGCATCGAGAGTCGGGATATCGGCATTCCCGTGGATAGGAGATTGGGTAAGTCCATTTTGAAAACCGTGATATAATTTGAGCCGTCTGTTTGGGGAGACAGGTGTCAGAAATCTGAAGAGAGTCGGTATATTGGCTATCGGGAAATTGGAGTTCCCGAGGTCATGAAAGCCGAGACATTAGAAGTCTCGAAATCCCGGAGAAATCGGGACCGTCCATCTTGGGGAGGACACGCAGCAACAATCGGAGGCATCGGGGAAAGTCCCGACAGGAAGTCATTGATCGGTGGTTGGGGTCATTAGGATATCGGGGATCCTAGTGACAAGGTGTTTGGGCATTTCAGAATCACGAAGTTATCACATTGGCATATCGAGTCCATCGGAGAATCGAGAATCGTGGGGACGAGGAATCCATACATTGTGGAACTCTGAAGTCCGAAACCCCGACGAGAGGTAAGATTGTGGTCACGGGGACATTGGTCATGTGGACCAAGGGTCTAGCCCGGAGGCCAGCTAGCTCGAAGGCGCATCGGGGATCGGAGGATCGTGGATCCCGTGAGTGATGGGTTTGTGCATTTCAGTATCACGAAGTCCAAAAATATGATAGGAGGAATCCTGACAGAAGTATATGGCTGCGGTCATACGGGAGGTGGTCGTGTGGACCAGGAATTAGCCAGGATGGCTAACGCGCATTAGGATTCGGAGGATCGTGAGTCCTAAGGACTTGTGAGTTTCGACATTTGAAAGTCCAAAACTCCGATAGGAGGAGCCCCAATGGGAAGCTATAAGGCAACGGTCATATGAGAGCAGGTCACATGGACCTCGGTATAGCCAGAAGGGGCTGACACACAAGAAGAGGCGTATCTTGAGGAGGAAAGTAGGCAAAGACAACACCATGGTTACTGAAGACCATAGGCATGCTGGGAGGAAGAACAAGGTAGAAAATCTTGTAGGGATGGATAGAGAGCTCATTGATATAAGATTAGAGATGAAATGGAGTGCGTTGAAGATGCAGTTGAACGCGAGGATAGATGAGCTCGAATTGAAGCTACGGCAGGATAAGAAGTCGAGATGGGTGTATGAGTGGCCCATGAAGAAGGCAAAAGCAAAGTGGCCAGTCAAGAAATTAATGGTCAGGAGACAACGTAGGTTGTTGAGAAAGTGGTTGAGGCATGTTGAAAACCTCAAGGCCACAGAGGAAAAGGTGATTTATGTATGTGAACCCGAGACTGGGAGAGGTCTCGATGATTTTGAAAATGAATTGGGATCAGTTGAAGATCTCAAGCACTGTCAGGAGGGAAGAGAGGAAATTCCAGTTTGCCAGGAGGGAAAAAAGTTGAGATCACTGCGAGATCTCAGAGACTGTCAGGAGGACAGCCAGGGAATTTGACATTGCCAGCTAGGCAATGAAATGAGGTCGGGATCTCGAAGACTACCAGGAGGGCAACGAAAGCATCTTAGATTGCCAGGTGGGCAGAGATGAGAATTCAAGACTATCTGAAAGTCTCATGGACTCAGAGGTGAGTTCAATTCAGCAAGGGTTGCTGATGAAGATGGGATCGGTTGATCTCATAATCTGCCAGGAGAGCAGAGGGAGCATCCCATATTTCCAGGAGGGTAAGTTTTGATTAGCCTGAGGAGCTGACACAGAAGATGAGACTATCTGAGAGTCTGATAAACTTGGAGGTGAGTTTGGATTAGCATGTGAAGCTGACGGAAGAGGAGGATTTGAGGAGCCTTATGATGATTGGGGGAATTGGGATATTCATACCACTTTCCCAAGAGGAGGCAGAAGTCTGTGTTGTAGATGGTGCAGTAGTAGAACAGTCAGCTATGACTGTTAGGGAAGAAGAAGAATTGGAGCAGACTTTGGAAGCTACCCAAGCAGAAGAAGAAAATGAGAATTCAGAGGAATGTCTCAACGCTTTCAGCCAGGAAGCTAAGGAAGGTGTAGCACTAAAGCTGACAACAACAACAGGAGAGGATAATGAGCATTCTGAGGAATGGCTCAATATTTTCAGCCAGGGGACTGAAAAGACTGCAACAGGGGAGTTTGCAGAAGAGGAAGAAGAAGAAGCAGATAGCATTTGCTTTGCTGATCTATGGGAACAGATAGAATCCCTAGAAGAGAGGGTGAAAGTGCAGAGCATGCACATCCAACAGGTGAGGTTTGAAGTTGAGGAAGAAAGCATGGGAGATCATGGTGATCTGCTCATGTGCCAGAAATTTTTGCAGCTGAGGAGACTACAAGAACAGAGCTAGCCATGGGAGCAACTGGATGCAGTGATCAAGGAGATCAGAAGGATGATGTTAAGGTCAGCAAAGACTGCTAGCAAGCAGAGGCTGAGCAGAAGAGAAGAAGTAGCAGCAACAGTGCAGAAGTAGCAACAACAAGAAGATGGAGTAGATGAACAACTCCAGGTATTCATTTGGGATCCAGGAGGATTTCCAACAGCTGAGAGGGGAATATCATGAGTAGGAGGTCATGATTTTGCAGCTGAGGAGTATGATGCAGGACCATCTCTCCACATCAGCCATCCAACCAGCTAACCACGCCCTCAAATTCAAATCGCGCGTTGAAGAGAGGCACAGCCTCATCTAAATTTGAATTCAATGTAATTTAAATGCTTAGGTTGTTGAGCCAGGAAGCCATGCCTTTGTGCAGGCGTAGAGTAGATCGGCCTTTAATGTGTGTGTAATGGCTGATATCTAGATCCGATTCTGGACTAGATAGCCCATTCAATGTAATTGAATAGGGTAGGTAGGATTGGAGGGAAGCGCTCGAAGAGCCCCCTCAGGTAAAAGAGATTTTCATATCTCATTTTGTAGAAGTGGAAGTTGGGTGAGAATATGCGAGTAGAGAGCAGAAGAGAAGAGCCAAGACCTTGTTATAGGCCGTGCTCAGGAACACCTTGTAAATACAAGCATTTGCCATATTTAATACAAAGAGCAATTTTTTTTGCATGACTCTGTGTTGAATGGATGTTTGTGACTATTCTATTTTATGATATAAATGTGTGTTGTAGATGTATGTTAGGCATTTGCAGGAGTTCTTAATTTCCAGGGTTGAAGGTCTTTGAGGCTTCACACCAGGAGGGTGTGACAGAATGTTGCGGGTTCCGATAGACGTGCACATAGGATGCACTTCTGAACATCGTGGGTTCAAAAAAAGACGTGTTGCGGCACAAGAACTGGAATCAAAAACTCAAAATAAGACCTCAAGGTTGTTGAACAGCTTGGAGGCAAGGCTGTGTATGAGAACATAGTTGCAAACAGAATCGTGGAGGATTCTGTGAAGCTCTGCTAAGTGGGCATTGAGCATATGCGCTGCGGTGAATTTGAGGAAGAACTATGCTGGGAGTTTGAAGAAGAAAATAGAATCATTGAGGGTTCTGTAGAGCTCTACCAGGAGGGCATCGAGAAAGTGCAAGGAGTGCACGAAAGAAGACAGAACTGTTGAACGTTCTATGAAAGGGAAACTCTTCTAGGTGGGCATTGAGACTGTGTGCAGGTAAGCACAAGAAGAAAAGAACTCTTTGAGTTTTGGAAGTGAGGAAGGGTCCACTAAGGGAACCCTCTCAGGGTTGCTGAACACCCAAAAAGACTCAGCAAGGGGTTGCTGGAGTGAAGAATAGGCCGAAAGGCATTTTATTCTCCATCTATGTGAGAAGGAGGAAACCAAAATCCCTTAAGGGGTCTGAGTGTTTGTAGAAGCTCAGAAGAGATAGAACCAGTCTGTGCATGAGAAGACTCTGCAGGAGTGCAGAAATTAAGAATCCCTCAAGGAGTTGAAGCAAAGCTCAGGAGGAACAACATTTTCATATGCGCGACGAAGCTCGGAGTCAAGGAGTTCGTAGAGGAAAAGGAGAACAAAGGTTGAGGCCTTTGGGAACTGGAAATTCTTCCAAGTCTCGGAAGAAAGTACGCAAGATCAGGAGGGAGCACAACAACCATCGGATCGGTAGGAGAAGAAACGATCTGCACCTTCAGATCTGGGAGAAAAATCCCATCAGCCGTCAGATTTGGCAAGAAGTGAGGAGATTACGACTGGGTTTCCAAGGTGCAAACCCAAGAGATTGTGGGACCGTTGGATGTTCCCATAGATACCCATCAGCCGTTGGATCGGGTGAAGGTGCACAGAGTTTAGCCTCTAGAGGAGCGTCGAGGAGAACGGATCTAGGCCATCAGATCTTGAGTAGTTACCTATCAGTCATCGGATCGGACAGGAGCTACGTGAGGTTTACCATCGGGATTTTAGCCATCGGAATATCAGGAGTCACGAGTACAAGAAAGTCGAGACACTTCAAGTCTCGAAACACCGGGAATATCTAGACCGTCCGTTAGCGGAGACACGTGGTAGAGATCAAAGCATCGGGAGTCAGGATATCGACATTCTTGTGGATAGGAGATCGGGTAAGTCCATTTTGAAAACCTTGTTATAATCTGAGCCATCCGTTTGGGGAGACAGGTGTCAAAAATATGAAGAGAGTTGGTATATTGGCTATCGGGAAATCGGAGTTCCTGAGGTCGTGAAAGATGGGACATTAGAAGTCTCAAAATCCCAAAGAAATCGGGATCGTCCATCTTGGGGAGGACACATGGCTGCAATCAGAGGTATCGGGGAAAGTCCCGATAGGAAGTCATTGATCGGCGGTTGGGGTCATCGGGATATCGGGGATCCTAGTGACAAGGTGTTTGGGCATTTTGGAATCACAAAGTCCGAAACCCCGACAAAGGGAACAACTCTATTGTGGGGGTCAGCTATCAGCACGTTAGCATATCAAGTCCATCAGAGAATCAGGAATCGCGGGGACAAGGAGTCCATACATTGTGGAACTTCGAAGTCTGAAACCCTGACAAGAGGTAAGATTGTGGTCACGGGGACATTGGTCACATGGACCGAGGGTCTAGCCCGGAGGCTAGCTAGCCCAAAGGCGCATCGGGGATCGAAGGATCGCGGATCCCGTGAGAAAAGGGTTTGTGCATTTCAGTATCGCGAAGTCCAAAACTCCGATATGAGGAATCTCGATAGAAGTATATGGCTGTGGTCATACGAGAGGTGGTCTCATGGACCGGGGCTTAGCCAGGAGGGCTAACGCGCATTGGGATTCGGAGGATCATGAGTCCTGAGGACTTGTGAGTTTTGACATTTGAAATTCTGAAACTCTGATAGGAGGAGCCCCGATGGGAAGCTATAAGGAAACAATCATACGAGAGTAGGTCACATGGAACTCGGTATAGCTGGAAGGGGCTGACGCACAAGAAGAGGTGTATCATAAATCAGAGGATCGGGAATCCTGATGACAAGGGATTCACACATATCAGCATAGTGAAACCCTAAAGCCTGATAAACAATTTTCCTATGGGGAAAATTGGTCACGGTCCGGTGCAGAGGCTAAGAAGGTGAAGAAAAATACTTGTGGGTCAGATTTTCACAGTGATTCCCGAGGGAATCCAAGGAGCTGCTTCGGCTCAAAGGTGAAATTTGAACGATCCTTAAGACTGGGAGGTCAGGTGCAGAGACCCTGCGGGGTATGTAGGAGCGTCACACCATCACATCTTTAGAATCCAACCTCAAAAGATTTGGTTGAGATAAGTCAAATCTGTGCAAAAATATGACCTCGCTGCGATGTACAGGTTTCAGTGGTTAAGAGATAAAAATCTGGGCTTGTTAACCACCGAAACCTGTAACTTTCAAAAATGAATCTGCGGTGAATTAATTTGCGTGGGAATCGCAATGACTCAGATTTTTCTTTGAATTGGATGACAAATGGCTCAATAACCAACAATTGAACTCGAATTCCACTTGGCAACCTTGACAAATCACGGGATTATGGCTGCTGAGTATGAGTTTACATGAGGAAATCATGGGATCATGACAATAAAAATGACTCTCGGATTCAATATCGATTACTAATGAAATTGAAATAGAAATCAAATGAAGTCATAATGATTATGTATCCTCGTGACTGGAGATAATGAAGGCCCATGTGACAAATCAATTATGTTATCTGAAAATCATGCATGGAATTCTTGAACCGAGTCTTAATTCTGAAATGACAATTGGTAGTTAAAAGGAGAACAAGGCATAAATCTTAAAATAAGATGCCATAAGAACTCCATACCTCACCACCTAGATAAAATTTTGATGGTTATAACTTAATGATTGTGCCCATTTGACATCTGGCTTGTGCAAAAACATAGGATTTTTCCTTTTGCGCATAGAAACATTTTCAGTGGTTAACAGGCCCTTTATTTTCACCTCTTAACCACCGAAAACCAAGAATTTCGGTGGTTAATGAGCAGTTTTTTAGCTCCTCTTAACCACCGAAACCTGAGATTTAAAGATTTGATTGCCAAGACCAAAATTGATGTTTTTTCCAATTTTGTATCCAAATAGCAGACCTTCTAACACACCTAAAAAAATTTGGAAACGAATTTTTGGACCTGTTCCTATCACTTAAAAATTGGTAAAATGACAGTGCTATTTTAGGAGATAACACTACGCACAAAGATTTCTTTTCTTTAGTTCCCAACAATCACAATTTTAGGTCCTGATAATGGAACCATTTGTTGGCACAAGGGTAGACCCATGGTTCAACACTTCAACAACTCACCAACAAAACCCTAACTACTGGCCCTTTCGGCAACACCTGCGAAGTAGATAAATTCTTACTCGAGTAGAGGTAGGGGTCATTGCAAGACTCAAGTGTCTACAACCTAGCTAGGACACATATATGTGATTACAACACTTAACAAAGAACTTAGCGGTTAACATTCATCAATATTTAACCTTTATTCACATCATAAGTCGAAACCTTAATTACAGAGCAACACAATATTCACAAGATCTAATACATCCAAGCACTTAGCATATAGAAATAGATCAGATCTAGCATTCATTCACATTACTAAGCACTAAGATACTATTATATCAGGTGCATCTAATATATATCATTGTACTAAGCATAAATCACATCAATAACATAACAACTATAATTCACAAAGAAACCACAACACAGGATATACGTGGTTCACCCAAGTGTGGGGATATGTCCACCAACTCTTCTCTTCTTTATTTCCTTTTGTCAATCTTCTACAAGCACAGAGCCACAATAACTCACTCCGCATAGGACATGAGATCTGCACGCACCTCGCTAGACCCTCCTTCCCCAAGATAGGTTACAACACAAAGTCTCCCTATAGTATGCACAAAATCTTCTTACAATCACTTGAACTTAGTCTCTACAAGGTCTCAACACACAATATGCACAAAGCATTTGCTCTTAGCTCACTGGCCAGATTACACACACAGATCTCTCCTCTACTTACATCGCCTAGCTTTCTATTTATACATTACAAAAGGGCCTAAACATGAGTAAACCCATGGGCTGACATCCCCATACCCATTACATAAAATCTAAACCAAAAAATTCCCTAAAAAGGGGTCAAGATCCCACGATATTCGCTTTGCCTTGCGCTTCGCCTTCGACCATCCTGTCAAAGTCCTAAAAATGGTCAAACGTGACCAAGGTTCTCCAAAACTTGGTCAAGGGCCAAAAAGTGGTGAGGTAAGTGGCCCCACCAGTAATACCATCTTAGAGGGAGTCATGAGGCTCAGAGGGAGTCTAACTTCAGAGGTATTCAAGAGGCTCATAGTGATTTTGAATTTAGAGGGAGTTAGGAGGATTAGAGGGAGATTCATTTTCTCAGTAAGATCCAACCTTCAGGTCCAGATGGGAGAGAGGCATATTCCAAGATTTTTAGGAGGGTATCATGGGTTGATATGGGCAAATAGGAGGTTCTAAGGAAGGAGGCTTCTAGGATAAGGATGTATTCTAAGGAGGGATCATGCAAAACAACATGATTTTATTCACTGACCAACGATGCAACTAGTTAGGAGGAATAGAGATTAAGATTTGATTCAGTGATAGAGGGAGAAGCCAATCAGATGGACTGGAGAGAAACTATGGTAGACAATCCAGTATGGGAGATAAAGCTACTTCTAGGTGATAATGGAGGATGTAATTCCTCCCTCATTAAGATGGAGTGTTGCTTCTTTGGTAGCATCGAGAGGCATTCACACTTATGGAGCGTGGTGAAAATATCTTTCTTTATAAGAGGGGGTGTTGATTTTTGTAGCTTAGAACATGTGTTTTCACATGACCCTTGGCATTGGGCATGTGGAAATCATCGTGGGCACCACATCACACTTTATAGGTTTGTTGATGGGATTTTTGGGCTCGTGTTAGGGCTTCACACCCACAAGGAAAGCCTGATTCGATGTTGAGTTATGGAGGGGATTCTATGGAGACCCTTAAGTATTGTATATAAAGAATAGAAGTCATTGAAAAATTTCATATCATGTAGAGTGTGTGGAGACATGATGGAGATAGCATAAGTGAGTCTTCACTTGTGCTAGGAGGATTGATGATCTCAGAAAAGGGGAAGTTTGCAAGGTGGAAAATTTGTCCCAAGAGAGGGGAATGAAGAAGGTTGCATATGTGAGAAAATTTTCCATACCATACATGATTTGTAGGAGGACGAAGTCCATATATACATCGGTTGTAGAAGGAAAAATAACATATAGGGTATACATGATTTGTAGTGGAGAAAACATTGTATGACCCTGGGTTTCCAGTTGGTGAATTGTGTATCTGAGTTTCTAGCTAGGTACATATATGTAAAGGCTCACAAGTGACATCAACAGGTTGTACAGGTGGTCTATAAAAGATTTGTGTGCAAAGGAAATTTCCAAATATTGTTGATGTTTGATTTTATGATTTGTATGGTTACTAGAGAACAAGGTTGTTCTCAGTTTTTGAGAATTTCGAGGACAAGATTGCCCTCATATTTTGGTGATATTGTAATTGTTGGGAGGGTTGGTTTTTCCCTCATGATTTCTGATGTTAACAAGATTATAGAAAAATCATATTGTGTGTATTGTGTATTGAATGATTCATCTCTGATCTTGTTGTTTTTGTTGCATATGTTTTTAGTCAATAATTTTAGTGTAAATTTATTCAGTGATAGTTAGATCACTAGGAAGAAATTTTCATATTTGAAATTAGTCACATAGAGTTGCGTGTGAAAATTTACATTTATTACATATAAAACATATTATTCTATATACTTGAGGGGTTAGGGAGGTTAGGACCCTAAAATAATACAATTTATGGGTGAATGGAAACTTAGTTAACAAGACAAAACATAATTCATAGGGGATTTAGCTAATGAATCTTGCATCTACTAACTATAAAACAAATTCAAGAAATTAAAATCAAACCAAAACCACAATATACCTCAATAGAGTAGATTACACCCACAAGGTATAAAAAATGGAGATGTTTTTTGCTTGAGAAAGTCATTATGGGTGAGATATGCATTCCCAAAAATCTCATGCATTGTTACTCACAAAAAATAAATGTAGATGGCCATGTTTCAAAGATTCCTTCACTCATCATGGATAGGCTCCTTCACTCCTTTGTCAAGTTATCTTCAATCAGGATACACTCTTTGAGCTCTCATCTCTACAAACTTCCCATGTTCTCCTTACCTACCCCTACTCCTCATTCTTCACTACAACCTTCATTTTTAATGGGATGCCTTTGGAAGTCCGACAATCATAATGGTTCATTTACACTTCCATTTTTTTTCCAGAAAGAAAAAATAAAAATAAACATTACATGCTTATTACAAATTTACAAGAAGGTTTGACAAAGATACAGTTTGGATCAATCAACAAGCTCCTAATTTTTTTTATTTTTTTTTAGAGATGTGATTTGTCATATCTAAATAACACAATAATATTTCATTCAAAGAGTAAAACTATGGTTGGGGAAGGATAAACACAATAAATACAAGTGGAATCTGATTTTTGGAAACCCTTGTAACGAATGCTGGTACCCCTTCAATTAGTACCACATCAGAAAGTACCTATATATGAAATATCACTTCCATGTACCCTTGGTTATGTAGGAATCCCCCTATGTATACCTGAAACTATCTCTAGATAAGATAATCACCCATCTTGTTCCTACAATATACCAAGAACAACACTCGAATAAATCATTGTCTAGTTACTAGGTAGTCAAGTAGTATGGATAAGGGAATGATTGAGCCTCCTTAGTCATTTCCATAAGATATTGGGTTGAGTACTACTGTTGTACCCTACATGTACATCAAAGAGCTATAGAAATTGACACTCCATTATCCTTAGGACATGGTTTCCTTTTTCAGTGAGCTCGCCTATGAACGATACATATAAATAACCTCATACTTCCTTGGACAACATGACCACCCATTGTAATATTGGAAGATTGGAATTCATGGAATTTAAACTTAATAAACTTTAGAAGAACATAAATGGGTTGGATGATAAGTTGGATAAGAATATGGATGATAAGTTTGAGAAACAAATTCAACAAAACCTATCCAACTTAGAAAACAAGTTGAATGAGAATTTGTTGAGTATGCTAGATCAAGGCATACTAGAAGAAGACCACTTGAATGCATAGCATATTAAGCCACACTAGGAAGAAACTTGTAACTCATGACTATTTATCTATACAAAACCCTCTTTAGGTATGCACATTAATAGATGAATGGATAATAGCATATGGAACCATTCTCTTAAGTTGGTTCTGAATGAGTTTGATGGTTCTGACCCATCAAGATGGGTCACCTAAATGGAATTTTACTTCTCCATCCACGAAATTATTGATGACATGATGAAATTCAAGATGGGGGTCTTGTATCTAGATTTGAAATGATGGAAATGGCATAAGAAATCATATGTAGGTTACATTTACTAGAGTCTGTTTTTTAAATCTATCCATGCACGTTTTGGGAGAGATATTAATTATTTGGGGTAGCTTACCAAGTTACACCAAATAGGATTAGTCATCAACTTTATGGAATCCTTTGAGAATTTTCCCATTTGTTTAGATAAATTAATAGATTCTTTATACAAATAATGTTTCTTTAGTGGCCTCAAGGAGGTTATTCAAGAACAATTCCAAATGCAGTGTCTTGTTGTATGGTTGGAAGTGAATCAAAGGGCCCTAGAATAAGATATGGTGATCAATGCACAAACAAAAAAGGAAACCTTCATTCCTCATGCTCATCCTCCCTAGGGTAGTTCCCAAAGTAAAAATCCTACTCATACCTTGAAATTATAATGGTTGTCTCTAGAGGAAATTGAAGAATTACAAAGATGTAGAATTTTCTATAATTGTGATAAAAAATATTCTCTAGGTCATCGGTTTAAAGAACAAAACTTGTTCCAAATTGATATGACCACACAAGCCATGACTTAAGAAATAACTTCCAAAGAGATTCCATTGTCACAAGTTGAAGATACCAATACTCATTCCCTAATTAAGAACCCCTAATATCTATGAATGCATTATCGAGAATTTAAAATCCATAAACCTTGAAACACGTGGGATACATCAAGAACCAAAAAGTTTTAGTCTTAGTTTATAGTGGTAGTATTCACAATTTCATTCACAATTGAGTGGCATAATAAACCTATTACCGATTGTTTTGTACACTCGGTGCACAACATTCAAATCATTATCGCCAATGGAGGTATGATTAAATGTTTGGGTAGATGTGAAAATATCAAACTTTATATGGGAGACTATCAACTCAAAACCCATCTATTTTCCATCAATATGGTTGGTTGTGATATAGTATTGGGGGAAGAATGGATGCACACATTGGGACTAATCATCATGGATTTAAAATAACTGTATATGAGTTTCACTAAAGAGGGTCATGTATGTTGGGTATGTGTTATATTCTTTGCATGAGTAGTAGTGTCTGAGCACCTGCGTCGGGCATGCAGGGGGGCGGAGCCCAATGCACGGGGGTTCGGGGGCAGTGCCCCTGAAATTTTTTTTTTGGCCCGACATATTTTCGTCGGGCCGACATATTTCCGGGACGACATATTTCCAGGACCAGGTGATATTAGGTGGTTTTTCGGCACATGGTTTTTTGCTGATGGTTTTTCTATTTCCGGTTAAGGAATTAGGGTTTTGGACTAATCCAAGTCATTGGGTTAGGGTTTTGGATGCCGCTGGCTCCTATATGTATATTGTATTGTAAACAATGTAACACAATGTGTATCAATATAATATATGTTGGTTTTCCCNNTTTGGGTTTCCAGGTGAAAAATCTCTGTGTAATGTTTGTATTTGCCATTGTATCTTTTCTGTTCTTTTCTGAATATCAGTTTGCAGTAGATATTGTACAAGGTTAGAATTTACATTTGGTATCAGAGATTTATTGGCTTCAGGGGGATGCCTTTGTCGTCAAGGGTTTGAGCTCGAGACTGTGATAAGCCTTGTTATAGTGGGAGATCTGCGATATTGTTTTTCAGGTGAAAAGAAATGGCAAGCAATTCGAAGATGGAGATCGAGAAGTTTAATGGGAAAATATTTGAGTTGTGGAAGCTCAAGATGGAAGATCTTTTGGTGGACAGAGATCAGTGGATCACGGTAGATCCAGGT
>ML778173.1:753837-775047 GCA_009831015.1 Picea engelmannii | reverse complement strand
ATATAATATATGCTGGTTTTCCCGGTTTGGGTTTCCAGGTGAAAAATCTCTGTGTAATGTTTGTATTTGCCATTGTATCTTTTCTGTTCTTTTCTGAATATCAGTTTGCAGTAGATATTGTACAAGGTTAGAATTTACAATGTACACACCCTTCAAGTGATTTAGGTAGGTTATTTTGAAATAGTAATATCTCATCATATGGAAAAGTTATTAAATAAGGGCCACTTTGGAATTATTTACCAATTTAGTTCCATATACATTATGGATAATATGACATAAGAAATACACCCAAAATTGTAGTTGGTCCAAAACAAAATTCATCATGTATTTGAGATACTAAAGGGTTTACCCCCTTCTTGAGGAGAGCATGACCATCGAATTCGCTTGATTCCAGGAAGTCAACCATGAAATGTATGTCCTTATGAACACCCTTTTGCACAAAACAATGAAATAGAAAATATCATTCATGAATTGTTGGAGGTGGGGGTCATATATCCTAGTATAATCCCTTACTAATTACTAGTAGTAATTGTGTGAAATAAGGAAGGAACTTGGTGCATGTGTCTTGATTTTAGGTCTCCTAATAAGTTTATGATTAAGGACAATTTTTCCATCCTGTTTATTAATGATCTCTTGGATGAACTTCACGGAGAATTTTTTTTCACTAATTTTGATTTTCAGTCCGGATACTACAAAGTCAATATGAAAGAGACAAACATCCCAAAGACAACCTTTAGAAAACACAAAGTTCATTTTGAGTTTTTAGTGATGCTTTTGGGTCTTTGTAATGCTCCATACACTTTCAAGAGCCTCATGAACAAGATTTTCAAACTGTTCAAATGCAATTTTTTGTTGGTATTCTTTGATGATAAATTGATCTATAGTAAATCATGGGAATCACAGATAAAGAATGTTGATAATTACTATCAACTCTTGAGAGAAAACAAACTATTTTTGAAGCACTCCAAATGTTATTTTGGGGCTCTCAATGTTGAATATTTAGGTCACATTGTAATTCAGGAGTGAGTACAAGTTGATCCCAAGAAAGTGTTGGCCATGCAAGATCGTCCCCATCCCAAAACACTAAAAAGATTGAGGGGATTCTTAGGACTTATGGGCTACTATAAGAAATTTGTGAAAATTTATGGAAAAATTACATCTCTCATAACTTCACTCAAAAATAATTCCTTTATCTAGAATGAGGTAGCAACATAGGCCTTCACTACTTTAAGGGATGGCATGTGAACTACTACAATACTAGCAGTGCATAAATTTAATAATATTTTTTTCTTAGAATGTGATGCCTCAAGTAGAGGTCTCATAGTAGTGTTGATGTAAGAAGGATTATCCTTAGAATTCACTAGTAAGGAAGTGCATGACCATACTTTGGGAAAATCCATGTATGAGAAGGAAATGATGGCTATCCTTCATCCAATGGAGACTTGAAGACCATATCTTGTAAGGGGGTGTTTTTATACGAAGACTAACCATCATAGTATTAAGTACTTTCTTGTACAAAAATTATATTCACTACAACAACATAAATGGGCCACCAAGATGTTGGGATAAGATTATGATATCACATATATAAGGGTAAAGAGAATGTTGTGTTTGATGCTTTATCCAGAAAATTTGAGGATGACGGGTCACTCCTTTCCTTATCATTAAAAATTCTAGGATGGCTTGAGTAAGCTCACAAGGAATGGATAGAAAATAGTACTTTAAGTTATCTCATCCACTGACTTCGAGTATATCCTAAACCACATAAAATTTATACATAGAAACAAGATACATTGTGGTATACATGACACATTGTTCCAGAAAAATATTTGACCCTAACACAATGAGTCATAGTGGAGATACATTCATCACCGATAGTACGTCACTCTATCTTTCATAAATCCTATGAAATAAATAAGCGTTCATTCTTCTAGGATGGCATGAAAAAATATATCCAATATTGTGTAGCATCCTAGAATCATTTCCAAAGAAATAAAGGAGAGACGACGGAGATATCGGGGGAATTGCAACCACTATCAATCCTAACATAGATATAGACAAACATTTCAACAGATTTTGTCAGGGGAATCCCAAAAGTAGGTAACAAATTAATCATCATGGTGGTTGTTGATTGTGTTGGAATATTGAGAGGGGGAGGTGAATTAGTATGAGCAATTTTTACCACTTTCAATCACAATATATAAAATTGAATTTTATTAGTAGTATATCATTTATTATTTCATTCAATATATCATGAGCATATAACCATAAGAAATACCATTCAACAATATCACATTAGATACATAGTACACCAGAATTTACATGGAAACCCAAATGGGAGAAAACCACAAAATGATTTCTTATATATATCAATAATACATTCATAGGAAGAACCAACTTCCCAATTCTATAGAACCAACTAGAAGGAGGCACCAAACACCTAATTTGCAGGCACCAACTAGAAGGAGGCACCAAACACCTAATTTGCAGGCACCAACATGAAGGTAGCTCCAACTCCCTAAACTATCTAGCACCAACTAGAATGAGGCTACGACCCCCTGATTTACAGGCACCAACCTGAAGGAAGCTCCAACTCCCTGAGTTCTCTGACACCAACTGGAAGGAGGATACAACCCCCTTTTCTTGCATTGTCATTCCGCCTTGAAATATAAGTGTAGACTCACTTTCACTACTAGTGATCAATCTGTAACTTCCAGAGTCATTGATACATCAACCTATGACTACCACTGTCACATCAACCAACCTGTCACTATCATATCAACCAACCTATCATTGTCACTGTCACATAAACCTGTGACTACCATTGTTGCATCAACCTATCACTAATGGTCAACCAATCATCCAACCTATCACTATCACTATCACTATCATTGATATACCATCATCAACCAACTATAACCAGATCCACTCACATGGAAACCAAAACCATCACCAAACCATGTAAATCAACCATGTTATAGAACCTGTACCATACCATGTAACAAAACATGTACCATATCATGAACCAACCATGTATCGAAACTTGTACCATACCATGTACATCAACCATGTACCGAAACCTGTACCATACCATGTACATTATCCATATACCATATCACTCACGATATGCCTCAAGCATGCCATACACCATGTACCATAAGATATCATCAATGAAGTGCATCAAGCATGTGATAACATCACCATGACATATAACAAACCAGATACCAAGATAGCCAAGATAAAATTCTAACAATGTACCATATCATCAAAAAGGTATACCCTATCATGTACCATCATCATCAATACATGCCTCAAGCATGTACCCTAAGAATAACCCTAAATAACACATGTAAATCATACATCTAATCCTATAGCATACTTGATACAAAATATTACAGACCTATAGCTCTTCCTCAACTTCAACAACAAGAGAATAACATCTTCGTAAATCACTACATGTAATGAATAAAGGTATGAAATTTTAACCACAAATATGATAAGATATTTCTTCCATCTCCTCAAAATTTCAGGGTTTGAGACTTCTGAGAACAAAATTTAAAGTGAAAATGGAAAACCTTCATGAATTTTATCCTATTATGGAGACATAAATTTTACAAGATGCCACACATTCAATATTTGATATGTGATTATTAAATTCACCCAAAATATACTACATATTGTTATCCTTCCATTAAAATCGATATCATAGAATTTGGATCCCCTATGAGGAAGTTATGATTGTTTTAACCAGAACACCTATTTGAGACTAGTTTCATGACTAAGAAAAAACCCTATCTTCCATAGAGTGTATTTCCAAAAATACAATGACTCAGAAGATGTAGCTTTTACCACAGGTACCCTTCTATGTCATCACAATAGTATCCAAGTTTCACTATATGAATCATTATAGAAAAAAAGTTACAACGAAAATGGTAATATGACCTTTTGCAAACATACCTTAGAACACATTATCACAAGACTTCATATTCCCTTGAAATTTAAACCTTCTTCACTTCATTTTCTTTCTAAAATTTGTACCACACTTATACTAAAAGATCACAAGATTGAATGATGAAAATGAGAGGTCATTAATGTGTATTTATACTTTTTCAAGGTAACTTCTCTCCCTAACTTTAGGGCTTCTTGAACTTTCTTGTTACAACGACTTTATCCTTTAATTAATGACTTGTAACTGTTTAGGGGGATTCTTAACCATTATTTGGGGCTTCCACCTACAAGAGACCATAACTTCTCAACCGTGAGGAACCACGTGGCATACCACCTATTATTGGGGACAACATGATGAGGAATATCCATCTATGAGTGTGTTACCTGCATTTACACTATCCTTCATCCTCTTTTTCCTCAAACAACTTCAAGCTTCATGATCACACCTCTGGGGCTTCTTATAGACTTCATTTCCTTATTCCTCAAACAAATTTGGGCTTCATGACCACACCTATAGGTTTTTTGTTGACTTCTTCAAAGCATATTCCTGTGATGTCCATGCTTAAAGCTATGCCATAAGGGTACCACTTTGGAGACTTCTCCAAATACACCCATTACATGTGTTGACATCAACGAAAATCACTTTTATTGACATCAATGAAAACTATCTATCCAAAAACATCAATTACAACCAAATATCCAACAATATCCCCCTTTGGCATTAATGTCAAAACTCATACTCCAACACTCATACTCCACATTTGACCAATTCTCTTGATCTTTCTCTCCTCATGTTTCTCTCCCCCTTTGAAATCAATGGAAAGGGGTATCTCCCCTTGGGGTTGCTCCCCATGTCTTCATGCTTATGACATTTCTCTTCTAATCTTTCTCTTTCTCCTCATTTGACATCATGGGAAAAAGGGTAACTCCCCTTATCGGTATACCTTCTCTGAAGAATCTTTCTCTGACTTCATGCACTCCCCTCATCTTCATGCTTATGATATTTCTTTCTTGATCTCTTTCTCTGGATATTTATCTCCCCTTGAATTCTCTGCAAGATATCATGTAGATCAATACATGGCTTCCTATATATACTTCCTTTCCTCTGTTATAGGTATTCTTATCCATTGGTGCTTCCTCTTGCAATTCACTGACATATATAAAAGCATTCAAATTAATTTGACTTCAAGTCTTCATGGCTTGTCAATTTCACATCAATGACCATACTTTCCTCTGACGATATAGCTTTTGTTGATGATTTATCATCCCTTTTTTGTTGTGCCTTTCACTACTTTCCTTCCTGTGACTAAATGATTCCATTGATTCCAATTGTTAATATTATTTCATCCACTATTATGAATATTCTTTGTACTTTGTACTAAATATCTCATGAATCCATATTTTCCCATATGTCATGAAACTATCCATGACTCTACCACTCAACTGCACACAACGCTGACTCATCTGCTTCAAATGAAATCCTCTACATGAATACCTACCTAAAAAGTGTTGTTCATATGAATTAACTTTGGATTCTACAATTTTATGACCATAGTTAGTACATGTAAAACAATGACCCAAAAAAGAATTTTGATACTTGGGAGTGAATGATCTTCTTTGTGGTGTAGTCCTTTTGAATTCCTACCTTTGTTGATCACAATATTTTCTTTGGTTGTTTCTTTCATGATGGTTGAAGCTTCTTTGCTGCCTCAATGTAGAAGGTCTTCTATATTCATTCCTTTCTAACTCTTTCTGATGATGATTCCTTCTTTTGAGAACTTTTTCATAAGTCTGTTGTTCTGCTTCTTTCATCATGGAGCTTGAACCTTCCTCAAAATGAACTTTCTTGTATCATAGTCCAGACTTGTCACTATATGGCATTTGACTGTTGAGAATGTTTTCTAACACTTGAGAACTTTTCAAATTCTTGTTGAGATTGTTCACTTGAACTCTCAATGACATGAATTCTTCTTCAAGCTTCTCACACTCCTTTTATTTCTTAATCATCTAGATCTGCATTACTTTTTTTCCTTTTTCCTTCTTCAAGTTGAGTTTTCAAGGAGGTGATTTCTTCTTTGAATGATTTTTTTTCTTCCTTTATTTTTTCAGCTCATTTAAGGGGTTGATTGATTCTGCCTCAAGAGCCACTTCAACTTCTTTTTTTCACTTTTAGGAGTTCTTTTCTTAGTTTTTGTAGCCATAAAGAGTACTCTTTCAAAGTCACTATTGCTTTCATAATCTTCATCAGATGATGAATTGTATTCTTTTGAGTAGAGAGTTTTCTTGAAGACTTTCCTTTTATCTCTTTTCTTGTTTCCCTTTTGATATTTATTTTCTTTCTTGAGATCTTATTATTCATGACTATTTGAATTCTTAGCATACGGACATTTGTTTACAAAATGACCAATTTTACTACAATTTAAACATTTTAAGGGAAGCATACCTTTGTACTTGTTGTTTCCTCTCTTCAACTTCCTTATGAAGTTGGATATTTCTTCATGTTCATATGAATCATCGTTGCAGTTGCAATTTGACTTATTCTTATTCTTCTTCTTTGTATTCTTGGATGCTTTGAAATATTCTTCCTTCTTGGATGGATTATCCTATTCTATTTTCATTTCATAAGATGTAAATATTCCATGTAGCTCATCCATGATTATCATACCAATATATGATCTTTCTTCTAGTGATGAAATATTAGGATCAAATCTCATTTGAAGAGACCTTAGTATCTTCTGGACAATGACTATTTATTTAATTTCTTATCCCAAGACTTTAATAGCGTGCACTATTTCATCAAGTCGTAGAAAGTAGGTTGCAATATCTTCATATTCCTTCATTTTCATTTGTTCAAATTGACCTTTATAGGTTTGAAGCTTGGTCCCTTTTACTTTGGCTTCTCCTTCATAAACATTGTGAAGTTTATCCAAAATATCCTTTGCATAATTGCAGTGCATAACTTTGACATTTAATGAGTGATCTAGACCATTCAAAATTGCATTTGTAGCCTTCAAATTCTTTTCACTGATTTTCTTCCCATGTTTGTCTGTCAGAATAGTGGTAGGTGTTGTATATACATCTACTATTTCTTTCTAAACATCAATTCCATGTTCTTTTATACATGTTTTCATATTTCTTCCCCAAAAGGCATAGTTCTTCCCATCAAGTTGTGGTACTCCAATATTCGCGTACTCCATGATATTCCTTCTAGTGGTTAAAATGTTTTCTTGAAGGGAATGCTCTGATACCAATTGTTGGAATAATGAGAGGTGAGATGAATAAATATGAACATTTTTTACCACTTTCAATCACAATATATAAACTTCAACTTTATCAACATTATATCATTTATGATTTCATTCAATATATCATGAGCATATAACCATAAGAAGTACCATTCAACAATATCACATCATATACACAACACAACAAAATTTATTTGGAAACCCAAATGGGATAAAATCACAAAATGATTTCTTATATATATCAAGAATACATTCATAGGAACCGCCAACTTGTCAATTCTCCAACACCAACTGGAAGGAGGAACCAACCCCCTGATTTGAAGTCACCAATCTAGAGGAATATCCAACTCCCTAAATTCTCTGACACCAACTAGAAGGAGGGTATGACCCCCTGATTTACAGGAACCAACCTGAAGGAAGATCCAATTCCCTGATTTCTCCAGTGCCAACTGAAAGGAGGCTACAACCCCCTTTCCTTTCCCCATCCTACCACCTTGAAATATAAGTGTAGACTCACTGTCACTACCACTGATCAACCTATAACTTCCACTATTATTGGTATATCAACTTGTGACTACCACTCTCACATCAACCAACTTGTCACTGTGACATCAAACAACCTGCCACTGTCACTATCACACCAACCTATGACTATGACTATTGCATCAACCTATCATAGATGATCAACCAATCATCCAACCAATCACTATAATTCCCACCTTCACTGATATACCATCATGAACCAAATATAACCAGATCCACTCACTTGGATACAAAAACCATCACCAAACCATGTACATCAACCATCAACCATGTACATCAACCATGTACCAAAACTTGTCATGTACATCAACCATGTACCAAAACCTACACCATATCATGCATCAACCATGTACTGAAACATGTACCATATGATGTACATCAACCATATACCATATCACTCATGATATGTCTCAATCATTCCATACATTTTGTACCATAATATAAGATCAATGAAGTGTGTCAAGCATGTGATAACATCACCATGACATACCAAACCAGATACCAAGATAACCAAGATATACTTCTAACAATGTATCATATCATCACAAAGGTGTGCCATATCATGTACCACCATCATCAATACATGAATCAAGAATGTACCATAAACATAACCCTCAATAACAAATGTATTGACCTTTAAATAGACCTAATACACAACATTACATGCCTATAGCTCTTCCTCAACTTTAGCAACAAGAGAATAACATCTTCATCAAACTTTACCTAAATATTATGGGACTTGTTACAGATTAGTCACAAAACCTAATTTTCAACAAGCATAACTCCATACATGTATTGAATAAGGTTTGAAATTTTAACCATAGATACTCTAAGATATTTCTTCCATCTCCTCAAAATTTCAGGGTTTGAAAATTCTCAGAACAAAAGTTATACTGAAAATGACAAACCTTCCTAAATTTTATCCTATTCTTGAGAGTGAACTTGTACAACATGCCACACACTAAATATTTTATATCTGATTTTGAAACTCACACACAAGATACTACAGACTGTTAAATTTCCACTGTAATTGGTCTCACGGAATTTGGATCCTATATGAAGAAGTTATGATTGTTTTAAGCATAACACTTGTTAAAAATACAAGGGCCCAGAAGCTGAAATTTTTACCACGACTACCTTGCTATGTCGTCTCAACAACCTCCATTTTTTACTATCTGAATCATTCTAGAAAAAAGTTATAGAGAAGATGGAAATATGACCTTTTACAAACATACCTTAGAACACCTCATCACAAGACTTCGTCTTCCCTTGAAATTTTACCCTTCTTCACTTCATTTTCCCTCTAAAATTCATACCACACTTGTACTAAGAGATCACAATATTGAATGATCAAAATGAGAGTTTCTTAAAGTTTATTTATACTTTTTCAAATTAACTTATCTCCTTAACTTTAGGTCTTCTTGAAATTTCTTGTTATAACCACTTTACCCTTTAAATAATGACTTGTAATTGTTTAGGGCCTTGTTAACCATTATTCGGGGCTTCCACCTTCAAGAGACCTCAACTTCTCAACTGTGAGGAACCACATGGAATACCACCTACCATTGGAGACAAAGTGACAAAGATTATCCATCTATGAGTGTGTTACCTACATTTACATTTTCCTTCATCCTCTGTTTCCTCAAACAACTTCGAGCTTCATGACCACACCTCTAGGGATTCTTTTATACTTCATGTCCTTACTCCTCAAACAACTCCAAGCTTCATGAACACACCTCTGGTTTTCTTTTAGACTTCTTCAAAGTTTCTTCCTGGGAGCTCCATGCTTAAATCTATGCCATAAGGGGACCACTTTGGAGAGTTCTCCAAATACACCCATTACATTTTTTGACATCAATGACAACCACTTTTGTTGACGTCAATGAAAACCATCTATCCAACAACATCAATGAAAACCAAATATCCAACAAATTGTCTTTCAAAATATACTATTTTTTCCCTATCTCATCCTTTCACTCCTTCCTTAGTTTCCTAGATCTTCATGGATAATATATTTAAGATACATGGTATGCCCACTTCCATTGTATCAGATTGGGACCCCACATTTACAAGAAAATTTTGGTAGGATATATTTAAAATTTAAGGTACACAGTTGAATATGAGCATTGCATATCATCCTCAAACTGATGGTCAAATATAATTGGTCAACAAGTGCTTCGAAAATTATTTGATATGATTTGCTTCTAAAAATCAACACCAATGAGAACAATGGATTCCCCTTTTTGAATGGTTGTATAATACCACTTATCATGGAGCTACCAAAATGACACCATATGAGTCTATTTATGTCCCACACCCCTTGTTAGTGGCATCTTATGTACCAGGCACCTACAATGTTCATGTAGTATATAAAAAAGTTCACACTAGAGCATCCCTTTTCCATATCCTTAAGGACAACTTGGATATGTTGTAAAATAGAATGAAACAATAAGTTGATCATCATATATATGAACATTATTTTTATTAATGGGATCAAGTGTTTATTTTCATGTAGCCTTATAAACAAACATGACTCAAAGATAAAGTTCCCTAAAATATATCACCTAAGTTCTATGGTCCCTATTAGATCATACAACGCATTGGTTATATCATCTACAAGCTAGCTCTCTCAACCCACTCCAATATTCATCTAGTCTTTCATGTGCCCTATTTGAAGAAGGTCATGGGATCAAAGTTCAAAGTGCACACTAGCCTAATAGAACTTGATGAAGAGGGTTCCATATAGATATAGCCAAAAGTAGTATTGGATACCAAAGAGTGTTAGTTACACTAGCACACGATCATGGGAATATTGATCCAGTGGAAATATATGCAACCAGAATATGCCACATGGTAACCAAAAACAATTATACAACATTTCCTTACCTTCAACATTGAGGGAAATTCTACTTTCGAAGGGGGAGGGAATTTTAGGGTCCTACCCTAACCCCCTTACTTAGATACTTTATTATTTTGTGAGGCCACCTTAGATACTTTATTATTTTGTGAGGCCACCTTTCTTGAATAAGGCCCATTAAATAGTTCGTTAATAGTCTCTCATTGTAAAAATGGTCATCTTTATTAATAAGACCCAAATTAGTTAGTCAACTCTCATTATAAGTGGGCCCACAGGTAGTTAATATTATCTATGGATAATTATATTGAGTAGAAGGTTATGTAATGTTTTTTCAAGAATTGTTATTGTAATTGGATCTTTTCTCTAGGAGGTTTCCCCCTTGAATATGCAAGTGAAACAAACTCTCTATTTGTTATTATCAAGAGATATTCATTAGGGTTAATATACTTTCTCTTGTGTTCTTATTTTTGCACTGCATTTTATGTGATTTATCTAAAGTATTTGGGTTAAGGACATTTCACAATCCCAATAGATTTTCATCAATTGGTATAAAGGAACCTTTTATAAAAGTTGTTATACAAATTCAAGATAAAGTGAGAGGGATTGAAGAATCATCCCTTACTTTTGTCGAAACACAATAATGTGGAATTCATACAATACAAGTAAAAATACCCAAGGTGATTTTGGGACTCTCTTAATCATATGTATTTTTCATTTTGACCATGGTTGTCTCACCAATAACTAGAATCCTATCCATGTAAGGAAATTCAACTACATTAAAATAAAATTGTGAATATCAAGGATGCCTATAATACCCTATATATAAAAATTCAAATGGAAACCCTAATGAACATGAATATCATTTAGTAGCATCAAGTAAAGTCAAGGAAGGTAGATGTTGCAAAGAAAATAAAATTAGTAAATGCATGGAAATATCAAAGTTTATATAGAATGCCCATTAGTAAAAGGTGAATATAATGCCCATATTAACATTGTGATCGCATGCTTTATCTATTTTCATGCAAATTCTATGAGTTAGATAATTACATCACATTTCATTTAATATATAGGTTGGGGTAAAGAGAAATGAAGTATCTTTCATTTGTTAATTATTAATAACATATTTTAACAAAAATAGTACATGGAAAATTTTTTTCAAGCTTTAGGAGAAATAAAAAGCCATAATATGATTGAAAAACACCAATACATTGTGGAAATTTTATTTTTATTTTGGTGTGATGGAACTAAAGTAGAAATTCAATTGTAAACATCTAGCACCATATGTTATATATTTTCCCATCATCCATGAGTATATACCTTCATATGAGTTTGTTAATTGGTTCTTTAGGGTGAGTCCAAAAAATATGTCAACATCAATTGTTGGTTGTGGAGCATGATTATCTTCCTATTTCATAGGTATTTGTTTCTAGCCATGTTTATACCCCTTGAATAATGAACACCCTAGAATATTGTACACCCCTCCATGTGGGGGGGGTTGCGGGGGGGGCTTGCCCCCCTGTGGGGTTCGGGGGGCTCATCCCCTCAGCTGGGGGGTCCGGGGGCAAGCAGGCCCCTGATGGGGGTTCTAGGGAAAGCATTCCCCGATGGGGGTTGGGGGGTGAATCCCCTGAAGGAAAATATTCCTTGTAAATGTATATTGTAATTTCATAATAAATTTGGACAGTTCATTATAAGGTCGCATATATGACGATATAGTTTAAGTTAGGGTTTTTTTCCCTAGAAGGAAACCCTGTTTTATGAGGGGAATGTATTGCGGCTATGCATCATTGTGAATATTGTATTATGAGAGAGGATAATGTGAGAGAAAGAAGAGGATGTTACAACTTGTGTGTTGTAGGTTGTATCCCCTCATTTGCTGGGTAATAAAAAGGAAGGACTTGGAAATTTCTCTGGTGGATGTAACCCACATTGGGCGTACCATGTATATCTGTGTATCTATTGTATTGTGTATATTTTGTGTTTTATTTATGCATTTGTTTTTATTTTATTGATCCACGATCCTTTTTTTCTAACAACTGGTATCAAAGTGAAAGATAACTTGGAGGAAAAGAGGATTCCTAGTTTGAGTGGGAGCAATGGCGGAAGATGGAATGTTTAGGGTCGAGAAATTTAACCGCCAAAACTACCAGTTATGGAAGATCTAGATGGAATATTATTTATATCAAAATGATCTATTCCTACAATTGGGTGGAGTAGAAAAGAAGTCGATGACCATGAAGAACAAATAATGGGAGGTTATTGATAGAAAGGCACTAAGAATGATATGGTTGAGCATGGAAGCGTTGGTGGCTTTCAATATTTCAAAAGAAAATACAACGAAGGAGTTGATGGATGCATTGCCTAAACTGTATGAAAAAACCTCGATGTCTAATAAGGTATTTCTAATGAAGATATTATTTAATATGAAGATTTTAGAAAGTGGGTTTGTTACAGATCATTTAAATGAATTTAATACAGTTACTAATTAGCTAAGTTCTGTAAAAGTGGACTTTGATGATGAGGTCATGGATCTTCTAATATTGTTATCATTGATAGAAAGTTGGAACATCTTGGTCATGGATGTAATCAAATATGTCTCTGGTTCAAAAAAATTAAAATTTAATGATGTTGTTGGTGTTATCCTTAGCGAGGAAATGCAATGGAAAATCATAGGTGAGACATCAGGTAATGCATTAAACATGGAGAACATGGGACAACAAAAGGATAGAGGAAAGGGCTCAGTGAACCGCGAGAATTGTAGGAAGTTCAGATCCAAATCCAGATTGGGAAAGAAAGAGTGTTGGAATTGTAGGAATAAAGGACATTTGAAGAAAAAATGCATATCTCCAAAGAAACAAAGAGATGGACAACAAGAGAAAAATCAGGAAGCAAATGTAACAGGTGATGTGTTACAAGATTCTTTGATTCTTTATGTAGATAATATTTATGAGTCTTGGTTAGTATATTTAGGAGCTTCATTTCATGCCACGCCCCATAGGAAACATTTTCTAGATTATGTTCAGGGTGATTTGGACAGGTTCATTTGGGTGATGATGCACCATGCAAAATTGTTGGAATGGGAAAGGTAAAAATAAAGCAAAGGAATGGAAACTAGTGGTTGTGGAAAGAGGTAAGACATGTTCCATATCTAAGGAAAAATTTGATTTCAATAGGGTAGTTGGAAAGTGAAGGTTGTATATCCATATTTACAAATAAGGTGTGGAAGGTCACCAAAGGATCATAGGTGATAGAAAAAGGAGAGAAGGTAGGTACATTGTATTTATGTACTCATAATACTTACTCTTCTATCTCTTTAGATTCTACAGGAGTGGATACAATACTGTGGCATCATAGAATTGGATACATAAGTGAGAAGGGGATGCAGATACTTCACAAAATAAATTTGTTTCCAGATCTTAAACAAACTGATTTGGATTTCTATGAGTGTTGTGTTTATGGAAAACAAAAGAAAGTCATATTTCTCAGAGTTGGAAAAGAAAGGAAGAGTGAAAGGTTAGATATTTTGCATACAGATGTATGGGGACCAAATCAGGTATCATCTCTCAGTGGATCTCATTATTATGTTACTTTTATTGATGATGCAACTAGAAAAACTTGGGTTTATTGCATTCGACAAAAATATGATGTTTTTGATACTTTTAAGAAATTGAAAGATTTGGTTGAGAATGAGATAGGAAAAAGGATGAAGTTTCTCAGATCAAAGAATGTAGGTGAATATTGCAGAAATGAGTTTTATTATTATTATTCATACCATTGGATTCATACAGAGTAGATAGTTCCAAGAACACCACAAGAAAATGGTGTGTCAGAAATGATTAATAGACAATCATGGAGTGCACAAGGAGTATGCGATTGCATGCTGGTTTTCCCTTACAGTTTTGGATAGATGTTGTAGATATTGTTGTTTACTTAATAAACATATGACCCTCAATCTCTTTGGATGGTGTAATTCTAGAGGAAGCATGGATAGGTAAAAAGGTAAACTATTCTTTTTTAAATACTTTCGGTTGTGAATCATTTGTCCATATTGATAAAGAAAATAGAACAATGATTGAGGAAAAATCCAAGAAGTGTACCTTTATTGAATACGGTGTTAATGATTTTGGTTATCGCTTATGGGATTATGAAAATCACAAAATCATTAGGAGTAGAGATGTCATATTAAATGAGAAGGTCATGTACAAAGATCAATTGCAAGGAAAGAAACAAGAAAAGGAAAAACCATAATACATAGTGCTTGATGAGATCATTGAAAAATAAATTCCAAAGGTACCAGAAAATCAAAATGTACAACAACATGAGAATTAGGTACCTCAAACTTCTGCAAGTGTTGTTAGAATATCTATTGGGTTAAGTAGGCCCCCTGAATGATACTCTCCTTGATTGTATTATTTATTGTTGACTGATTCTGGTGAACCACAATGTTATGAAGATGCAATGTAGGTAGAAAATAAAACGAAGTGGGAGAAAGGCGTGAAAGAGGAAATGGATTCCCTAGTAAATAAATAGACTTGGGACTTGGTTCAGTTTCCTATAGGAAAAAGAGCATTGCGTTATAAATGGTTTTACAAGTTGAAGGAAGAAGATGGAGGAAAAAAGTGATACAAGGCTAGACTTGTTGTAAATGGGTTTGCATAAAAGAAAGGTATAGATTTTGATGAAATATTTTCTCCTATTGTTAAAATGACTTCAATTATGACTATTTTAAGTCTTGTGGTAGTAGAATATTTACATCTTGAATAGTTAGATGTAAAAAAAACTTTTCTCCATGGGGATTTGGAGGAAGATATTTATATGCAATAGCCACAGGGGTATGAGGTTAAAGGGAAGGAAAATTTGGTATGAAGGTTGAAGAAGAGATTGTATGGATTAACGCAAGCTCCAAGGAAGTGGTATTTGAAGTTTGACAGGTTTATGACAGAACAAGGTTATAGTAGATGTACTTCTGATGACTGTGTTTATTTTAAAAGTTAGAAAATGGAAGCTATATTATCTTGCTATTGTATGTAGATGGCATGCTTGTTGCGACGTCTAATATGAAGGATATAAATGTGATCAAGAAGAAATTAGATAATTCATTTATGATGAAAGATGTGGGTGCTGCAAAGAAAATCCTTGGTATGAAAATAACAAGAGATAGGAAAAATCACAATTTGACATTGTCTCAGGGTGAGTACATAGAGAAGGTGTTGGAGAGGTTTAGAATGCAGAATGCAAAACTGATCAGTACACCTTTGTCCAAACATTTCAAAGTAACAAAATAAATTTGTCACAAGACACAAGACACAAGAGGAGATAGAATACATGTCCATGGTCCCTTATTCATCAACAGTTGGCATTTTGATGTATGTGATGGTTTGTAGAAGACTAGATATTGCACATGCAATGGGAGTTGTGAGTAGGTATATGAAAAATCCAGGTAAAGAACATTGGGAGGAAGTAAATTGGATTCTTAGGTATTTGAAATGTATTGCTACTTATGCATTATGTTTTGGAGGTTCAAACATTGTTCTACAAGGATATGTTGATTCAGATATGGCAAGTGATAATGATAGTAAGAGGAGCAACACAGGGTATGTTTTTACTGTAGGTGGAACAAAGGTAAGTTAGATTTAGAAATTGCAAAAGGTTGTTTCACTTTCAAAAATAGAGGTAGAGTATGTTGTTGCTATAGAGGCTAATAAAGAGATGATTTGGATGTAGAGGTTTATGGAGGAATTGGGAAAGAAGAAAGAGAATAGCAAGTTATATTGTGACAACGAGAGTTTCATTCATCTTGCAAAGAAATCAAACTTCCATTTGAAGACTAAGAATATACAACTCATGTACCATTTCAGATGATCCATCTTGGAAGATGGACATTTGAAGTTGAAAAAGATACACATTAGACAAAATCATGCAAACATGTTAACAAAGGGAATAACCATGGAGAAATTGAGTTCTTACTTAGTTTCAGTTGGTGTTCAAGAATGAAGGTTAAAGTGATAAATTTTCTAGGTCCAAGGAGGAGTATAGTCAAATAGGTACAACAATAGTGGAGTTGTTGTGATCAGTATCCAAGTGGGAGATTATTGGTTGTGGAGCCCGGTTTTCTTCTTGTTTCATAGGTCTTTGTTTTCAACCTTGTTTATACCCCATGAATACTGTACACCTTGGATACACCCCTCTATGCANNCGGTTGGGGGGTCTAGCGGAAAGAGGGTCCCCTAGAGGGGTTTGGGGGCGAAGCCTTCAAAGGAAAAATTTCCTTGTAAATGTAAATTGTAATTTCATAGTAAATATGGATTGTTTAATATAAGGTCGTAGATCTGACGATAGAAGTTATTTTAAAGTTTTTTCCCTAGAATGAAACCCTATTTTATGAGGGAAATGTATTGCGGCTATGCATCATTGTAAAAATTGTATTCTGAGAGAGGAGACTGTGAGAGAAAGAAGAGGAAGCTACAATGGGTGTGCTATAGGTTGTATCCCTTCATTTGTTGGATAATAAAGAGGAAGTACCTAGCAATTTCTCTGGTGGATGTAGCCCACACTGGGTGAACCATGCATATCTTTGACTCTATTGTATTGTGTATCTTCTGTGTTTTATTTCCGCGTTTTTTATTTTATTTTATTGCTCCACAATCATGTTTTTCTAACACCAATTAAACCTCCCAAAGTCACGTCTATAAATCATGAAGAAAATGTTGATATGCATAACAGGATGTTCAAATTGGAGGAAAAACTTAATGATTTGAGTGCCAATTCAATAAAAACTAATGATTTCATAAACTCACAAAGAAAAATTCTAGAAATGGAAAGGAATATAGGTGAAATGGAAAATAAGATGGATGAAAATTAGAATGAAATGAAAAAGAAGATGGATGAAAAAAAATAAGAAATACAAAATTCCATGTCTTCCATGATCTTGCAAGATCTAGATGAGAGACGCCCTATAGGAGATATCAAAATGTAAGGAACTCATGAAAAAAAGGTAGTACTCATGTTGAACAAATTGTCAATAAGAAACAATTTTTTACTAGTGAATTTAACTCTAATAATGGAGTTAATTATGGTGGGGTTCCTAAATTCAACTTTCCCAAGATTGAATTAAATAAGTTTGATGGAATGTAGGTATTTACCTAGGTGAACCAAATGGAGCAATATTTTGAACTACATAATATTATGGATGATAAGAAAAGGATTCACATAAAAACTTTGAAATTTTAGATAAAACCACAATGGTATCAATGGATAGTGAAAAGGCATCCTCCTTTTTATCATTATACTTGGGGTTTAATTACAAGAGACTTAGAAGACCAATATGGGAATTTTTTGGAACATAACTACTTCAGACAATTGACAAGAATAAAACACTTAGGTGATATTAAAGATTATAATTTCAAATTTCAGGTATTGGCCACAAGGGTGGATGACATAAGTGATGAACAATTGTTAAAATCTTACATGGATGGATTAAAAGAGGACATTAAACATGAGATTGTCTTAAGACATCCTACAAATATTATGGAAGTTATTCAATATTATCATCATATTCAAGCCAAGGATAAGGCTACACACAAGTATAACATTGGAGCACACACCAGAAGGAAATATTGTTTTTGGGTTAATAAGAAAAGAGTAACTCAACTGACAAGGTGAAAACCTCAAAAAATGGATCAAAGAAGAGAAAAAGGACTATGTTTCAATTGTGACAACAAGTATAGTAAGGGGCATAAATGAAGTGAGAAGAAATTATTCTACATAGACTATGAAGATGAATATGATCATGAATTGGAACCGCCACAAGATCCGGATCTAGAAGAGACTACTCCAACAATATATTGTCATGCATTGGTTGACATGAATACTCCACAAAACCTCAACATACTAGGATACATAAAAATGAAAAAGGTAACATTATTTATTGATTCTGGTAGTACCCATAATTTAATCAATTACAAGGTAGCAAAAGATCTCAATTTCTTTGTATATCTTGCACGCGAGTTTCAAGTAATGATTGCATATGGAGGTACCATAAATTGTATATGGAAATGACATAGTATTAAGCTTAACATGGGGGAGTAGTTTTTTTATATTCCCATGATTGCTATCTAAATGGGTGGCTCTGATGTTGATAATAGCCCTTAATTTTCAATATCTTTTCATGATATTTTTTTCAGACGATAAGGAAATTGAGCTTAGAGGTATCCAAGGGAAACACTCTAAAGTGATAAGCTCTAATAACATGACAAAATTACTCAAAAAGGGACACCATGGTGTAATTTCACAATTATTCTCAATTGTTGTTCAAACATCTATTTCCTCTGCTCCATCATATCTCCAAATAGCTATCAACAGTCATTCCAAGGTATTTGGTGAAATTCCTAAGGGTCTTCCACATGCTCAAGATCATGACCAGGTTATTCATTTTCAACCAGGAAGTGTACCACCTAACATTAGGCCTTATAGGTATCCATATGCACAAAATAGTGATTTTGAGAGCATGTTCTAGAAAATGTTAGAAGATGACATCATTCAACCTGGCCAAAGTCATTTCTCTTCACCACTGGTGTTGGTTACAAAAAAGGATTTTTCATGGCATATGTGTCCAAATTATAGACAGATCAACAAAATTACCATCAAAGATAAGTTTTGTATCCCTGTCATCGATGAATTGCATGGAGAAAAATTATTTACTAAGTTGGATCTTCATTCGGGATATCATCAAATTAGAATGAGGAAGGGAGACATTCCTAAAATAGCTTTTATAACACATGAAGGTAATTATGAGTTTTTGGTTATGCCATTTGGACTTACTAGTGCACCTTCAACATTTCAAAGCTTGATGAATTATATTTTCAAGCCCTTCCTTAGAAAATTTGTGTTAGTATTTTTTGATGACATACTAATCTACAAACAATCTTGGGAAGAGCATGTACAAGATCTTGATAGAGTATTACAACTATTGGAAGCACAACAACTTTATGCAAATCCTTCCAAGTGTGGTTTGGGGTTCAAGAAGTGGAATATCTGGATCATATTGTATCTCATGAAGGTATAAAAGTGGACCCTAACAAAATTAAAGCTATGAGGGAATGGCCAATTTCCAAAACCTTGAAGAAACTTAGAGGATTCTTAGGATTGACAGGCTATTACCACAATTTTTTCAAGAACAATGGTCAAATAGCCACACCTCTTGTCAATAATCTTAAAAGGACCATATCGAATTGGTTTCAATTTTTTACCTTCTCCTTTAAGCCTCTCCTTACTAATTTAAATCCAAACTTCATCTCCAAATTGGAAATTGTGATCAACACGATGCTTATCATGTCTCGTCTTGTACTTGACTTGACTCTTTTCCAACTGCTCTTGCACCATTTGATGTATCGATTGAATTTGTTCAATGAACTTTTCTGCCCTATCAATGTCATATTGACCATTAATAGCAATATCCTTCCCAAAGATAAAATCTAAAGGATATTTGGGCAAATAGCCAAAATATGCTTCAAATGGCGACATTTGAGTTGAAGAGTGCTTAGCTCGATTGTAAGTATGCTTAATGTAGTGTAAATTCTCATCCCAAAGTTTAGGATGCTTGCTGCAATAACCACGAAGAAGATGCACCACTGTTCTATTTACCACTTCTGTCTGACCATCGGTTTGTGGATGAAAATCTGTGCTCTTTTTCAGTTTGGTGTCCAAGAGTGCCCATAAACTCGACCAAAAACTTCCAATAAATCGAGAATCCCGATCAGAAATAATGGATTTAGGCAATCCAAAATGCACCCAAACATTTTGAAAGAACATTTTTTTCGTTTGCTCAGCTATAACCTGCTTCTTACAAGGCATCAAAATACACATTTTGCTAAATCGATCAACCACAACATAGAGATAATCATGATTTCGTCTAGACATAGGTAGACCTCCTACAAAGTCCATAGAAATACTTTCCCAAGGACGAGAAGGAACCGGAAGTGGAGTATACAAACCCAACTTTCAATTGTGAGGTTTTCTTGTGGCACATGATGAACATCCTCGAACATATCTCAAAACACTTTCATTCATTTTAGGCCAATAGCAGTACCTTTGCAAATTAGCCACTGTCTTTCCTACACCAAAGTGACCAACAATAAGAGAAGAATGGGCTTCTCTTATTTTGTTGATTCTTTCACCCTGTGGAATACATAGCTTTCCAAGATGATACAAAAGATTATCATGCATATGGTACTCCAATTCCTCAACATGGTTAGAATGACGCAAAGTCTCATATACTTCTTTAAAATCAGTATCGAAAGCATATTGCTCAGCATAACTCTCATGCATGATAGGACTATGCTTAAGAATAACTGAAGCACTAATAATAGGCCTTGAAAGCATATCAACAACTTTGTTATAAATGCCCTTATTATACCTGATGACCAAGTGGAACTGTTGTAGAAAACCCATCCATCTGAAGTGCCTATCTTGTTGCAGATTTGTTTGTGATTGTAAGTATTGCAGTGGTTGATGATCTGTGTGGACAATGGTTTCTTTCCCCAACAAATAATGTTTCCATTTTTTCACACTTTGCACCAATGCATACAACTCCTTATCATAAGTAGGATAGTTAATCAC
>ML778173.1:685213-752477 GCA_009831015.1 Picea engelmannii | reverse complement strand
AGCATTATCACATATCCAACCAAGAGGGTATGGCTTAGGATGTGGAATTGTTTCCAATTTTAATTTCTTAATAGTGTCTTCAGATATAAGGTTTGCTTGAGATCCAATATCAAATAGAGTATCTATTTTGGTATGCTTTGAAATAACCCTTATGTGAAAAAGTTCATTTCTCTCTTTTTCTTGTCAAGTTACATTGAGATTATTGTTACTTGAAGAACTAGTACTTGCAATAGAACCATTACCTTGATAACCCATGGTTGTGATCTTTATTTCATCACTCAAATCAGAACCTAAATCATCTTGTATGGTTGCAACCGTCTTTGACTTCCCTTTGTTGCCAAACTTTTTGGGTCTTCTTTCAGGATGAAGTTTCCAACAATGGTCTTCATCATGGCCATCTTTTGAACAATGTTTGCATGTGAATTTTTCTCCCTCTTTCTTAACAGCAGCATTCTTTTTGCCATTTCCCTTGAACTTCCTCTTTCCTTTGTCTCCATGACTGAAAGGCTTCTTGTTACCCTCATGAGTTTCATTCCTTCCTCTTGCTTCCAAATGAGTGTCCTGAACACAAACTTCATCTAGATTTGAAGGATCAAACATGAGTATTGTATGTCTCAAATAACTATGTAAATCTCCAATGTATTTGAGTAAAGTTTCTTGCGAAGAAAAATCTACTCCCAAAACCAAAGCTCTTCTCCTAAATTCTTGAGTAAAGATTTTCACATTTTGTCCTTTAGCTTGTCTAAAATTTTTCCAATCCATAGTAGCCTTTTTCATATATGCCAATGGGTAAAATTGTCTTTTAATTGCAACAACAAAATCATTCCAAGAGGTTAAAGTTTTACCATGTTTCTTCATATCCTCCTAAGTTTTGGATTCCCACCAAATGAGTGCTGCACTATCCAATCTTAAAGAAGCAAGCTGGATCTTAGTTTCATCATCTTGAATTTTTTGTATCGTACAATACACCTCAATCTGACGAATCCAATTATCTAATTTTTCAGCATTTACTTCTCCATTGTACATTGTCAATTCAAATTTAATATCAAGATTTAAAATAGGAATTTATGAAGGAGTTTTACCATGTCCTTTTGGAGAATTTAGAAGAGGTCTTCAATTGGTAGAAGAAGAAGAATATGGAGGTGAGGGTGGTGGAGAAGCACCATTCCCTCCATTTCCATTTGAAGTTTTATCACCACTGTCTCCCTTATGCTTTGAAGGGTTGGAGCCTTCACCTTGCAATCCTGTATTCCTTTCCATCGAGATTTTCATCACTTCTCTCATTTCCATGAAAACTTTTCTGAGATCTTCATCTTCTATAGGAATATGTTCATGAATCTCCTCATGAGCCATACTTGGTGAATGCCTCCTTGAAACTTGCGGTGATGATATAAACTTCCTCCTTGAAGGATGAGAACTTGGCTCTACAAGTTGACCTTCTCCTCTTGTGAGTTTCAACCTTGTGAGCATTAGAAAACAAAACACTTGCAAATAATCAAGTCTTCAAAAACCTATACTCTGATACCAACTTGATCTATAAATGAAGAAGACTTGAATTCTTGAAAATATTTGCAAGTTTAATTTTATGTGTTAAAATGCAAATGGATCAAATTTGCAACACAACTTTTATAGAAATTACTCATTCAAGATTCATATAAACAGCAACAATAAACAGTGGACATAAAACACATAACACAACAAATGATAAAGGAGTTCACCCCTCTCTTGGGCTACATCTCCTGGTCCAGCTTCCAATGGATCTTTTGTATTATTTTCTCAAAGTGCTCAAAAATGTGCTTTACAATGCTCAAAATGCCAAATATATGGCTTCAATGGCTCCAGAACATCCAAAAACCCCTAGTTGGGCTTTTTCGGCACCTCGTTTGGCCAAAAATTGAAGAAGATAGGCTTCTTGGAAGTTCCCCTTCAAACTTGATGTCTCTGGATCGACAAATTGCACCCTTGTTGGCTCAACCTAGCCCCCACACACATTTAAGCGTTAAAACTCAGAACCGGATGCAACCGCACAAATGGTGCAAACCGTAGGACGGTTATGGGTGCACCTAGCCCCTAACCGCCAAGGTCGAGGTCATGTGGCCCATGTGACCACCTGCAAATGCAAACGGTGCTCCGTCCCAAAGGATAATAGAAAAGGGACAAGTGGCGAGAATTGGTTATAACCATTTAAACCAAATAAAAAACCAAATCCTGCATGCCAATAGTGTGACCACGAGCCATATGATATGGTATACACGACCGGGGGCTGGGGCTAAGCCCCAGCCCAGACCCCCACGCCAACGGTACACAATTAAAACTTAAATATAAATCAACCCATATATATAACAAGGAATATGGTGGGGCATGTTAGAAGCACAGACTTTGCAAAGGCTATACATGTGGGTGGAGGTCACGGGGTTGAATCCGGTGGACTCCAAATAAGTTTTATACAAGCAACCAATAACAGGGTGCCACGTGGTAGCCCATGATTGGGCCACGTGGCACCATACAACCAACCAAATATTACCACATGTCGAAATATCATTTGTCCACATCTGCCAACTGTCTACTACTCAGCCATGCCACGTATCGTACGGACTGCCACGTCAGAATCCGTATGGACTGTACAGTCAACATCCCTTTTTTTTCCCTGTTTGTCATTTTGAACAGAATGTGATATCTCTTGCTCTCGACATCCGTTTGAACCCAAATGAGTTGCCTTGGGTTCGTAACGGCGAGACCTATGATCCTGTTGGATTTGAAGTGATTCTGAGCACTTTGAATTTTTGAGCAAAATTTGATCCCCTGGATCATTAGGGTTTTTCAAAAGTGAAGCTTTTCAGCCCTAAGACTATATAGAAAGTTGCGCCCTCCCCTAAGGATCAATTTGGCATCATCAACACACCTTTTTAGTGGTTGGATCTCCTGGAAAGTGAAACCCTAGTTTCACAAAGTACTAGAAAACCAGAGTACCAGAAGTACTAGAAATACCAGAGTACCAGAAGTACCAGAAAACCAAAAGCACAAGTCCAGAAATCCGCAGATCAAGTTTGAGGGGGTAAAAGTTGGATTTTTGAAATTCCGACTACACCAGCATACTCGCCTTAGCTCAGCGCATCTATTCCCTGGATCAGAATTAGGGTTTCCTCATAAAACCCTAAGTTGCAGTTGTAGTTGCAGTTTCAGAACCAATTGCAGTTGCAGAACCAGTTGCATTTGTAGTACCAAGTTGTAGTTGCATCCGTAGAACCAGTTGCAAGCACCCTTGAAGTTTTCTTAAGAGTTGGTAATGATTTTCGCTACTACCAGATGGAGCCACTACCTGCAAATTCCATGAGAGGTATGTACTCACATATGTTTAATGATTAAACCCTAAAGATTATTTGTAGGAGAAGGGATCTCTTGCCATATATCCAGAAGGATCTCAAGATCCAACACATTAAGAGGAATGATGCATACCAGGTGTGATTACTCTGATATGCATCTATTTTTCATGACATTATCTTGATCAATGTTGCATGTTGAAGATATGATCAAATTATTAGAAGGATCAAAATTTGATCATAGAGCTTATCCTCTAAACTAACCTTTTGTCAAGATAGTGTATTGTCTTAGTACATCACACAGGTTGAAGAAAGCACTCGTCATCTAGAGTGAAGGAGACTTGGAAGAAAAGCAAGCACTCATTCCTGAAGACAAGGCTCCAGGTTTGATTAAATCTATTTGATAAGATTCAAAGGTACACATGACAAGTTGATGACTATAGTTGAGATAACAGTCTTTGTAAAGTATTATACTTGATAGCATGTGAGCATATAGAGGTAAATAGTTTGCCTGATACAACTAACACCTCCTCTAGGAGAAACCTCATGTGTTAGTTCCAGGTTTTCATGGAAGAATGCTTGGTCACAACACTATGAGAGTGTTGACCTCATTTCGTATTGTATTCCTTACCTTTAATCTTTGCTTCAGATAAATTATAAGTGATAGCTCTAAAGGAGCTACTGTGATGATTGTTCATGCTATTGATTTATATTATCATAGGGATATTATTCTTTCTTGTTGTTTTGTTGACCTTGCTCCATGTCACATGTAATAACCTTGAGGAAGCTATAGTGAAGGTTGCACAAGGCAACGTGCTAAAGAAGAGACCATAAATGAAGCAATCATCATTGGAAGAGAAGAAGGTGAATTGCATGAGCTAAAGGGTCACTTAGAAGCTGCGATGACCCATGCCATTGAAGAAACTTGGCATAGAATATTAGCTCACATCAACTACAAGGAACTACCATATATATGCAAAGTGGTCACAGGTTTACCAGAACTCAAAGGGACCATGACGGCATATGCAATGGATGTGCACAAGGGAAGAACATCAAGAACCCGTTTCCGAAGAGGGACAACAAGGCATAAGGAGTCTTAGAACTCATTCATTCAGATGTATGTGGCCCAATGCCATCATCCTCCATTAGTGGGTATGTATACTATGTTGCATTCATTGATGATTATTCTTGTAAAGACCTGGATATATTTCTTAAAGACTAAAGATGAAGTGTTTAGTAAGTTCAAGGAATTCAAAGCCTTGATAGAGAACCTTTCTGAAAAGAAGATTAAGATACTCGGGTCAAATAATGGAGGAGAATAAACCTAAAAAGAGTTTGTGAACTTCTACAAAGATGTTGGGATCAAGAGGGAACTCACTACTCCCTATAATCCTCAACAAAACGTGTAGTTGAACGAAAGTATAGAACCATACTGGAAGCTGTGAAGACTATGATCCATGATCAAGATCTTCCTATGTGATTATGGGAAGAAGCTGTAATGGCAATTGTTTATGTGCAAAAATGATTGCCCCATAGTTCACTTGGGCTCAAGACATCGGAAGAGATGTTCACCGGAAAGAAGCCAGAGGTAAGCCATCTCAAAATATTTGGTTGTCCAGTGTTTATTCATATACCTAAAGAAAAGAGAAACAAGTTGGACCCTTCAGGAAAGAAGGGAACATTTGTGGGATACTGTGAGGTCTCCAAGGCCTTCAGAATCTATATACCAGGTCAACATCACATTGAGATCAGCAGGGATGTGACCTTTGATGAAGATGCAACACTCACGAAATCTAAAATATGCCAGCTTGAAGAGGTATATGAAGAGGAACCCGTAATCCCCAATATTTCAATGAGGGAGGTTCCCAGAGCTACAGAACCAGTGAGGGAAGTCATAACTTCCCCTGATGAGGAACTTCTAGAAGACCATGATATAGTAGAAGTACAATAACCTCCTTAGATGACGATCCTCCATAAAAGAAAGCCAGCCTAGGCTAGAGAGATTATTCAAGATGGAGAGAAGTACGATGTTCCCCAAGGAACTATGAGACAGGTGAAAAGACCAAATCCATTCTCCAGTTATACGGCTTTGATGTGTGATCTCCTAGAAGAGGAGCCTACCTGATTTGAAGAAGCCATTCAGAGGAAAGAATGGGCAGATGCCATGACAGAGGAATACCAATCCATAATGAAGAACGAAGTATGGGAAATAGTTCCCAGACCAAAGAATAAAGATGGGGTATCCTCCAGATGGCTCTTCAAAATAAAACATGTTGTTGATGGAAGTATTGAGAAGTATAAAGAAAGATTTGTCGCTCATGGCTTTTCCTATAAGGAAGGCATTGACTATGAAGAGACATTCGCTCCTGTGGCCAGATACACTTCGATCAGGACCATCATAGCTCTTGCAGCTAAGATGAAGTGGAAGTTGCACTAGATGGACATGAAGACAACTTTCCTAAATGGTGTTATCAAAGAGAAAGTGTATATAGAGCAACCTCAAGGATTTGAGGTTGAAGACATGAAGTCTCATGTATGCAGATTGAAGAAAGCCTTATACGGATTTAAGCAAGCTCCTAGAGCTTGGTATGGCCATATAGAGAGTTTCTTGACGATCTTAGGATTTACCAAGAGTAAAGTAGACTCAAATCTCTACTTCAAAATTATGAAAATGAGCTAGTAATCTTACTGCTATATGTGGATGACTTATTCTTAACTGGAGAAGAAAATCTCATCGCTGAATGTAAAAGGAGACTTTCCTCGGAATTTGAAATGAAAGACCTCGACCTAATGCATTACTTCTTAGGTCTTGAGGTATGGCAAAGTCCTGAAAGGATCTTCCTCAACCAAGGGAAGTACACGGTCGAAATCTTGAAGAGATTCGACATGTTGGAATGAAAGCCCATGAATACACCCATGGAAGAAAAGCTGAAGTTGTTGGTCGATACGTCATCAGAATTGATTGATGCCACACTATATAGACAGATTATTGGATCGCTGATGTACTTGAGGAACACCAGACAAGACATTTTTTTTTCCGTGAACACCTTGAGTCAGTTTCTAGTAGAACCCAGATGTGTTCACCTAGTGGCTGCAAATCATGTGATGAGGTACCTTAAAGTTACAATAGATTATAGTCTCAGCTATGAGATCATAATTTCACATTGAGTGGATATACTGATGCAGATTGGCCAGGAAGTGTTTCTGACAGGAAAATCACTTCAGGATGTTGTTTCAGTTTGGGATCATCTATGATCTTGTGGCAGAGTAGGAAGCAATCTAGCATTTCTCTCAGCACAACAGAATCAGAATACATTGTCGCATGTTCTGCTAGCTGCGAAGCTATATGGCTTCGAAAGTTGATGACCGACCTATTTGACTTGGAGATGAGAGAAACCATGATTCTATGTGAAAACAAGAGCTTCCTAAATATGACAAAGAATCTGTATTACATGACAGGTCGAATCACATAGAGATCTGCTATCATTACATCCGTGACATGGTATAGAGAGGAGCCTTGAAGCTCCAGTACATTAGCACGGATGAATAGGTTGCTGACATGTTGACCAAGCCTCTATCTCGTGTAAAGTTTGAGTACTTCCAAGATAATCTTGGCTTAGTCCAAAAGGACCTTCCTCGAAAGGGGGAGTAGATGTGATGTTCCTTGCTTCTGACCTAGCTATCAGATGTAAAGTAAGATGTGATGTGTTTCTTACTTCTGACCTAGTTCTTAGACATAAAGCAAGATGTTTCTTGCTTCTGAACCAGTTGTCAGACATAAAGAAAGATGAGATATTCCTTGCTTCTGACCGAGTTGTCAGACGTAAAGAAAGATGAGATATTCCTTGCTTATGACCGAGTTGTCAGACGTAAAGAAAGATGAGAAGTTCCTTTCTTCTAACCAGGTTGTCAGACATAAAGTAAGATGAGATGTTCCTTTCTTCTGACCCAATTGTTAGACGTAAAGTAAGATGAGATGTTCCTTGCTTCTGATCGAGTTGTCATATGTAAAGAAAGATGAGATGTTCCTTGTTTTTGACCCAGTTGTCTGACGTAAAGCAAGATGAGATGAGTTCCTTGCTTCTGAGTGACTTGTCAGACGTAAATCAAGATGAGACGTTCCTTGCTTCTGACCAAGTTATCAGATGTAAAGCAAGATGATATGATGAGACTAGCACTGAGCTTTTGACTGGATAGCTATGACGTAAAGCCAGTCTAGTATCCTGCTTCCAACCTAATGGTTGTGACGTAAAGCAGGATGAGTATCTTTCTTCCAGCTTGAGTGTTGTGATGTAAAACAAGACGATGAGATGAGACAAGTATTGAGATTCCAACTTGACAATTGTGATGTAAAGCCAGTCTTGTATTATGATGAGACAGCCTTGTGCTGTGATGATGATGATGTATTAGTTTTTATACTAATACATATTGACGCAGATGATGATGGCATTCCTTTGAGAATGATGATGCTGTCAATGAAGAAAACTTATGATGATTTATAGATACGCCAACCAAGATGATATTGATGATGTTGTCCTCCCACTTGATGGTATTGATGATGTTGTCCTCTCTCTCTCGCATGATGCTGCTGAAGAATACCCTTCTTGTTAAGGGAGAGTGTTGAAATAGTGTAACTGCAAAGAGTATTGTTATTATTATTGATATATTATTCATAGGATCAATCCCCATTGTGGATTGATCATGTTGGTTATTGTAATAAGACCAAATCCCCTTTTTGCGGATTGGTCAAAAGACAATTGTAATAGGTAGAATAAGAAGTCGACCCCAACAGTTAATAAAGAGACCCATAAATATAATAAAGGTGGGTTTACCCACCTAGTTTGAGAAGTTGGCCCTGCTAGTGAAGAGACACCTCACATGTGCTAGACTTGTATAAATAAAGGAGGCTAGCACCTCACTTAGACATAACTCACTTTCTCATTTTGAGAGACAAGTTCTGATTTGTTACCGGCAAAGGAGAGAGAGAGTGGCGCATATCTAGGAGAGGACTTTCTATATTAGCATAAGAGATCTCTTGGCATTGTATTGGCTATCTATATTAAGGAAGTTTTGCTACGTTTTCTTCCCCTAGAGGGTTTCCCAGGATAAATGCTATGTCTCTTTTGATTGTGTATTTCTCAGCGATCTTGGATTATGCTATTGTTATCAAATGAAATGAAAACATCTATAATAATGGATTAAACATTAATAGGACCACATAGGGAACCAACAAGAGGTACTCAAACTATTGAAGGACAATTGGTTATGACACAAAATAGGATGAAACAACAAGTGGATCAACATTGTAGTGAACAAGAATTCAAAGTGGGGGATTGGATATTTCTAAGGATAAAACCATGCAAACATATGTTCCTCAAGAAAAAAAAGAACGAAAATAAATTAGCACCCAAATATTATGGGCACTATAAGGTTTTGAAAAGGATTAGAAGTATGGCTTACAAATTTGAGTTGCCTCCATCTTCAAGTGTACATCCAGTCTTCCATGCTTATTTCTTAAAGAAGATATTCGACAACAAGATCCTAGTCCAAACTATTTTACTAGATCTCAATGAAGAAGGGAAAATCATACTAGAGCCATAAACAATCCTTGAAACAAGAATTAAGTAGATGATAAATCGATTAATTACATAGTACCTCGTCAAATGGAAGAAGCTACTAGTGGAAGAGGCAACATGTGAAGATGAGTTCTTCATGTAGAAGAACCTTTGGTTAGTCAAGTGCTGAGTACAAAACTTGTTTGAAGGGGAGGGGCATGTTAAGCCCTAGAAAAATCCTCATGTTATGTATAAAACCCCTTATTAATCCCTAGATATTGAATTATTACATTTCTATTGTTATATGTGTAGGTCGGATAGAACCCTTCATTGCACCCTTTCATCATAATTGTACACACACACACACACACACACACACACACACATATCAAGGAGATTTAGTCTTAGGATAATGTTATCTCATCTCATATTATATTCTAAATTGGATATATTGTAAAAAGAGGTTTCCCCCTTGAAGTGGACTGTAATTCATTGACCTTTTATCATTTTAAATGCACGGGATCATAACATGGCATGCATGATGGACTCCTTCTATAAGAACTAATACATCTCTAACATATGGTTGGTTTTTTCCCAATAACTAATGCTTGTTCCTTTTCCTTTTAAGTTATTTTTTCTAAATCATCATTTTTTCAATAATTTGTGTCACATGATGAATCGAATGTAGAGTTGTTAATTTGAAAATTTTTGTATTAGTTTTCGATATTGTTTCAACATTATTCAAGATGAATACTTTTTTATTGAGCATATTGATCCATTGCATCTCAATGTGTCTAGTGGCACTTCTACAGTGCACTATGAAGGAGATTTTTCAACATGGGTATTATTAATGTCTTGAAGGTGATATGGTCATAAGTCCTAATTCAATCTTATATGTATGAAGGCTAATGATTTGTGAAAATTTATAGCTTGATTGTGAAAAGCATTCTAAAGACCATGTGTCTTTGTCATAGAAAATTATCCCTAATGTCTTTTGATATGGTAGGTTATGACCACTATGTGGACTTTCTATGAGATGGTTTAAAAGTAGATAAGGAAGAAACCTACTTAGGTAGAAAGCAATCGATGATTGAAAAATAAAATGTGGATGTGTAATTGTGAATGATATTAAAGATTTTAATGGGGGATATTCCATCACTTCATATGTATCAATAAGTGCATACACATTGTCAAAAGCAAAGGGATCCTTTATTGAATCAAATGCATTATAGGTAGTTAACCATATTGTATGTTCCATACAAGTTGACCGTGAATGAATAAACACTTCAATGAGATGTGAATCACATATTGAGTAGAAAATCATAAATTGGTATCGATGTAATAATGGAGTTAAAAATATTCCACAAGAATCCATGGTTCTTAGGAAAGACAAACTATTACATATATGTTCAAAGAAAAGATATTGCATAGCTACAAGTCTTCTGTCAAATTTGTATGAGTGAAATGTTATTAATGGAAATATTTTGGAACCTCTCTTTTTTGGTGTGATATTAAACAAACTAATATTGTCTTATGGAATTTGTGTGTATAATTGAGAGCTTATAAGTTTAGCACCTTACCCAATAAATAAAATGGTGGATTTCAAAATAGGTTCTATACTAAGGGTTAAAGGTATTAACCAATTTGAAGATTCACTAACACAAATGAATCAAAATCACAACTTTAAGTTCTTGGGAGTAAAGGTGAATTTGATTCATTTATGTTCTTCAAAGATAATTAATATTGTCATGGGATCTATTTCAAATGTTGTGGAAGGAGAGGTAGTGTAGTTTACACTCCTATATGGCAATGACATCATTGTTTTGATTGAGAACATATTCATCTAATGTGATAACTATTTTATTTAAGAAGGTTATCTCTAGATATGGCATGTGTACCACTTACTTGACCTCAGTGGTTCCCCCTTAGATGTGATATTAAAACAAATTACAAAGGAAATTGAGGTGAACTTATGGGATGTGATAGAATTATCTCATTTGAAATTGGAGTATCAACCTATGGGTATTGTATATTGTTCTAATGTACACATTGTGCTAACAAGGTGATACAACTAGTTGACATAGTAAAGGATGATTTCATCTTCTAAAATTAAGTCAAGTACAAATTCTATTGAAATATTTGATGAAATTTATTTCATTGTAATCGAACACACTACACATTTCTATAAAAAATATTGTATTTCTAAAATATTGATGCGATCGATGGTTGATAGTATTAAAAAAGTGTGTCTTATGAATGAAAATTCAAGAAAAGAATTTCTGCTAAATTTTCTGGCATCAAATGTAAAACAAGGAGAAAAAAATAATATAACTCTACTTACAATGAAGTTTGACACATTATATGGTTTTCAAAATGCATGGTATCATGATTATGGAGTAAAAAGAATAACTTTCTATTGCTATAAGGATATATTTAAAAATGGTGACTTGAAGACAATGAACATTTGGTAATAGTGTATTACAAAAATCTAGATATAATACAATGGATGGTGTTAATAATATTCTACCAAAATTCAGGTAAGGCTCTATATCCAATACATTCAATACGTCAAGATGGAATAAGGGAACCTTTTAAATTTTTTCCTTCAAATATGATTAAGGATTGACTCCTCAAAAAGGTTAAAGATGACATGGTTATGTTAGGTCTTCGTCCGATGTCACAGTAGAATTTCAATGCAATAATGCAAAATTAATTTCCAAATGTTATGATCACAAAGAAAAACTTTTTTTCAAGGTGTAATTATTGTGTCTCAACCACAAACAAGATTAGGGACACCATTGATCTTTCCAAAGTAGAACAATTGCAAGAAACTCAAATGACTCATAATAACTATATTGAAAGTTGTCACAATGCATAATATACCTAGAGGGAAACCTCAACTATAAAATCTATAGGTAAATTAACTTTTGGATATGAAAGAAATAAAGAAAGGACTAGAAACATATATGTCATTATGGAAAATATATATTGACTAGGGAGGGGGATAATATTGACATCCAAAGATAACTTATTGGGAGAATACCTTTAAATCTTTGAACTTTCCCTTTGTGAACATGATGCACCCATATAATTGGTGGCCATCCATATTGTAGGAAATAAGAAATAATTTTGATTTACAATCCATATATGAAGTCATAGAATCCTACTAAAGGGATGATGTCCACACTATTGAGGATCCCTACATTGGACCTCTATCTAACATGCCAACAGATGAATTATATCCAAGAGAAGATGTTTGTTGAGGAGAAAATTCTCATAATATGATAAATATAACAACATTATGCAATATGGTTGGGTAGGGTAGATGGTGTGTCTACCAAGATTCAAATGTTTCCATTGAAAAACACACGGAAAAGGTTCGACATTGGAAGCACATGGGAACATCGAAAGACAACAAAATATTGTATAATTATTTAAAATGAAATAATTAGTGAGTTTTCAGAACAAAAGGAATGGCATCCATTGATTTGAATAGCATCATATGAGCATGGTCACCTAAGGGTTGTGAAGAAGGAAGAGACAATTAAAATAAATGAAAGCAATTTGAAGCAATTGAAGCACAACGAGAATAGGTTGAATATAATAGAGGGAGTGAGAGTGATGAAAATGAATGTAAATTTATTTGAGTTAAGAACTTTCATACCTATCATTACATTTTAATGAATTGCATCATGTAAGAAACCACAAATTAGTAGTCAATTTTAATTAATAGCTATAATTTTCCTTGGGTAAAAGTATTGAAGGTAAATTTTGTTAGAATATAGAAGATGGTGTGCTCGTTTTACCATTGACGATACCTTCTTCACCCAACCATAGGCCTAAGCCTCCCTCTGAGCACCTTAACCTTGACTGAGAATTCCTCCGGAAGCAAAACCTAGGCTAGATAGCCAAACAAAGAGTAGTACATCAATCCCCAAGGATAGCGCATCACAAAAGCTGATCAAATAGTCCCAAACCCTAGCCAAGAGATATTCAAGACAAAACTGAGAACTTGTTGTTGCTGTAGCTACACCAGCTCTTCCTCCAAACCTGCGCACCAAACTGCAACTGCAGTGCGCACCAAACTGCAGAATTGCAATTCTGAGATGTGACAAATGAGAATTGGCGCTCTGTATTTATAGTGGTTCTACCAGTTTTGCTGGGGCCGAATTCTCCTTCTGGATAAGTGTCTGTTCAATATATTATTATTATTTCTTCCGCCTTCTTCTCTTGGAGGCTAATAGCCTAATATAAATTATCTTCTTGAGCCGACAAGGCTTCTAGGGTTATTAGCAAACTCATTAGGGTTTCTCTTGCTTTCCGGAGTCTTCTATTCTTGTCAGGTTCACACATGGAGGTAAATACCTCCCGCAACTACCATAATATTAACACTCCCTCCTAGCTAGAGAGGTATTTACAGGTAATGGATTTGAGCACAAAAACATACCATTTACCCAGTAGCATCAATATAGATTATTTCATGATTAGATCATGAGCATCACCATCACCATCAGTTGCATCAATTCTTCATTTGAGTAATCAGATATGATGCTGGATATGTCACTCTCACCATAGAGTGATACAAGAGGAGTAAAAGTTCTGAACCATTTTCCATCTGGAAAATCTCTGTTCATCATCCATCTGAATGATCATTATCTCCAATAAACTGTTGATAGTCTTCAAGGCAATTAGAACAAGAATAGAACACACCTGTGTCTATTCATAGTAGTACATAACTACAATCCAATGGTTAACTACCACATCATGTAACACACAAGTACTTGATCAACAACGTAAGGTTGCGAATGGTGAAACATATTCACCACAATAGTCCTCATCTACTGTTGTACAGTCTTCATAACAACTATCTGAGAGCATCCTGCATAGAAACAATGTTATGATAAAAACTGTATCATCTGGGCCAATCATTCACTCACGTCTGTGAGATCTGAAAGAATGTCTGCCACCACAGTAGTCTTCATCTGCATAGAAACAATGTTATGATAAAAACTGAATCAATTGGGCCAATCTTTCACTCACATCTGTGAGATATGAAAGAATGTCTACCCTCAGTATAGAATATCAACAATAATCATCTAGGCCAATCTTTCACTCACGTATGTGAGATCTGAAAGAATGTCTGCCCTCAATATAGAATATCAACAATGGGATATCTGCCCCATTATTCTCAACCAAGGAAGAAGGATTATTTTTTATTTCTGAGCCTGGACCATTTCTCACCCTGGGCCATTCCTTTGACACTAAACAAAGTGTAACCTGGAGAGAATGAGTCTGCCCTTGAGAAATGTTTGGACCATTCATTACCCTAGGCCATTACTCCGACATTAAACAAAGTGTAACCTAGAGGGAATGCGTCTTCCCTAAGGAATGAATGTCCTGGACTATTCCCCACCCTGGGCCATTCTTCTGACACTAAACAAAGTGTAACCTGGAGAGAATGAGTCTGCCCTCGAGGAATAACTGTCCCTGATTGCTGAGCATGGACTATTCCCCACCCTGGGCCATTCCTCTGACACTAAAAAAATTGTAACCTGGAGAGAATGAGTTTTCCCTCGAGGAATAATTGTCCCGACCATTCCCCAACCTGGGCCATTCCTCTCACACTAAACAAAGTGTAACCTGGAGAGAATGAGTCTACCCTCGAGGAATAACTGTCCGGACCATTCCCCACCCTGGGCCATTTCTCTGACACTAAACAAAGTGTAACCTGGAGAGAATGAGTCTGCCCTTGAGGAATGTTTGTCCTGCATCAACCTCCAAAATGGGCCATTCTTCGAAACTGCTCACAACTGTGAACTTCGAAAGAATGACTGCCCGGTGAGGCAGACCATTCTACTTGACCACTACTCAGAGTGATTGCCAAGAAGAGTGATTGTCCTAGACCACTCCCCATAATGGGAAGTCATTGTCTATGATACATCAGCAATCAGTCTGCCTCCCATGTTAACTACAATGGGAAGTCACTGTCCATTAGAAATCTCAATCCACTTTCCGAACAGGAAAGCATCTATCCAATCTGGACTATTTTTCAATTGCAAATAAATGCTCCCTCCTAACTGGAGAGTTATTTAAATCACAAAAATAAATGTTTGTGTACCTTCTTCTAGTTTGGAGAGTCTTCCCTTCCGGTTAATAGAGTTATTTCCACGAGCTCTAGCTTGAGTATGCAGGTCCTTTCGTCTTGGATAGATGCTTTACCAAAATGTATGCTTATCTTCTCATTTGTGGAGATATGTATTGGAGAAGTCATTTTCTTCTTTCTGGACTTCATCATGGGTAGTTTAATGCTTGTACTATAGTCTGGAACATTGTGAAGGCTTCATGTAGATCTGAATAATAGAGTATATCATAGTTGGAGAACTGGAACATATCCATGTGGCACTTCTTTTTTCATCATGAGATCTGATCTTCTGAGTAGTCATCTTAATGTTATAGGAAATCTTCACCATGCTTTTGTTGTGCACTGGAGGTTCTCCACCAAGTTGTCTTCTTCTTATCTCCATATAGGAGTCTCTTTCTGATATGGCTCAAAGTCTTGAGATTGCTCTTTATACTTTCTTTATTCAATTTCTCTGGAGAACATTCTTTGCCTTTGTCTGATGTGGAATTCCGAATCATGGATATTGCAGATGATATAATGACTTACATAGAGATAAGTCTGGTGTACCAGAACAATCAATCATCATAGTCTCCTCCCTCCATGTAAGAGAACCTCTAGTTCTAGATCTCGCAATGCTTTCATTCATAAGTATTTCGTACACTGTTCTTCATCACAACTTTCAATTATTCTGCTTGATTGCTTTTAGTGAGTTCTTATCAAGCTGGTAATCTTGTGATTCTTGATACAATGACTGGTTGTTCTGGTTCTTCTTTTTCTTTCTTGGAATCTTTATGTTCTTCTTCATGTTTTTATTTAGCTCTTGGGTCCATGGAGTTTCTTATAGATTCCATGCCCTAGAGATTCCACTTCTTACCTTCATCATCGGTTCACGGATCTGGATGGACAACCAGGAATACTTTAAGGCTTCTCTTCGAAAAGGTCTTCTTCTGTGGTTGAGCTGAACACGTACTGTCTTTTCATGGCTGCTACCATGGATATATATATTTTTCATCATCTTCAATGGATCATAGGATTAGCTCCCTCCTAGTCCTTGCTTCATGTATAGGTGCATATAATCTTCTGCCTTCATCTGACTGAGTCCATGCTTCCATCTCCATCCTTATTGTCTTCTATAATAGAGTCCACGCTTCCATCTACAACCTTATTGTCTTCTGAAATATATAATTGGCTCTCTTGTTTAACAGAGTCCACACTTTCGTCTTGTTGTCTTCTATAGAATGTCATGAGTCTTTTTCTAGTTTCCTTTCGATTGTTGACTTCTTTTTCTCTTTTCTTTTTCCAATTCTCTTCAAGATTGATTCTGATTTCGGTCTTATCTTGTAATGTCTTCCACATGATTTGTATTTCATCCTTTCATATGTATTAACTAATGATATTCATCCTTGTCTTGTTGTTTTTTCATAGGTATAGTTCTTCTTGGAACACATTATCTTCCAAGAGATAGATATACAGGATATGTACAGAGACAATGCAAGCAAGATATGTACAAAAAATAAGAAGAGTGTTGTTACCTTTTAGTAGAAGAAATCTCTTCCATCCTTCTTAGTCTTCTTTCCAGGTTCCTTTTCTTCGACAATCGATGCTTCGTGTTTCTCCTTCATTTTCTTTAGCTCGGGACACTGATTCCTGTAGTGACCATACTTTTGACAGTCGAAGCACTGTATTTCTGAAATGTCTTTTCTTTGTTTTGGCTTCCTTCTTGAATCCAACTTTCTTTTGTCCCTGAAGTTCTTGAATCTTTCTGTGAAGGCTTGATCATCGTACTTCTTTTGAGGTTTCTCTTTTGCATTGATCCTTGATTCTTCTTGAGCACAACAATTCCAAAGTTCTTCAAATGTCGGGTACTCCTTCCTTGTGCTCATGCTTGCGGAAAATGCATCCCATTGCTTGGGAAGACCATTGAGTACTATGTTCACCAATTCCTTTTCTGAAGTGATCTCTTCAATAGCTTGTAGTTGATCTCTTAGCTAAGAGATCCTTACAAAGTATGATGTTATGCTATCGTCATCATTCATCTTCATGTCACGGAGTTCATTCTTCAGACTCATAACTTGTCCAATGTTTCTAACTGAGAAGAGATTTGTTAGGGCATCGTACATCTTCTTCGATGAGTCAAGATGGGAGATGTAGGGTATCAAGTGGTCTTTAATGGAATCCACTATGATACTCATGGCATTGATGTCAACATCTTTGAACCTCTCCATAGCTGCAATGTTCTACGGTTCCTTCTCTTCTCCTTCTTCAAACTTTGGCTTCACGATCTTTCCTTTCACAATATCCATCACTTTATTCTTAGCAAGGATGAGGTCAATCCTTGTCTTCCATGCTCTGAAGTTAGAGGCTCCATCTAGCTTGTTCTCAGACTTATAGAGTTCGTCATGGCTTGCTTAACTTGGTCAAACCCTAGATTTGACCAGAATTCCAAACTTCACGTCTTGGCCTTCTGAGTGTACCAGGAGATGCACTGGGCTAGGGCGCATTGATCTATCTAGAGATTAGGTCAATCTCGTCACTTAAGGTGCCTTGACAAGAGGTTTAGGGTTTCTGCAACTGCTTCTGCTGGTAACCCTAGCTGCAGTGCTTTTGGAAACTACTCATGCTAGTAACCCTAGTAGCAATACCTCAACAAGCTCAATATCTAGTAGGTATGTTTCCTTCCAGCATTTTAGGCTGACTGAAGGGGTGGTGGGCCCATAACCTGTTAGGATATAGAAGATGGTCTGCTCATTTTACCATTGACGATACCTTCGTCACCCAACCATAGGCCGAAGCCTCCCTTCGAGCACCTTAACCTTGACTGATAATTCCTTCAGAAGCAAAACCTACGCTAGATAGCCAAACAAAGAGTAGTGCATCAATCCCCAAGGATAGTGCATCACAAAAGCTGATCAGATAGTCCCAAACCCTAGCCAAGAGATATTCAAGCCAAAACTGAGAACTTGTTGCTGCTACAGTTGCACCAGCTCTTCCTTCAAACCTGCACACCAAACTGCAACTGCAGTGCGCACCAAACTGCAGAATTGGAATTCTGAGATGTGACAAATGAGAACTGGTGCCCTGTATTTATAGTGGTTCTGCCAGTATTGTTGGGGCCAACTTCTCCTTCTCGATAAGTGTCTGTTCAGTATATTATTATTACTTATGGCCAACTTCTTCTCTTGGAGGCTAATAGCCTAATATAAATTATCTTCTTGAGCCAACAAGGCTTCTAGGGTTATTAGCCTAGGGTGTGGGTTTTGTTGAAATTGAACATTATTGTACTCTGCCTTAAATATTTATGAAAAAGCACAACTCTATAATGTAATGATTATCATCACTTGTTTTTATTTTGTTGCATCTCTTCAATTTTGATATATCGAGCAATACATGTCCCAATGATATTATGCATGCATATGAGAAAATACAATGTATAAAATGTTGCACATTTATCTTAGATTTAGATATAATATACATAGAATAAAATAAATTAAAAATATTGAAATCCCAATACACATTGTACCAATTCCACATTGACACTTTTGGAATCCAAATTGACACTTTCAAATTTCAAAATTCACACTTTTGCTTGATCTAAATTCACACTTTGAGAATCAAAATTATTCACAATTTACACTTTTGGAATCAAAATTCACATGTCTAAATATTTACAATTTCAAAATCCAATTTTACACTCAAAAACATTCATATTCACACTTTTCAAATCAAAATTCACAATTTCTTAATTTAGATTCTTACTTATCCATCCAAATTTAATAAAATTAACATTAAAAATAACAATATTTAAACCATAGTTTATTTTATATTTAAAAGATTTTTTAATTCATTTAACATGTTAAGAACATGTGTTTCCTCTTAAAAAGTCACAAGTTCAAATCTAGATGGGGGTAGGATATGCATAACATGTGTTTCCTCCTAAGAGGTCACAAGTTCAAATCCAGAAGGGGATAGGGTATGTATACCTCGATAGAATTTACCAATCAAATAGTTGGGTAAAGAGGGTCTCATACACCAATTTAATGTTTGACATAGTAGTGACCTTAAAAATAGATTATTATTATTATTATTATTATTATATACATTTTGTAGCATTCCAATACTTAACATAATGATTACTTTTATATACTGTATTATCAACTTTTGAAAATAATAGTGTATGCACTTAATTTCAATTCCATTTCTAAAGTACTAACAATAACTTTACAATTATCAAATAATAGTATATTTTGATTGGGATGCAGAAAATTATATCTTCCTCTTTACCTAAGTGCATAGTAACTAAAAAAAAGTAAGAAGACCAAATAATTTATATCAAAAATGTTTTTCACCCAAATTTTGAGTTCATAATCCATGCTATTATTAGTGATATAGGAAAAATCAAGTCATCCCTCTACAACTAATAATAGTTTAAAATTACAAATTTAATTATATAGTTTAAAAATTAAATAACATTACACAAATCTAATAAATTAGATCAAATTAATAAATACAAAATAATAATTATTTTTAGTTAAATCTAAAAACTCCATTTATATTATATAATTTTATTTTATTATATATATATATATATATATATATATATATATATATAATTTTCTTTACCACAAACACATTTATAAATATGGAAAGTTGTTACATATAAATATTTAAAAAAAAAAAAAAATTAAAAATTTTTACACCCATATGATGATGAATGGACCATCCACCTATAATACTAACAAAAAAATCATCAACATTAAATACAATTTTAACACGCTGATGCTGATGAATTAACCATCCACCTATAATACTATAACAGTTACTTTAGTTAATATAAATATGGAAAGTTGTTACATACAAATATCTTAAAAAAAACAAAATTAAATAAATTTTTACACCCATATGATGATGAATGGACCATCCACTTATAATACTAACAAAAAATCATCAACATTAAATACAATTTTAACACTCATATGCTGATGCTGATGAATTGACCATCCACCTATGATACTAATTTTAACATTATATTAAATATAACAGTTACTTTAGTTAGTTTAATTTTAAAATCTAATTTAAACTCTAATACACCTATAATACTATAACAGTTACTTTAGTTAATATAAATATGAAAAATTGTTACATACAAATATCTTTAAAAAAACAAAATTAAATAAATTTTTACACCCATATGATGATGAATGGACCATCCACCTATAATACTAACAAAAAATCATCAACATTAAATACAATTTTAACACCCATATGCTGATGCTGATGAATTGACCATCCACCTATAATACTAATTTTAACATTATATTAAATATAACAGTTACTTTAGTTAGTTTAATTTTAAAATCTAATTTAAACTCTAATATTATTTAATATAAATATTCCATCGCAAATAGTCAACATTAAAGTTAGCAGGTATTCTCATGATTCTCCCAAAACATGTGACTTGTCCTTATTTTAATTTAAATCTGTGACAAATAATACAAAACGTGTTGATTTTTTCAAATCAATAACTTTCCACCAATAAAAAAAAATTTATAATTTTTAAGTATTTTAGTTTAAAATTTTGATTAATAATAATTTTAACCATCAAAACACGTCATAGCAAAAACGTTTGAAATTTCTTTCTATGGTCGACTCTATGTAAATAATAATATAATACCGCAAGAAATGAATGATTAAGGTGTAAAATTGATTCGCTCCCATATTTTTTTATGTTTTGGTAGATGATACTTTTAAACAAAGGGCACTTAAATAGATTCTCATTTTGTTTTATTTTGGATTTATTTATATAATAATAATAAATAAAAGTCTACTCAATCTTTTTAACTTTCAATAAACCAAATAGCCAAGTCTAACTGTTTTACCTGCATATTTTTTTATTTAATTTTGTTAGAAATTTTGGGAGAAATTGTTGTATCTATATATTTGAATTGTTAATTCTGTAAAATTAGAGTGTCCAATTTTTTTCCAATAGACTGAATCCATTTATACATTAAAAATGCAACAAGAAATTGTGATTTTATGTAGATTTATGTTACCAGATTCCGATGAAAAAACAAAAAACAAACCAATTTCCAACAAAAATTTTCATTTATCATTTTCTCTAGAATGTCTGGATCCTTCGTTTCCTGGGCCCAGTTCAAGACTTCTCGCTCTCCGTCGAAAAGTGAAGAATCTTCGAGTTAGGTTTGCGTGTTTTTCTACGGAGCAGTGCATCCTGATTTGCGCCGCCTACCCACGACTTTACGCGAGAATTTCGTTTCAAGCTCGCGACTTTCTTTCTCTCTGTGGAAAAAACGATCAAACAAATAGATCTGTATCCTTTACTTTTTCACTCCCAGTACTGAATTACTCAATTGTAGAGAATTGGGTCAAAAAAAACAGCCGATTTTTACATTTAAAAATACCAGCCATACCGATCTATAACAGTGGTAGATTCTTAGCGGCCACATGCCTTGCTTTTCAAAGGCGCAACAACGACCAGAACTCTTGCTTTCCGACGAACCAACCAATCGAAGGTTCGAGTACATCTTTTTGACTTCGAATAATATTCGGAATTCGAATTCACATACCAAAACCATTGCTTTCCAGAGACGCACCAACTGATGGAAAGAGGGTTCAAATAAATCTCTTGGACTTCCAATAAAACGTGTCCGAGTAAGGCACCTCTTTTTTATGTATCTGACAATACGCCATTCCTCGTTATTCCACACATAATCATTTATAGGAGAGAAGCCATCCGTGCCTTGCCCGGGAATGTTCACACTAAGCAGGTGAAATGGATTACGATCGTGGCCAGGGAGGGCAAGGAAAGGAAAGGAAAGTAGGGTAGGGTAGGGTAGGGTAGGGTAGGGTAGGATAATAGTACATAAAAACGTTTTAGTTACGTTTTAAGTTTTAAGTTTGGGCATTTTTACAGCTACATTTTATATTTAATTTTGTTTGAAATCTGGTCAGAAATTGTTGGATATGTAGATTTGAGTGGTTAAGTTTCTATTTTCAAAACACTCAATTCATTTATGCATTCATAAATGCAATTTAAATAACAAAAAAAAGTGATTTCGCTCATAGTTATATTACCCGACTAGGATATGTGAAAAATGCCAAAACCCTGAAATGTGTAAAATGTGTAATTGGATTAGTTGTATTCATGGGCTTGGTAGATTATGTGATATTTGATATACTGATTTAGATGATGTGAGATTTGATATTTCTAGATAGAAATTTTTTGCACTTTACATAATCATGATAACCAAAAAAAACATTTGATACCAAAAACAGTTAATCTTCCAGAAAAAGAAAGTTGATTTTTTTCTAAAGGATTTAAATAAAGAATTATATCTCCTATGATTGAAGGAAAATATTGAAGAGCTCTACCATAATTTTATAATAACCCTCTCTACTTTCTTTAACAAATTCTCTATCTAGGTGACAGGTAAAAAGGAAAATAGAATGGCCAACCCTTGGTATGATAAAGAGTGTAAGAGTGCTAAAAACCCCATTAGTGATGCTTCTAAAGAGTCCCTAAAATATGACATGATATATAGGTACAAAGCCCGAATTAAAAGAAAAAAAGTACTATATAAATGGAAAGAAAGATAAGCTTTTACCCCTCTCTAAGGTAGATCCTAAGAAGTTCTCGAGGTCAATTCTAACTCATAAAACTAAAGAAAATAATATGATTCCTTTGAGAGACTAGAATTCCTACCTTAAAAAGATTTACTAAACCTCAAATGTTGTTTTTACTTTAGACTAAGGACATTAGAGGCTACCAAACAAAAATCCTAAAAATTTGAGGGCATATCCTCATCCCTTATATTCACAAGCTCTCCAATTTAGGAGTCAAGTGGGGTTTCCTTAAATCCTAGACTCAAAGCCTCATTGTTCTTATTTTGAAAAGAAACAATACAAACAATCTCTCTAATTATAGGACCATTATGATTAGCCCTCTTTTATCCAAATTGTATGGGATTGTTCTGGAAAACAAGATCAACATATATCTAGAAAGCCAAAAAAATAGAGTTGAAGGCCTAGTTGGATTTAGAAGTTATCATTCAACTATGGACCACATTATGATACTTAAGATCATTGTGGAGGAGTGTCACAATAATAAAATCAATCTCTTATGTTGCTTCATTAACTTTAGAGAACATTTGACACTATGCCCGGAACTAACCACGAGACTCGATTAGAGGAGCTCAAAGTTCCTTTCAAGTTGAGATCCACTATGATGAGGCTATAAGAGAAAATTATTGTCAAGTTTAGGAGCATTGAGGGTTGGTCAAAATAAATCAATTGTGATATAGGATTTAATAAAGGTTGTCCCCTGTCCCCTACCCTCTTTGGTATATACATCAACAAGTTAAAGGTTTTCTTGGAAGAAGTAGGTTGTATCAGCATGTCTCTAGTTGGAATAGTCATCATCCTTTTTCTTTATGCTGATGATATTGTTCTTATGGTGATGAGTCCCTAATCTCGACAAGACACTAAAGATTCTCAAGGATTTTATCTCTAGTACATGTATGACTATTAACACTAACAAAACAAAGGTTATGATAATCAAGTCCAAAAAGATCATTTTTACAACAAGGAAACAATATCCAATTTCTAAAAGAATTTTCTAGGCAAGTTTTGCCACAATATTAAGTAAATTTGATCAATAAATTGTAGTCCTAGTGGTTGTAGAAAATAATTTATCAAAGCAACAAGTAAAACAATGGCTATTCAAAGCGCTGGGGTACAATAAACTTGCTAATGATGTCATAAATCCAATTTAAGAAAGAGTTTTGAGAGAAAATGTGTTTAAACTAGGGTTTCAATCATCACTTGCAATCAACTGGACTAGTGTCATTTAATTTCCGAGGGAAAATGGAGTCAAGAAAATGCAATCAAGGAGGCCAAGCAAGAGAGAAGGTGAAGATTTGAGACTTAGAGTTATCTCCTTATAGAACCAAGTCAAACCTCAAAGGAATACTACCAAGGTTTATCCACTCATAAACCTTAGGTTATGTCCAACTTTATCTAGTGCATCTAGCTAATATGAAGGGTTGAAATAGGTATTGAACCTAGGGAGATAGCCTCTCCTACCCCTAGAAACAAGCCCTAGATAAGTTAAACCCTTAAGGGATAGCCACTCCTAACCCTTAGGGAGAATCTGAAATGCTTCAACAAGTTAAAGGTGAAAACAACAAGGGAATGGGATAACCACTCTTAATACTTCCACTTATGGTTTCAAAACTTCAGAAATATTAAGATAACATGAAAAATCACCACTTTGAGAGAGAAAATAACCAAGATAAATAAAAAAATACCCCACACTTACATACAAGGTGCATTAGTATGAGGAAACCCTAATTCATGAATATTCCACCATCAATAAGAGAATATCCATACAAAATCACTTCCAAGAGGTGCACATAGACTCCAAGAGACAAAACAAAGATAGAGTGAACTTTTCTAGAGAATCTCTCTCACTTGTATGAGGAGTTGTGATGATGAAAAAATTAAATTAGTGTTTCATATATTTATATGAGGTAACCAAGCACAAATTGTCCACATAATTTGAGTAAAACATCAAAAATACATGCTAAAGGTGGGGATGACCAATCAAAATATCCTCTACAATGATAATGCCAAGCCTCCCAAGGGAGAAGGAGGTCCTCCAAATTCCATGTGTCATCATCCAATGTTCAAGCAAGGTGGATAAATGCCATGTCACATAAAATCATCATGTGGTGTCCATGTGGCATGCAAACTCCATCATCTCCATCAAACCCTATCTCATGACGTCATCATCAAAATCCCAGTGTCCAAGGTATAGAAGGTAGTGTTCGAGGTGGAGAGAGGATGCATCTCATCTCTACATGTTGTTTAATCCAAACCAAGTGCAACGTCCTCCATAAAGTGGCTGGGTAAGGTGTGGATGCATTGTCCAAAGTATGTGATTCATTCCCATAAGTGTTCCATCATGACCATATCTATCAAATTCAAGCCCATTTGTCCATCATCCAAGGTCCAAAAGGTGTGAGAGCCTATAACTAAGTTTTTCAATCCATCTAATGACTCAACGATCTGCATCGCACATGCCATACCCTGTAAACATATGCACAATGTCCTAGGTGAAAGCATGGGATGCCCTTTAAAGAACCATGTTAGTGGAATCCAAATAAATCAAAGCGTGGAATCAAGTAAAACCAATTTTCACAAGGTATAAAATCCCTTAGATCATATAAAGTAAATTGTTACTTAAGATAAAAGCCACATAAATAGTTCACATCAAGTATCCCCTTTAAATTTAACATTAGCTCAATACTTTATGCAAGTTGGCAAGTTTGAATATGGGAGGACCATCATTGGACCCTATTTGGTGTGCCAACCAAAACAGGAAAGACAAGGCCCAAGTAGAGGGATATGTCTCAGGGGAAGTAGGAAAGAAAAGAACCCTTCAAGAGTAAGTGTGATAGTGAAACGTGTTGGGCTTACTTCATGGCTTATGGAGTCATTTGGTCCATTTATATGAGTTCCTTTATGGATGGTTCACTTTCTCTTGAGTTACCACTTTCTAGGTGCTATGTTTTTCCAACCCCTTAATCTTCCTTTTTGGGGTCCTTTTATTTATTTTCAAGCCCCCTTTATAAGGTTTCAAGCTTTAGAATTCATAGCTTTGGGATTGGGATGAACATGGAAAGGGTAGAGCTCAATTATGGATTAAATTTTGAAAGGCCTTTCTATTATCTCTTTCTTTCTTTAGGATCATTCTTTCTTCATTATTTTTTACTAGCAGCTGCAATAAACCTTTGGGCATTTATCCCCTCTTCTCATGAGAGAATGAAACATGACCCATTACAGAAGTTTAGTACACCGTGATAGACTCTAGGATGGTAAGTATTAAGTATGGCAGGGAAATAGAACATTACTCTTGTGAGGGCCTCCCAGTAATACCCCTTTTTCTTAAGGGTGACAACATGGGATTAGAGTAGAAATTCTAGCCACCAAGGTGAAACAAGGAAACAAACATAACTTATTGAGATTATGATTCATTATCCAACTTCAACAAATTATCCCCATTCAAATTCCTAGTATATTAATAACAACATTATGTATGAAAGAAGTACTATTGTATCTCATGATGATGCTAGATTGCCATCTCCCAAAGACTGTGTTTTATTGGATGTCATGAGCTTTGTTGATCAAGAGTGAAAGAGACATTTGAGGGGGGCTATTAGGATGCCATTGGTGGACATGTTGATCATCATCCATCATCATCATAATCAAAATCAATGTCTTCATTGTGGGCCATGAGACATGATCTCCTCTAGTTACCCCTAGGAATGGGGGGGATAATAGTACAAACCTTCCTAACGTTTTAACTCATCAAAGCTATGGTGATTTAGGAATGCTTCTCTTAAATATTTTCGAGCATAAAAATAAAATTCTTAAGAAAACCAAGTAATTCCTCACCTTTTTTAAGGCCCAATAAACCAATGTTGGTCTTTTTGGACATTAATAACCATCATCATCATAATCACCATGTTTATTCTCCCAAATATGCGTTTGGAATATTTTTTTTGGTTTTCTACAATATAATAATAAGTGAGTTCTCATGATAAACCTAGCTTGAGGTTCAAAATGTCAACAATCCAACTTGTTATGCGGCATTTCTGAAATCTTAATGGATAAATACGTAAGTTGTTAGAAAATGAAAAAAATAAAAAGATATGAAACACAAGAAAGGGAAAAAAAGAAATTAAACATGATCTTAGAAAAATATATGAGAAAGAGAAACAAAAACGATTAGAGAGAAGGTCATGACCTAATTAAGAGAAAGGGATTTGAAAGGCATTTTTTATTATTATATCAAATTACAAAACCACTTACCTAGAGGTTTGGGCATGTAAAATGGGTAGCTAAGTAATGGAGTAGAATGTATAAGAAATTGCAAACTATATTTTTTTAGGAGAAGAAAGCAATTGTCTAGATTCTATTATTTATATTTATAAAAAAAAAAATATAAATGAAGGGCGATAAGAATTTGTTTCATGAAATTTTATATTTGTGTATTCTTATAGGGTTGTTGAAAAGCCTTAGATTAAAAAAAACAATGTTGCACTCTTGAGATTAGTACTTCAAATGTCAACTCAAATTCTGTATGAACTTGAGAGGTACCGTGCACTATGTGTGAAGACCCCACACACATGCATCTATCTACAAGGGGATATTATCTTAACTAAGGGATACTTCAATTTCTTCAATAATGGAGAGTGAAAACCAACAACTACTTAATATATCATAAAGAAAAAATCTGAAATTTAAATGTTAGGAAGTTTATAAATTAACTAAAGGAAATGACTATAAACATAATTTAAATAACTAGGAAACTTAGTGACCATTCCCTCTTATCATATCAATGGACAATTGGGGTACATTACGAAAGGAACATAGTGTAAAGATGAAAATCCAAGTAAGATAATGTGATTTGTTGGACCAAAATCATAAAACAACTATGTTAAAAATTCAAATTGCATTTTTCTAAGTGAATTTGAAGCAACACAAACCCTACTCAAATATATTATATTGTAGAAGCTAAATTGAAGCATAAGAAAGAAATATAATCCTTATGAAGTAGAAATGAAGTAATCCATGGTCCAAGACACTCCTTTTGTTGTTTTCAAATGATTATAACATAAATTAAACAAAATTGGAACAATGTTATAGGAACTATGTGTGGCCACAGGAAATCCTATAGGCATACAAAATTTCTATGAGAATTGTACATGATATTAGAAATTAATTCATAAAATGTATAATTTCATGGTGATCATTTGTGTTATAGTTAAAATATTCTAACTGGAGATAAAAGAAAAGTGTTCATGCCATGCAAAGAAGTAAACACCATGAGATGTTACTTATAACATCATTATAGGAAATAGAGCAACTATGCATCATCTAATGTATAAAAAAGAAATATTACAAAGGATGGCATGAAAGTGATTAAAGATACAAACATATCCTTAGAGAAACCCTAGGTGGGGCCTACCCAAGGTTCCTTCAAGGAACCTAGAAACAACTAATAACAACTAGCTGATGAATAAAACTTTCAATTATCATATCATTCAAAAACAAGGTTACAAAATGGGAAAGACCCAATTTCTAAGAACACATCCAATAGTCTGTGAATGATTACAAAAATTAAATAAATAACTCAAGGCTAATCCATGCTCTTTTTATAATAGAAACTTCAATCAATTCATCCCTCCAATCACTCCTTGATTGGAGTCTGTGATCCACTATATCCCTAAAATTATTTTCCTTGGTTCTAGGAACCAATTCCCTTGACAGATTTTGTCCCCTAGATCATTAGTTCACATGGAAGAGATGGATAATATGTCCTGAATGCTTTGTCAGCTTCTGAAATAAGGAGAGGCGACACGATCCCTATTTTTCATCAAGTGCATCGGAGTATACTTCCTCATGTGATTCAAAAAGATAGAGTTAGTCTTGTATACATACATATTTATCATGAGATCAAACATAAATAATCAAGAACAAATCATTTGATTAACCAAACTCAATTCATTCACCATTTAATTGAAAAAACTATACTTTTATATTGATTATGGTTAAAAGGTGAGTTTCTTAAGTAAAAGGGTAGGTCAAAAAAAGTCATGGATGGGCCTCATGGTCTATAATGTATAGGCCCATCATTACCCCCCATATTAAGGTTTTGTACACCCTTGTGCAACAAAAACTACAGTTACATCCCCCTTGAACTATTATTTCTACTCCATGTGTCTCTACCTAATGTCCCATGGTGTATCTATAGTGATGTCCCCCTTATCATAATACCCAACTATCCTTTCAATTTATTCCCATTATTTCTTCTCTCTTTCCCTGTCCAAATCTACTCATGGTGAAGGTTGCAAGAGAAGAGGGAGGTTGAACCTTAATCTAATCCATTTTCCTTTCAAATTCTCAAGTGATTCCTTATAGAGTGAAGTAAGCAACAAGGAATCTTGTAAAGTGCTAGGTGAATGAGGTTATCTAATTTGAAGGCCATAGGTGAGTGACTACCACCTTCTTTGGTAGGCTTGAGTTTCCTCCTCTCCTAGGAATCTTAGGGTGTCTTCTAGATGAGTGACGACCTTCCTCTGTTTTTCCTCCAGAATGGGTTCCACACCTATATCTGAACTAAGATCCTCATGAATGGATATAATTTCCCTTGGTTTAGGAGCTTCATCCTTGATCCAAAGAGGGCTATGGAGTTCTTCTTCTATGTACATTTTTAACTCAGTTTCTCTAATATCTTCATGTGAAGCCAAGATGATAATGCCATAATTTGAACATCCCCTACATATGGATTTGGGATCCATTTGTAGGAATATAGGAGGAAACATTGTGTAAGTAGAACTCACATATATTAGCCCTCATTTCTTCATCACTTTCCTAGCACAAATCTACAAAGTCCTTTCATTTTCCCACCTTAAATCCAACTTGATGTGTTAGGTTATCCAACTATAATTTAATCCATTGTTCTCTAAGAAAGGGTGTATAAACCTTTGCAGGATTCCTGCAACTTGACAATTCTTGTGCTAGTTGGGCCATCTTGTCTATGGATACTCTCACTATATCTACTTTTTCAGTTAGAGTGGCCTCATTTTTATTGTTCTTCTATGACTATTTATTCAAGGTATGATTTTCCAACTTTAGTTTTTTGTAGTCATCTTCCCCCCTTCATTTTCATAATTTGGAGCTTTTCCCATAGGTGATGGAGCTATTGCTATATTCTCTTTGTGTTTATTTATTTCTGTTTCCCCTTTTTCTTCTTACTCTTTGCTATGTTCTTCCATTTAAGGGCCTCAACCTTGGTTTCTTCCAAATCCCTTAGGGTGGATTGTAATGTGATCTGTGTAATTGTTACTTTGTCTTTCTCCTTTGTTTCTTATTTATTTTCTTCTTCATCCTTGGGTGCCCCTGATGGGGACCTTATAGGGTTGGAAGAGTCTCCTAGACTTACTATGGAGGAAGAGATGGCAGTAATTAATTTAGGAGCAGATTGGGATCTAGTCCTAGCCCTCCTATAGGACTTCCTAATCTACCCTTGGACTGCATATTTTTTATTTTAGTTTTAATGGGTTGCTAGGTGGTGTCCTCATTTTAATCATGGTGGCATCCACCTCTTTGTCAACAATTTCTATTTTTATTTTCTTTGGTAGTTCTTCTTGGAAGTTTCAACTCTTCTTGCTTTCTTATTTCCCTTCACATCCCTCTTAGGGCTTGGTTCCTAAATGGAATATTATGACTGTAAGAAGGCCCACATCACCATATCCATAAACTATTCCCATGACACTTTGACATTCAAATTCTCCAGGGACTCACACACTATGATATTGATGAGGTCATGGTGTGCCAGGGCATCCTTCTTCCCTTTTTGCACCCTTTCACTAATTTATGTTACAAATTGTAGGAGGAAATGATGTATTCTTAGGTTCTCTTTATGATATTGATGAAACAAATCCCTCAACTGATGAAATAATATGAAGTGGTAAGAATAAATTATACTCAGTCTCCCTTCACAATTTATGTACTTTAGAAATGGTAGGCCACTTCAAACAAAGGCTCAACTAAAATCTCCCTTTTTACTCCATTATTTTCTTCTGCAGGTTCTTCATAGATAATAAAGAAGGGTTTCATGGCATCACTAACCTTTTGAATCTCATATTTGTCCCAAGGTAGGCCCATAGGTAACCCAAAAAGCCTACTAATGCTAGCCTCATCAATATGTATCTCCAAGACCTTGACAACTATGACATATTCTCTCTCCCTTCTTATTTTGGAAATTGAGAGAAAACTCCATGGATATTTAATCATCATATCCTTTGAGCTTCTCAAATTAAACAATCCAGTTAGATTCTTGGAATATTTCTACTACCTCTGGATTGTTGTAAACTTTGGATGGGTATGTTGGCTCTCATCTCTTAAAAGCAACTCATGTTTTCAAATATGAATCTCAAAACCAATTATGTAAATTAAGTTGTAGTTATTTTGAAATATTTCAAAGGATTCTTAGTTCCTAAAATTCCCTCTGTGTAACATAGGAAGATTACCAAAATTTTGAAGGTGATCACCAAAGATTCAGACAGAGATTTAAAAGATGTTCGAGTAAGGGATTTTTCTTTTATAGGAAATTTCCCTCAATCTACAATCTCAATTTTTAAATGAGATCAATAGTGTTTCTAGCCAATGGGTAGAGATGGAAATGTAGAGAATGGTCAAGAAAAAGGGTGGAAAGGTAAAAAGAAATCAGATTGAAATTTCTTACTCACAATGGTTTTCCCTATAGGAGGCACAATGTGGGATGTAGTGATTATGTGGATAGTTTTTATAAGGAAATATGAGCATAGAGTATATCTGGGAGTAAAATATAAAAATAAAAATTCAATATTAGGGTTTAATCACCAACCTTTCATATAGAATTATCACTACTCAGATCCAAGGTTGAAACTGTTGACATCCACTTGCTTTAATTTTGGCAGGCCGACCCTTGTAGTTTTCTCTTAAAGCCAAATTCTATAGCTTCTCTTAAATGATTAGTTCTCTCAAGAGATCATTAAATGTGTGAATGAGATAGTGGTTGATTATTTTTATGCATGATATATAATGAATATATTGAGTGATTATTGGAGGTGGTTCCTTTTAGAAACTCTCAATTTAAAATTGGCGAAGATATAACATCTTCATAATTACCACCGTTTTTGCTCATGTCACTTGTTTGTCTTATGCTAACGGTCATGACATTTGTATACAAAGTTTACTTATCTCAACTTATTTTAATCGCTTGAAGTGACCACCCCCTTATCTCAACATGTCGATGTGACCTCATCCCCCACATGACAGTGCAAGGCCCACCTCGATGAAGGGTAAGATAATATTGTTTGACCATGCATTTGTATGGATGTTTTGCAATTAAATTGTAAGTAAAGAGAGAATTGGTATTAGAGAGCATGTACATGATTATAATGTTGAGTCATGATGTTGGAGTTTTGAATTTGAGAAGTCCTCATTGGGAATTCTTTTGATTTTGCATGGCTTTTCTTGAATCAAAATTTTCCTACAAATTTTCCTATAGTCTATAGGGTTACTTGTAGGTATTTTATGTGTAATAGAGAGATGGTTCCCTTTGATACCCCTTGATGAAAATGGTATGTAAGTGTAGAAATCAATTTTGTATACTTTTTTGTTCATTTACATCATTGAAATTTTGGAATCCATGAATGGTTATTTTATTTGTTGTAGCTTTTCATGCAGTCTGTAGGGGTACCTGTAGGTCTTGTTAACCCCTACCCTAGGGATAACTAAGGAGATCATGTCTTGAGGCCCATAAGTTCTAGACATGGAGTGTCAAGAGATGGATAACTTCAGCATGACCCCGGAGGGTCCCTCTTTTCTTCAGTGCAACTCATTTATCAACAACGACAATATCCATCCCACCAGCCTGATCCTATGGTAGAAGTAAGTCTTGATCCATGAGGTAATGAGTCTGGGTATCATGGTATGTGTCACTCTGATTATTGAAGTACTTGAATATGTTGCATTGAATTCTCCTTCATTTCATAACATTTTCTTGGAAATTATGCTCTTTAACTTGTTCATACCTGGGAGGGTGACATGATGCCCTAGTAAGTTAGTCTCCTTTTAGGATGGATTTCCTCTCGGTCAATATATGAAAGGTCATCTTACATTCACTCCATACTTACCACTTTCCATCTTTATTACTCTCATTTTCCCACTACCTTTGTTCAGGCATTGGGATTTTCCACACTAGTAAGGGTTGTACCTTTCCTTGTGGGAAGAAGGGGATAAAGGCCTAGAGGGTAAAAGTAGCTGGAAAGAGTTAAAAGATAAAATGAAACCTTTGAGATGATTCACCTAGGGATTCTCGAGAAAACAATAAAAATCTTATTAGTAAGAAAAGAGAACACATAAGATAACTAATCAATCAAGGAATTAGTTGGTGGATGGGGGGTCTCATTATGAGCCGACATATTATGAGAATGGGAATGTAGTGGTATGATACTACCATCTATCTAGTCACCAAACCAAGGTAGTGGCTCTTGGTGGAATAGCCAAAATAAAGGGGGTCTCATCACAAGCCAACCTTCTCATATATATGAAATGCTTGTGGATAATGTTGTCACCAAGCCAGGACAATGTCCTTCAACTCTTTTCTTGAAGCATAAAAGAAAAAGATAAAAATAAATGAAGCTAAGAATAAAATGAATTTAATGGGATAGGAGAAAATGGCATCTATGACAAGGTGTAACTCACCCTCTACAAAGGAACCCACAGGTAATATCTACATTTCCTTGTTATCATTGCACCCCATGCCCAAACACTTACCCCACACCACCTCACACACACTTACATGACCTATATTGGTTCTCACCTCAGAAACACCCCAAAATTAAGGAGGATTAGCCCAATAGGACACCCTGAGACCTTCTCCAAACCCGACTTGTTAAACTGCATAATGTCTTTGAGCATTTTTTTGGGCAAAGGCAGGTTTGTTGCACATGTTTGGGTAATTTGATTATTATATGTGATTGACATTGCTATGATCCTTGTGACTTATGAACCCATGGATGGTGTGCTTTTTGTTGTTGTATGACTTTTCCCAGTGGATAGGTACATGTGGGGGAATGATTAACTTGGACCTCCATGGGGTTGAAATCCCACAGATGGATGTTGTGACCCCAACCAGGAGTGAGGATACATCAAATACTTGCACCAGGAGGAAAGAAGGATGTTACCCTCAGAGACACTCTGGAGGACCTAGACCTAGGGGGATCTTGGTCTTCCACCTAGACGTTGACCCTTGAGATCTCATGACATCATCATTATGACCCTAGACATCATCCAAAGCTAGGTTTTTCATTTATGAGGGAATTTGTGTGTTGGTTGGCATGTGTGGCATCATCCAGGGCCTTTGGAGGCCAAAAATTCTGCATATGGGGCCCAACATTCCACCCTAGGAGATCAACATCACCCTAGAAGGGCATGATGTCACCCTTGGAGCTGATTTTAGGGTTTAATTACCTTCATTTATGTAAAAACTACATTTTTTATGTAATTTGGCCAAGCCAGACTTTTTATGACCTAATTTTAATTAAAGGTCATTGATACTATATAAATAGAGAGAAAGTACTCTTATTTTTCATCATCACTCATCGCACACTAAGTGTGGTCTGAAATTTGTTCCCTCTTTAAGGGTTATTGACTGAAATAACTAGTGCACAACTTCTTGGAGAGGCAATTTTTGGTGTATCTTGGCTATTTCTCATTGTGGAAGATCTTCAACTAGGGTTTGGCTTGATTATTCTTGATGAAGTAAGTAGAAAATATGCAATTTTTTTATTTAATGAATGTTTGTGGTAAATTTTACTTGGTTCATGTTAAATATTATGAAATTGTTTGTTTAAATCCTAGGAGAGAAACATAAGTTACCTCTTTCTCTCTATAGTTTTCCACTTGTTTAAATTTCTGAAGTGAACCTTGTTTAAGAAGTAGCTACTAGAGCCCTAAAGTGATATCTCTCTAGTAGCATTACTCTACTTTCCTATTGCATATATTCTTTCAATAGTCTAAGGAAGGAAAAATTCACTAGGGCCTACGATCCCTTACTTTCTAGAAAATTTCTCTCTAGGACTTGGATTCTTGAGGCCTTGGGTAGCCAACACCTCCTCCATTCATCCCTTCTCTTTGAAAAAGTATTATCATTGATACATTGCTCCAAGTTCTTCTATTTCTATTGTGACCCCATAAACCCTAAAAGGCACTAGTCTACTCATTATAGTGGATGATTGATCAAACAAACATTCAAACCTTTCTCCTTGAAGTTTTTACTAACCTTTACCAACACTAAACTATACTGACTCCTTAACTAACTTGTTTTTGTTGCAAAACATTGTTACAACCATACTAATTCATGATAAATTTCCGCATCCACCTATATAACTCACACTTAGCCCATCCAAAATTCAATTGTGACAATTTCCAGTGAATTTACTAGATAAGTGTTGAGTTTGCATGGCGTTTTCTTGCACTTTTGACCACTAGAATTTGATTTTGTTGCAAAATATTGCTACAACCATCTAACTGTTGGATTACTGAGAGGGGGGGTGAATCAATAATATAGAAATTCAATCCTTTTTAACCACAAAATCCAAGTGTTATATCAATGTAGCATTATCATCCAATAGTTGTAGAGTAAATAAACAATGAACAAATGAGAAATCATACACATATACAATACACCAATGTTTTTACGTGGAAATCCAAAGCGGGAGAAAACCACATAATTCTTTTTCTTATATGTCTTTAAGAATTATATTCATTGGAAGCACCAACTTCATTTTTTTCCACCTGCAACTGGAAGGAGGCTCAAACCCCATAGTTTCTTAGGCTAAAACCTGATGGAAGCTCCAACTCCCCAATTCTCTGGCTACAACCAGAAGGAGGCTAAAACCCCCTAGTTTCTCAGGCTACAACCTGAGGGAAGCTCCAACTCCTCAATTCTATGTCTACAACTAGAAGGAGGCTACAACCCCCTATGTTCTCTGGATACAACCGGAAGGTGGCTACAACCACCTGTCCTTGCCCCATCCAACCTCCTTGACGTATAAGTAGAATGATGGAACCATTGTCACACTATCACTATGAGATATACTGATGTAAACCTGTACCAATCAACCTGCACCAAACAACCTATACCAATAACCTAAACCATGCATCCACCATGCATCAACTTGTACCTCAACCTGTAATCAACTTGTACCATAAACAAGTGCATCAACCATGGACCAACTTATACCAAACAACCTCTAATCAACCTATACCATAAACAAGTGCATCAACCATGCACCAACCTGTACCTCAACCTATACCATGAACAAGTGCATCAACCATGCACCAAACATGTACAAATAACCTGTCACAACAACCTATCACAATAAACCATCTCATCAATATTATCAACCAAATCAGATCTACTCACCAATATCAATCACCAAGACAACTCTCAAAGATGTGCATCAACCAAGCATAACACAACAACTCATAATCATCACCAATATCAATATGTTCTTCTAATAATATACCAATACAAGTATACTACATCATCCATAAACCATGTGTCAACAATACTACTAACAAGTACCTCCAACCATGTACCAAGTATGTACCAATCGTGCATCAACTACACATCAACTTTGACTCATCAAGATGTACCAACATCATCAACCAATCTGATCTGATCACATATACCTCAAATGTAGAAATTGAATATGTCACTGAGAAACCTATCACTGTATACTCATCAACCAATTTGATCTGATCACATATACCTCAAACACTATACCACAAGTTTGTACCTCAAACCATGTTCTAGAACCTCACTGTTATACAACCTTTATCTATACCAATAACTTTAGCAACATACCTCAACCAAAATCCCCAAACATGAACCAATACTAAAATTCAATAAATCTGCCTCATATCAACTCTACAACAATCCATAAACTCCCAAGAGGGCATACAACATATTTACAAGGAAAACCCTCAACTTGATTCATAAATTCAACACTACACATATGAGAACCATACCTTTTTTTTCTTCATGTAGCGTTCTGTTGCCATGAATCCACTGCCGTGATTATTCTGCAGCACCTTTTCTGCTACAGTTTTTCTGCCACACTTTTCCTACCACACTTTTTCTTCCACACTTTTCCTGCTGCACTTTTTCTGCAGCACTTTTCCTGCTGCACTTTTTCTGCCGCACTTTTCTTTGTCAATAATACCTCTCCAAATAACCTTTCAAAAAAATAGATATTCAATGATATTCAAGTGTGTTTGAATGAGAGACCCTTGCCTCTTATTTATACTTTTATGTAGCTTCCTCAAGGGGTTACCTTCTAAACATATTAACCCACTCATAACCACTTGTCCACTTAACTTAACCACTTTCCATAATTAGTAAGTTCTCCATTAACTTTATTATTTAAATAATTTATTTTGCATGCTCTTTGACTTATAGTACACTCATCATTTCACTTTATTATTTAAATAATTTCTTCTTTGCAAACACCTTGATTACTTTGACCTTTTGAGGCTTCTAGATGACTCATGAGGGTTCTCCAACTTCACATGTCCATAACTCTCTAACCGTGAGGAGTTATGTGATATTCCACATACCACTAGAAATGACATGACATGTACTATCCATCTAGAATAGTTTTACCTTCAAATATATCAAAACTTATACAATTATAGATAAAACAAACTTGGTTCCATTACCCAAACCTTTGTGCTACCAAACTTTCTTCAAGGGTTGACATCAATGACAACCAACCCAATTAATCAACAATCTCCCCCTTTGGCATTGATGGAAACACTATGATGCAATACTGAAGTCATGTCATGAAATACTAAAGTGATATCACTCATGATCTTCCTATGACCATCGCTCCCTCTGGAACCATGCCTCTGTGCTCTACATATGATAAATATCTCCCCCTTTGTCATCAATGGAAAATGTATCTTTCCATCCAGGGCTGGTCCCGCAACTGAACTGTCCTTGGGGATACTCCCCCTGACTGGACTCTTCCTAAAACTAATCTCCCAACTTGAACTGTCCTCTTTATGGTGCTTCCTCATGTAAATATAAGAAATATAAGATAATCATTCAAAATAATTCTTTTTGGAGTATAAATTACTCTGAGTCTTTGGCGAAGATACTCAAAGGCTCCCCATGGAAGTGGTTTTCTAAAGATGTCTTCCACTTGTTCTTTTTTACCCACATATTCAACTCTGATGTTCTTCTCTGGAACTTTTTCCCGTATAAAGTGATACTTGATTGGAATGTGCTTCGTCTTGGAGTGCATCACCAGGTTCTTTGAGATATTGATGGCACTTTTATTATCACAATAGATTGGAATGGGCTCATCATACTCAACCTGCATATCTATTAGAGTTTGTTTCATCCATAGAACCTGTGTACAACATGTTGCTGCTGCAATATATTCTACTTCGGTTGTAGATAATGATACTAATGATTTTTTATGGCTTAGCCATGATACTAAAAACTCACCCAAGTAGAACGTTGCTCCACTAGTGCTTCGCTGGTCATCAATGCAACCTACCCAATATGCATCTGTGTAGGAAATAAGTGATATATCCTTTCCTTTTGGATACCATAATCCAAACACTTTTTCTCCTTTGAGATATCTGAAAATACTCTTCACTTCTACGACATGTGATTCCTTTGGTGTTGCTTGAAATCGTTCCACCTGTCCAACTGTTTGCATTATATCTAGTCTAGATGCTGTCACATATAGTAAGATACCAATTATTGAAATGTATTTCCTCTGGTCTGTAGACTTTGAATCATCATCTTTTCTCAACTTGCAACTGGTTTTCATAGGCATGGTAACTGGTTTGCAATATTCCATTCTGAAACTCTTTAGCATTTCTTTGATATACTTAGTTTGAGAAATAAATATTCCTTGGTTGCTTTGACGTATCTGAAGACCCAGAAAGAAGGATAGTTCTCCGAGTAATGACATTTCAAATTCATTCTTCATATCCTTTGTAAATTTTTGGCTTAACCTGTCATCATTTCTTCCAAAAAATAATATCATCAACATAAACTTCAATTAATAAAATACTATCTTGAGTTACCTTGATGTAGAGGTTATTGTCTGCACTTCCTTTTCTGAACCCTTCCTACTGTAGATATTTATCTAGTCTAGAGTACCATGCTCTAGGAACCAATTGTTCAATGTAGAATTCTTCTTCAAGTTCCCTGTTTAGAAAAGATGATTTCACGTCCATATCTATCCATAATTTTCAAGACTCTGCTACACAACTTTCCATAATTTTGACTCATATGTCACTTTACTATCATGAAGTACTACTACAACTAATTAATCTATCATATTGTACTTCTGCTAACTGAAGGCACTGAATATGTCTACTTAAATTCCACAAGTTGCTCGAAGGATGGTTCTCTGGTTTGTCTCAACTACTGCATAGACTCCCCCTATCTATTATTCATATTATCTGGGAGTCTCTAATATGGATGGCTCAGAAAAAATCCTTATCTGATGTGTATTCATCATCATCTTCATTGGTATATTCATCATCTCTCTTGATCTCTGACTTATTTATTTTTGTATGTGGATTCATCTTTCACTACAATGCCTAAAAGTACAATCTCTTAAACTTGTTCTGTATTTACCTGTCCTTCTTTTCTTTCAGTTCTTTTCCAAACCTTTATGTATTTGACATCTTTCTTTTTCTCTGTAGAATTTTCTTCATCTCGTTTTATTTACAATCTTGCGATCTGTGGGAACTGGTCTTTGTTCACTTTTTCTTCATGTTTTCTTATCCATACTTTATTATATCTGATATTGGTGTTCTCTTTCATGGAAGTATCTATCATGCATCTACAATCACTAGCTATCTGTCCATAGTTATGAAATTTGTAACATTCAATGTTACGTGGGGCCACATAGGCATTTCTTTCTTGAACATTTTTATAATCCCTGTAATCTGCAACCTTATGTCCAAAATTAGTCAATAAAGAAAATGGCCATAAAAGAAATTTTCATACCTGGGAGTGAATGATCTTCTTTGTGGTGTAGTCCTTCTGAAATTCTTCCTTGACCGATCATGATCATGATTGAATATTCTTTGTGTCTTAAACATGGATGGTCTTCTTGGATATGTATCTTCAATAGTTTTCTTAGATTCTGGTTGACCATGATTCCTTCCTTTGAGTACTTCTTCATAACTTTTCTATTTTCTTCATTCTTCTTTTCTAGAAAACTAGAGTGCTTCTCTTCATTCTCTATAACTGATGTGGATGTTTTTGTCTCTTCAACATTCTTGTTGATCTTGACGATTTTACTTCTCAATGTAACAACTTCTTATTCAATATTCTCAACCTCTTCTTCTTACTTTATTATCTAAGACTTCATGACTTCTTTTGTTCTTTTTTCTTCTTCAAGCTGAATTTTTAATGTGATTATTTCTTCTTCAAGTCCTTTCTCTTCTTGACCAATCTCTGCCTCAAGCTGGTTTAGATCGTTAGTTATTTCCTTAAGATGATCTGTCAATATCTTCTCTCTCATTTCTACTTCTTCCTTCTGTGTTTCTATGTTGGCTTTCAAATACTTCTTTTGCTATTCAATATTTTCTTTGATATTTCTGTCTTCTTCTAGCTGAGTTCTTAAGTTCTCGATGACATGTTGGGCTTCCTAAAAAATGTGAACACTTTCCTTTTGTTTCATCAATTCTTTCTTGAGTGACTTATTTTCTTCTCTTATTTCATCTAAAGAACTAATCATTTCTGCTTCATAATTGTCTTCCTTTTCAATTAGTTTTTCTTTCTCATTTCCTTCATGACATTCTATTTCAATATGTCCATGTTTTTCATAATTAAAGAAAAACAACATACCTCCGGTGATTATGTACTCTTCATCTTTTGAATCTGTTTGACATGGTGAACATAATTTTTCTTGATTTGTATCTGCATCTTCTTTGGTATTTTATGAATCTGTGATGGGTGAATAATATATGTCATGTAACTTATCCCAAATTTCTTTTGTTGATGAAAAATTACCAACTTTTTCTCTTACTAGATTAGGTAAGCATTCCCAGATGAAATCCATTGCTATTTTGTTATTCTTCTTCAATTCCTTATTGGTTGCAGTCTTTTCCCTTTTTGAACTATCATATCCTGTAACAACTGATAACCAAATATAATGTCCTTGTGATTGTAAAAACACTTTTGTCCTTCTACTCCACATATCATAATTTAAACCATTCTGACCATTAAACATTGGTACTCCATTCTCAAAATAATCCATGATCTCATTCCAGTGGTTAAATTGTTTCCTGAAGGAACCTTATCTGATACCAATTGTTGGATTACTGAGAGGGGGGTGAATCAGTGATAGAGAAATTCAATCATTTTTAACCACAAAACACAAGTGCTATATCAATCTAGCATTATCATCCAATAGTTGCAGAGTAAATAAAAAATGAAAAAATGAGCAATCATACACATACACAGTACACCAATGTTTTTACGTGGAAACCCAAAGTGGGAGAAAACCACATAATTATTTTTCTTATATGTCTTTAAGAATTACATTCATTGGAAGCACCAACTTCCTTTGTTTTCCAGCTGCAACTAGAAAGAGGCTCCAACCCTCTATTTTCTCAGGCTACAACTTGAAGGAAGCTCCAACTACCCAATTCTCTGGCTACAACTAGAAGGAGGCTACAACCCCTTAGTTTCTCAGGCTACAACCTGAGGGAAGCTCCAACTCCCCAATCTCTGGCTACAACCCCCTAGTTTCTCAGGCTACAACCTGAGGGAAGCTCCAACTCCCCAATTCTCTGGCTACAACCAGAAGGAGGCTAAAACCCCCTATGTTATTTGGCTACAACCAGAAGGTGGCTACAAGCACCTGTCCTCACCCTGTCCTAACCGACCTGACGTATAAGTAGAATGATGGAACTGTTGTCACACTATCACTGTGAGATATATTGATGTAAACCTGTATCAATAAACCTACACCAAACAACCTATACCAATAACCTGAACCATGCATCCACCATGCATCAACCTGTATGTCAACCTGTAATCAACCTGTACCATAAACAAGTGCATCAACCATGCACCAACTTGTACCAAACAAACTGTAATCAACTTGTACCATAAACAAGTGCATCAACCATGCACCAACCTATACCTCAACCTGTACCATGAACAAGTGCATCAACCATGCACCAAACCTATACAAATTACTTGTCACAACAACCTTTCCAAACAACCTATCACAACAACCCATCTCATCAATATTAACAACCAAATCATATCTAATCACCAAGACAAATCTCAAAGATGTGCATCAACCAAGTATAACACAACAACTCATAATCATCACCAAGATCAATATGTTCTTTTAATAATATACCAATACAAGTATGCTACATCATCCATAAACCATGTGTCAACAATACTACTAACAAGTACCTCCAACCATGTACCAAGTATGTAGCAATCATGCATCAACTACACATCAACTTTGACTCATCAAGATGTACCAACATCATCAGCTATACACCTCATGTATGTGCCAACTCATCAACTAATCTAATCTAATCACATATACCTCAAATGTAGAAGTTCAATATGTCGCCGAGAAACCTGTAACTATATACTCATCAACCAATCTGATATGATCACATATACCTCAAACACTATACCAAAAGTCTATACCTCAAACCATGTTCTAGAACCTAATTGTTAAAGAACCTCTGCCACACATTTCCTGCTGCACTTTTTCTGCCACACTTTTTCTGCCACACTTTTCCTGCCACACTTTTTCTGCCACACTTTTCCTGCTACACTTTTTCTACCACACTTTTCTTGCCGCACTTTTTCTGCTGCAATTTTTTTGCTGCACTTTTCCTGCCATAGTTTTTCTGCCGCACTTTTCCAGCTGCACTTTTCCTACTGCACTTTTCCTGCTGCACTTTTTCTGCTGCAATTTTTCTACTGCACTTTTTCTGCCACACTTTTTCTGCCGCACCTTTTCTTTCGTAGTTTTCTTGCCGCACCTTTTCTGCCACACTTTTTCTACCACATTTTTCTTGCCACACTTTTTCTGGTGCACTTTTTCTGTCGCACCTTTTCTTCCATAGTTTTCTTTCCGCACATTTTCTACCGCACTTTTTTTTCCACACTTTTTATGCTGCACCTTTTCTTCCACAGTTTTCTTTCCGCACATTTTCTTCCACACTTTTTTTTCCACACTTTTTCTGCCGCACTTTTCTCTATCAATAATACCTTCCCAAATAACCTTTCAAAAAAATAGATATTCAATGATATTCAAGTGTGTTTGAATGAGAGACCCTTGCCTCTTATTTATACTTTTCTGTAGCTTCCTCAAGGGGTTACCTTCTAACCATCTTAACTCACTTTCATTATTTTAGGGTTAACCCACTTATAACCACTTGTCCACTTAACTTAACCACTTTCCATAATTAGTAAGTTCTCCATTAACTTTATTATTTAAATAATTTCTTTTGCATCCTCTTTGACTTATAGTACACTCATCACTTCACTTTATTACTTAAATAATTTCTTCTTTGCAAACACTTTGACTACTTTGACCTTTTGGGGCTTCTAAATGACTCATGAGGGTTCTACAACTTCACATGGCCATAACTCTCTAACCATGAGGAGTTATGTGATGTTCCACATGTCACCGGAAATGACATGATATGTACTATCCATATAGAATATTTTTACCTGAAAATATATCAAAACTCGGACCATTATACATCAAACAAACTTGGGTCCATTACCCAAACCTTTGTTCTATCAGAATTCGCTACCAGACTTTATTCAAGGGTTGACATCAATGAAAACAAACCCATTTAATCAACACTAACTGTAGCAAATTCTCTACAAAAGTGACATACTATGCTAGCTAGTCATTGCCAAATTTGCTTGTGATAACTTATTATCATTCTGCTAGGTTAAAGCTATTCTCTCTTGTCTTTTTAAAGAAATTTCAAGGCATAATTCTCGGGGTTGTTGTAAAATATAAATTATTGTTATAAACTTTTTCATTGTTGCAAATTCATATAAGCTAGCTTACTTTTTAAAGGTTCATGGTCTTATGAAGCACTAATATCATCTGGTACTTGAAATCCACTATATTTTTACTTTGTTTTCTTGTTTTGGGAAGGTACACCATATATTCACTTTGCTTCATCTTTTAAAGACCTAGTGAACCTTTTTTGACTTGAGTGATCAGTGAGAGGGGGTATTTATTGCATCCTTTCCTTAATCTTTTCAACCCTTTAGGTAACTAGGGATGTCTCCCCTAGGGTACTTTGACATACTCCTAAATAGAAAGGGGTTTCCTATTAAGGTGAAAGTGATATGTCACCCCCTATTATGCCAGTCTTGCATCCACTTTCCTTGGGATTTGGTGAACATGAACAAGTGAACATTATTGATCATACCATTGAGGGCCCACAATGTTTCCTTAATATCACACTTGAAGAACATCAGGAAGGAATAAAGGAAGTAGCTAGGAAGGCCAGAATGGAGGTGATAAATAATCTTGATCAAGAGTAGAGAGAAAAGTTGAAAAAACAATAATTTCAATTGTATACTAGACAAAAAATAATGAACCCACCTCTCTCTACTCGACCTACAACTTCACAACAAAAACCTCCATCTATGAACATACCTCTTCCTAAGAATTCTCCTAAATATGACAATATTGACTTAAATTTTGACTTGGAAGGTGCATTGGCCAAAATGCATGTGACCATTCTATTGAGGGAAGTTATCAAAGTTCCATTATGAAAGAAAGGTTTGAATTTTTTTTCAACGTATCATATGAGCCAATGGACTCTCCTATTATGTTAAAAGAAGACCATTTTAGGCTTCAATATGATGGACACCCACCCTTATTCATGACATTACTAGTGAATAACAAATGTATTAACAACTGTATGCTTGATTTAGGAGCAGGTGCTAACATGATGTATTTGAGAGTCATAAAGAAACTAGGCCTAAAGGCCACAAGACCTTATAAGAATGTGTGTGTTTTTTAATCCAAGTCCATACCTGCTCACGGGGTATTTGAGAATGTTGAAGTACACCTTGGTAAATACCATGAGAGAGCGATCCATATGGATATTGTGGTGGTGGATGTCCCTGATGTGAGGGGGATGCTTTTGTCCAGGATATTTGCTGCAATGTTGGGAGGTACATTAGAGATGGATCTAACTTACATCAATGTGCCTATGAAGAATGGGACAATAGAACGCATTCCAAATATTCCAATGGAAAAATCCCATGTACAAGAAATTAATAATGATGCTGAGTCCAGTGTGATACATGATCCAATCAAGGAAAATTTTCCTATATTTTCTCCATAGGATTTGCCTTTCACTTCAAAGGAATATTTTGATGAGATACAATGGCCAAAGAATGAAGAGTATCAACAAATCTTAGATAAATATAAGGACAAGGAATTTGGGACTGTCAAGGTACTAAATAAAGGGGATGATAACATATTGATCAAACCAAGCCAACAAGAAGTCCTTATAGCTGAATCCCACCCTCCTCCCTCTAGACAATATACTAGAGTTATACAAGAAACAACCAAGTTTGAAGAAAAGGAGTACCAAGAGGGAGATATGGTCTATATGTGGGACACAAAGAAAGGAGAGCCTACTGATGTTAAAGGGAATGCATAGTTTTGGCTTGGACCTTTCATAATCAGAATGAAGTCAGTCAATTATGCCTACTATTTATCCACGTTGGAAGGAAGAAAACATCTATTACCAGTTAGTGGATGCCTCATTAAACCCCATCATGGGGAAAATACTTGACTTCATAGGTAATTACAAGTAAGTTAGGTAGGAATTTGCATACATTGTATATACCATATGCATATCATGCTCATATAGTTTCATTTTCACATTCTATTTATCCATTATGTATATATGCATGCTTATCATTGTATTTTTATATGATATATGAGCGAGGGGTGATATCACCACCCTAAGGATTACTATTGAATTTTATTGAGATCTAGTAGGAATAGGTGATACCAGAGATGTTGAGGTTCTCGTGCACTCTACGATGAGAACATGTCCCCAAGTTGGAGCCATATGTTATCCCCTACCCTAGGGATAACTGAGGAGATCATGTCTCAAGGCCCACAGGTTCTATACATGGAGTGTCAAGAGTCAGATGACTTAAGCATGGCCCTAGAGGGCCCCTCATTTCTTCATTGCAACCCATTTATCAGCAACAACAATATCCATCCCACCAGCTTGATCTTGAAGTAGTAGTAAATATTTCTCCATGAGGTAATGAGTCCTGCAATCATGGTATGTGTCAATCTGATTATTGAAGAACTTGAATATGTTGCATTGAATTCTCCTTCATTACATAACGTTTTCTTGGAAATCATGCTCTTTAACTTTCTCATACCTAGGAGGGTGACATGATGACCTAGCAAGTTAGTATCGATTTAGGATGGATTGCCACTGGGTCGACCTATGAAATTCCATCATCCATTCCCTCCACACTTACCACTTTTCATATTTATTCCTCTCATTTCCCCCCTACCTTTGTTCTGGAATTGGGATTTTCCACACTAGTAAGGGTTGTACATTGTTTTGTGGGAAGAAGGGGATAAAGGCACAGGGAGTAAAAGTAGTTGGAAAGAGTTAAAATACAAAATGAAACCTTTGAGATGCTTCACCCATGGATTCATGAGAAAGCAATAAAAAGCTTCTTAGTTGTGACCCCAACCAGGGGTAGGGAGACATCAGAGACTTACACCAGGAAAAAAGAAGGGAATTACCCTCAAAGACACTCTGGAAGGCCTATGCCTAGGGGGATATTTCTCTTCCACCTAGACGTTGACCCTTGAGAGCCCATGACATCATCAATTTTACCCTGGATGCCATCCAGAACTAGGGTTTGCATTTATGAGGGAATTTGTGTGTTGACTGGCACGTGTGGCATCATCCAAGGCCTTTGGAGGCCAAATGTTCTACATATGGGGCCCAACCTTCCACCCTAGGAGCTCAACATCACCCTAGAAGGGAATGATGTCACCCTTGTAGCTGATTTTAGGGTTTAATTATCTTCATTTATGTAAAAAATAGATTTTTGATGTAATTTGGCCAGGTCGACCTTTTTATGACCTAATTTTAATTAAAGGTCATTGATACTATATAAATAGAGAGAAAGTACTCTCATTTTTTATCGCCACTCATCACACACTAAGTGTGTTTTGAAAGTTTCACCCTCTTTAAGGGTTATTGGCTGAAATAACTAGTGTGCAACTTCTTGGAGAGGCAATTTTTGGTGTATCTTGGTTATTTCTCATTGTGGAAGATCTTCAACTAGGGTTTGGCTTGATTATTCTCGGTGAAGTAAGTAGAAAATATGCAATTTTTTTATGCAATGAATGATTGTGGTAAAATTTACTTGTTTCATGTTAAAGATTATGAAATTGATTGTTTAAACCCTAGAAGAGAAACATAAGTTACTTCTTTCTGTCTATAGTTTTCCACTTGTTTAAATTTCCGAAGTGTACCTTGTTTAAGAAGTAGCTACTAGAGCCCTAAATTTCTATATCTCTAGTAGTGTTACTCTACTTGCCTATTGCATATATTCTTTCAATAGTCTAAGGATGGAAAAATTAGCTAGGGCCTAAGATCCCTTACTTTCTAGAAAATTTCTCTCTAGGACTTGGATGCTTGAGGCCTTGGGTAGCCAACACCTCCTCCATTCATCCCTTCTTCTTGAAAAAGTATTATCATTTCTACTTTGCTTCAATTTTTTTCACTGCTATTGTGACTCCATAAACCCTAAAAGGCACTAGTCTACTCATTATAGTGGATGATTGATCAAACAAATATTCAAACCTTTCTCCTTGAAGTTTTAGCTAACCTTTACCAACTCTAAACTAGACTAACTCCTTAAATAACTTTACATTGTTGAAAAACATTATTACAACCATACTAATTCATGCTAAATTGCCGCATTCATCTACATAACTCACACATAGCCCATCCAGAATTCAATTATGACAATTTCCAGTCAATTTGCTAGACACATGATGAGTTTGCATGGTGTGTTCTTTCACTTTTGACCACTAGAATTTGCTGATGTTTCAAAATATTTCTACAACCATCTAACTGCAACAAATTATCTGCAAAAGTGACATATTATGCTAGCTATACATTGTCAAATTTTCCTATGACAACTTATTATCATTTTGCTAGGTTAAAGCTATTCTCTCTTGTCTTTTTCAAGCAATTTTAAGGAATAATTCTTGTGGCTATTGGAAATTATAATTGCTATTATAAATTGTTGCATTGCTATAAATTCATATTATCTAGCTTAATTTTTAAAGGTTCATGGTCTTATGAAGCACTAACATAATTTGGTACTTGAAAACCGCTATATTTTTCCTTTGTTGTCTTTTTCTGGGAAGGTACACCATATATTCACTTTGCTTCATCTTTTAAAGACCTAGTGAACCTTTTTTGACTTGAGTGATTAGTGAGAGAGGGAATTTATTGCATCCTTGCCTTATTATTTTCAACCCTTTAGGTCACTGGGGATGTCTCGCTTGGGGTACTTTGACATACTCCTAAATATAAAGGGGTTTCCTATTAAGGTGACATTGATAGGTCACCCCCTGTTACACCAATCTTGCATCCACTTGCCTTGGGATTTGCAAAAGTACATATTATGTGATGACATGTCTCTTTATGTGAAATAGAGATATGGTTTTTGTGATATATCTTGATAGAGATTATATTGAAGAGTATAATTTTATGTTTTAGACCCCTTATGTCATTGATATTTTTGAAAATTTGAAATCTGGGCAACTTTTTGATTTCCTGTAGTGATCCTCGGTGGCAACTGTGTTTTTTATTGATCCTATATTATTCTATAGAATAATTTGAATATGATTTGTAGGATTAAGACTAAGTGGGAATGATGATGGGATATGAAATAATGATTGGTATATAGAATTTATGAAATGGATGGATGGTTTAGATGGTATGGGAATATATGATCTAGATTTTTATTGTGGTGGTGTAGAGATGGTATATATGGATAGGAATGGATTGAATATGATGACATGTATGGTAATAAGTAAAGTAAGAATGAAAATGTGGTTTACTTTGAACTTAAACCATTTCTGAGTGTTAAATATTGGAGATTGTACTTGTGGATTGTTCATATTGTTTTTTTTTCTTTTGAGCTTGGTATTATGTTGTTAACTTCTTCCAGATCCTTGGCCTATGCTTCAAGAGATTATGTAGAGAATTGTAGGTATAAGAATAGTTTTTGAGATGTTTCTTCTAGACCAATATTGTTGCTAGGATGGATCTTGTGTGTACTTTTGAATAGATCTTAAAAAATAATTTCATATTATTGAATTTGCTACTAAAATTGTAGTATTTCTTGATCTACCAGTTTCCTTTTCTCATGTTTATCTTTGTCTTCTTTGTGCATGTACTTGAATTCCCTTGCTGATGTCCTTGGTGTATCTGGATACCTATAAAAAAAAAATTCTTCTTCTTCTTTTTTTCTCTTTTTTTATGGGTTTCACCATTTTCTTGCCTCATCAATCCCATAAAGGTTTTCATGATGAGGTAAATTTTATTATTCAAATATAGGGATACCTCCATGGAGGTTTCCAGCTAGATATTTTTCCTAAATGCCTCATGGATGTTTTCACCTAGGTATTTTATTGATTTTTTCACTTTTTTTCTCAATAATCCTAGGTCAATGGGATGGGTTGAGAGAAATTATGCTCTTAGCCACATCCAAGTGGTGTAATTTCATAGTGGTTATGAATTATTTCTTTTATAGAGGCCTTTTAAAAATTTCGAGTCTGAAGCCATTTACTCGAAGGTGGATTCTCTCTTCATCTATGGTTCTTATCCTTTCTGAGCCATTATTATAGAATTTGTTAATATTGTAGTGACCTTTCCATATTTTTCTAAATTTTCCTTTGAAATATTTGACCCTTGAGTCATACAAGAGTGCCCAACCACATTCCTTGAAATTTATATTATTTATGACCCTATTATTCCATTTATTCATTTGTTGCTAAAATACTTTGGTATGGAACACTGTTTGTTTCTTGTATTCATCCAAGGAATTCAAGTGTTGTAGTCTCTACTTTTTTTTTGTTTGTAGCATCAAATAGGTACTTCCGCACATGTCTAAGTGTTTATATCTATGGAAGTCACCCAAAGCCTTCTACCTTGGAAATTTTCTTTCGTTAAAGCAATTATTAAAGTAAAGTGCTTTTATTAATTAGTTGAGTTTTAGTTAATGAAATGATAAATTTATTAGCATTAGTGACTTAAATATTATCCATTGATCTCAAGTGAGGTGAGAAGTAATCTCAACCATCAATCACTTTGGATATTAGGGTTAGGTCATTTCTGAATATTATGAAATCATGGCATGGGTGAAGGAGGAGACACTTAATACAATTGATACTTCTGATATAGAGAGGGTTGCATCATGAAGGACTATGATTCAAGGATATCTTGGATAGGTGGAGAAGGAATTCCATTTAGAGATCACTATAGGTTAGGGAGAAGAGGGAACAAAGGTAGTCATAAGTGGGTTTCAACAGATTTGAGCCACAATAAAAGGGTCATGTCATATAGTCTTTATGCACATGTACATGAGTTTCAGTGGAAACATACGTGTATACATGGGTTTGTTTAAGGAAAAGTGGATACATATTGGGAAATGTGAAAGTTAGAGATTGTGCAATAGACCGATAGTTGCTAGGGTTTGTAGGTACTATTTGATTTTTTTTTTTTTTCTTTGTGGGCCATTTTCCCAGTAAGGGAGCCCTTGTAATCTTTGTAGTTATTTGAATGATAAGATTAGTTGATGGGAAAAATATCTTTGTGTATTTTGTTTGATATTTTGGTTTCCAATATTGCTTCCACTATATTTATTTGAGTTGATTATTCCAGCAAGTGTATTATGTTTTATGAGATACTAATTTTATTTAAAGTAAGGAAATCACTAGATAATAAAGTACTTAGGTACCAGAGTAAATAAATTTAACATGGTATCAGAGCCCATGCTCTAAAAAGGAGGCCATATTTTAGATGCATGGACGTTAGAAGTGGAGCTATCAAATCTACTTGGATATCTTAGCAGATCGATAACCAGTAGTCATAAATCAAGGGTTGGATTTTAGGGAAAAAACCATACTAATGTAGAACTAGGTTTTGTATTCATTGAGAGTTGTATGTGGGTTGTAGTAAGAAAAACCATGTACACACATGAGTTTGATTAGGGAAATTCACATATATATGCGGGTTTTAACGGTGATAGGCACGTAAATGATCGTACAGGTTGGCACATGGTAAATTTCAATAGGAGGTTATTTCCAGGGTAGTTTATTAGGTCTAAAGGATTACATCAACAAGTTTGAGAGTTGAAGATAGATTGGATGGAGCATCCAACTTCCTATCTTGGAAAGAAAGAGTTTTTTTGTATTTGAAGGAATATTAACTTTGGGAGTTAGTGCACAAAGTAGTTGTTCAACCGACAAATTCATTAGCTTTGGTAGCTCATGAGAAGAAGGAGATTAAAGCTAAGCATGTAATATTTGATTTAGTGAAGGATCATATAATTCCTCACTTATATGGGAAGAATACAACCAAATATCTATTCGATTCCTTGGTAGGATTATTCTAGAGCACTAGCATGAATAGTAATATGTTATTAAGAAATAAACTTAGATCTATGCAGATGTCTAAATCTAACAATTTTACTAGCTACTTCATGAGGATCACTCAGGTACATGATCAGTTTGAGGGAGAAATCAGAGGATGTAGAGCTCGTGAATGTGACATTGAATGGTTTTCCCAAATATTGTGAACTATTTGTCAAAGGAGTCTACGCTCAAGAAAAAATACCAGATTGATAGAGGCTTTGGGGTGATTTCATCTAGGAAGAGACTCAAGAGGAGTATAAAATTAGTAAGTAGGGAAGTAGTGATGATAACTTGGCCCTTTTTAGTAATACAAGGAAGATCAAAGGAAACAGTTCCAAGAAGAAGGGTAATGGTGATGGAGGAATATCACAGTTGGGGAAGAAGAAGGAAATGAGTAAAATTAAGAGATTCTCATGTCATAAGAATGGAAATTATGCATCTTAGTGTCTAGAGAAGATTAAAGGAAGAGGAAAGAAACATATATCAAAATTAGCAGAGATACAACTATATGGGTTTGCAATGAAGTTTTAAAAGGATTTCTCACTAGTTTCTTTCCTTTCTACTAGCACAACAACCAAGAGTGCATTGTACTTGGACAATGGTACACATCATCATATGCCATAAGAACGAGATATATTTAGTAGTCTAATGGAGAGGGAATTTTTGGAAAATGAATCATTTATGGTTCATCACACATATTTTGGGTTCATTCAGTCGATAGGTCGACCTACATCTGGATATAGTCAGTGGGATGATCGACCAACACACCACAAAAGTCGGTCGAGTAGTCGAAATGTCTATCATATGTACAATCGAATAGTAGTAGGAAGATAGTTGGGTGGTGGATTGACTAGTCCTGCAATCGACTACACATTGGATGGATAGTCAGTCAAGTCGAGTCACATCGACTTGACTTGACAAAACATATTTCGTGGAATAAACTCTAATCATCGAAGGTTGTATGTGGACAAGATATTCTGGATTCTGTGGGAGTCATTTAGATATTGAGTCTATAAAAGAATACCCATCATTTCATTATCATATTCCAAATTAAGTATTTTATTTTTCACAATAGATCATGTGGACAAATATGTGTAATATTCATTGTGATGTTCTGATCAGAGTACTCTTTGCTTAAGTGTTGTAACAATGTCTTTAGATGCCACCTCTGTTCTTCAAAAAACAATTGTCTATATTTAGTTGTCTACAATAATGTTTTCTTTATTTCATATTGTGTTCCATTTCATTCTCCAACATTGTATCAGAGATGAGGGTTTGAAAACCTTTACCTATTATATGAAAACCTTGTTGAGTCGGATATGTTGTGTGATTGACTCTGGGCCAGTGGTTTTCTTATTGGAACTTATTGAAACAAAAGCAATATGTATATTGAATATGGATTCAAAGATCGATCCTATTTTTCTAAACAGATCAAATTATATAGTATGGGCTCCAAATATGGAAAATATGTTGAAAAGTAAGGGGATGTGGTAGTATACCAAGGTCGTAATTCCAAATACAACAAAACTTTCTTTAAAATTTTCCATTGTTGGAAAGAAGGATGAGGTTGTAGGGGTAGTCATGACCTGCATCACGTGTGAAATTTGTTTTCATCTCAGTGGACTTGACTGTCTGTGTCTAGAATAGAAGAAGATGAATACCTTGTTCAATCAAGTCGACAAAAGCCACATCATGCAGTTGGAGAAAGAGTTGATCTCTCTCGATCCTCATTCCTTTGAAAGAAAAGAGGACTATTTAGCACCTGTCAAGGAACTCCATTTGAAGTTGATTGAATGCAAAGAAACCTATAAGAGGAAGGATGGAAAACTCATTGAGTTGGTATTAATAAATTGAAGAACACCATTTAATGTGTTCGTATAGACCTTTTGCACCAACTATCATGCACACAAGCAAGATAGTAAGGACTACTCCTTTGAAGTTTTTTGTGAAATTTTAATTACTGATCAACATATATTGCTTGAAGAAAACAAGATTGGCGGTAACCACTAGGAACACTTGCTCAATGGAAAGGGAAAGATGGATTCTAGGAATAGAGTGTGGAATGATGCTTTTGCACAAAAACCTACATATATGATCAGGGACCCTAGAGACAACCATAATGAAATCAAAGGAAGAAAACATGTTGGTACCGTGGAAAGACTAGACATGTCAAGAATAAATGTTTCAAGAAGTGAGATGATTTAGATGAGAAGTTTAAGAGGCTTGAAGGAGACGTGTTGAATGTTCTCTTACCGACTGATAATTTCACCTTACAAGTTGGGACTTCTTAGGCCTTGATGTATCATACTATGCATAATGAATGGGTTGTCAACTTTGGGTGCACTCATCATATGAAAAAATATGCCACTTTATTCATGAGACTGGATAAAGATGAAGAAATAAGCATCTATGTTGCTGATGATTTTTATTTGGATGTTGCTGGTCAGGGTGATGTCTCTTTTCGACATGGTAAAATTTATGATGTCTATCATGTACCAAATCTTAGTGCCGATCTATTGTTTGTTTCTCAGTTGACTCAGACCAATGATATTGTAGAATTATGGCCATATCAATTCTATGTTCAGGATTTGAAGAAATGGAAGTCAATTGTCATTGACAAGATTTTGGACCTGACGAACAACTTATATAAGTTTCGTGACTCATCTTGATCTGAATTGGAACCAATTGCACTTATTTCTCATACTAATGAGAGAATTCAAATTTGGCTTGAACGATTTGGACATCTAAATTTCCATAGTATGCAGGAACTGGAAACTCAGAACATGGTTGTTGTTTTACCGAAGGTGTTTCCTCCTGAAGGTGTATGTAAGGGTTGCATACTTGGGAAGTATCATAAGGCATCTTTAGAATCTAGACAAGTGTGAAGAGAATAAAAGCTGCTAGAACCAGTTCACAGTGATGTATGTTCTATCAAGTTACCTTCAATGGCAGGTGTAAGGTACATTTTGACTTTCATTAATGATTTCTCTCAGTTCACATGACTTCCATGACTCAAGTTGAACAATGGTATGGGAATAAACCTTATGTTGGACACCTATGTGTATTCATATATATTTTTTGGGATCACATTCCTGATGATTTTCGAAATAAATTGGATGCAAAGAGTCATACTTGCATCATGATGGGATACTTTAAAGATTCAAAATCCTATAGACTATTTTATCCTATCTGACATAATGTTTGTTTTGATGATAAGTATTCTAGAGTCAATTTGTTGAATGCCTCCTCTATATTGTTGCAAGATGATCCCTTTGATTCTATCTCAAACAATATATCGCATACTCATCTCTTCATTCCTTCGACTGGTCCATTGAAGCTTGTGCCTATTTCTTCTTGACCGTCGATCTTCGAATCAACTAGTCCAACATATTCTTCTTCGTCTAGTCCACCAACTGCAGAGCCTTTGAATTTTGATCATTCTACTGAAGTGAACCACAGTTCACCTACTTCTTGTCTACCTCACTAGGCTACAAAGACCATTGAATCCACTGGAGCTGATGTTGGAGATGCATCTTGCGGATGATAGACCCAAATTCAGAAGAAACGTGCCAACATTTCCCTCATAACTTGTTTCCCTGAAACCTCTGATCTGGTTACCTACTCTTATGGTGAAGGAAAACCTGAATGGGAACATTCCATGGAGACTATGATTGACTCCTTTTTGAAGAATCAAGCCTGGGACTTGGTTCCTAGATCACATGGAAAGAACATTGTGAAGTGTCGATGGGTCTAGAAGATCGAATTTACCTTTGATGGTTTTGACATAAAGAACACCTCAGTGAGAAGGTATTTTCTCAACAAGAAGACATCAACTGCATTGAAACCTTTTCCTTTGCTGCAAAGATGAACTCGGTTCGATTATTTCATTCCCTTGCTGCTCGTTTTGGATGGAAACTTCATCAGATGGATGTAAAGAGTGCCTTCATTCATGATGATATATTTGAATAAATTTACATGGAACAACCACATGGATTTGTGACGGATTCCAATTTGGTATGCCAACTCAATAAGTAGCTTTATGGTTTGAAGCAACCCCCCCCCCCAAGCCTGGTATGCTAAAATTGACAGTTTCTTTCTTAGGCTAGGATTCAAATGGTGTGCATATGATCACAATTTGTATGTTCTCAACTCCAACAGAGAGACCTTGATTATTTTTGTATATGTTGATGAATTAATGATTATTGAAAATTCTAATGCTCTCATCTTTAAAGTGAAGAAACAACTTGTTGACTCCTTTGACATAACAAATCTTGGCATTCTGTATTTTTTTTTGGGTCGTCGAGTATTACTACTTTGTGATGGATTTGTTATTTATTATTCTAAATATGTAATGGATCTATTGAAACATTTTAAGATGGTTGATTGCAAGCCTTATGCCACTCCTTTTTAGTATGGAGTGAAGCTTACTATAAATTTCTAGACATGCGTTGCCAGTGCTACACTCTATCGACAATTGGTTGGTATTATTATTTATCTTAATCATGTTGGCATGCTTACAGGCAGAGTGTGTTTGTCATTGATGGCAAGATCAGAATCTACAGCGATGGAAAAATATGAACAATGTAAGCTCAGGAGGATTAGCGCAGAGTCGCACAAGGTGTGCACCAGGGATGAGGTTAACTCATTGCCAAAGCTCAAGAAAGATCAAAGCGATCGAATGGAAAGATCAACAGTGTAAGATAAGAAGGAGGAAAACAGTCAAAGCATGACAAAAAAATTTGGAATTTCACAGATCGGGAAATCCAAAGGAAAGGGATTCAAACTCACGATATGCGACATCGCGAAAAGATCTGGATCATCAGATCACTAGGGAATGTGGACCGTTGATCAGGCATGAAGAAGTTGTTTCAGAGTTTTGTAGATTAGGAAATACAAAGGAGAGGGATTCAAACTCACGATATGTGACATCAAAAAAAGATTTGGACCATTAGATCACCAAGGATTATGGACTGTTGATCAGGCATGAAGAATGCTCGTGAAGTGGGGAAATCGCGATAAATATCTGGACCGTTGGATCCAAAGGACACATGGTGAAAGATCATCATTTCTCTGAGTGGAAAGTCAAAGGAGCGAAGTGCTTGTTTGATTGGCAAGTGGTCACATCTAGTGGTCACATAGTCAAGAGCTAGAGAGTAGAGATAGAGAATCCAAGCTCTATTTCAGAGTTCGTGACATGGAGAGTCGAGAGAACTCATCACAGAATACCCGAGATGCGAAAGTGCGAAAAGAGTTTTCGAATAAGGTTGTGGTCACAGCCAATGGTTACATAGACATAATATAGAGGAAGTAGCTAGTGATGTTAAGCTCCATCTCAGAGTCTCGACAATCGCGACTTGGAGCATCAAGACCCTTCATCACAGGAATCGCTATATGCAAGATCGCGATGAGATCTGGACCGTCAGATCATTGGATATCTCGACCGTTGATCAGGGTCGATGAAGTTTATAAATTCATGAAATACAAAGTGCCTTTTGGCGTAGCTTGTGGTCACCGTCTGTGGTCATGTGAAGGGAAGAAGCTAGTGGTGTTAAGCTCCATCTCAGAGTCTCGACACTCATGACATGGAGCATCAAGAACTCATCACCACAAGAACACTGAAGTGAAAAAAAGTGAAATCGTGAAAGCACTATATGGATAAGCACTCGATCACCTCTCGTAGTTATATGGTCCAAGAGCGGTAGAGAAAAGCTTGAAGAGGCAAGCTCCTTTTTCAGAGGTTCAGAGATCGTGACTTGGAAAGTCGAGATGCAACACAATAGGATTGTCGAAATGCCGAAGTGCAAAATGGAGAAATGAACGCATGATTTAATGAAGACAATTCAATAGTGCAGATGAATCTGAATAAGATCAGAGGGCTATTGTTTCACTTCACAGTGTAACTTCTAGAAACAACTAATGGCTTCTGCCAGAGGAATCAAACAGGTTTCAGTGTGATCAATAGAGAGTATGAAGAGGCTCGAGGCATCTTCGAGTGAAAGGAAGATTATTCTTAGAGGAGGTTGACAGATGGAAGAGGAGTGAAGCCTGTAACTACAACAAAGAGGATTATCTCGACTTTGATAAAGAAGACGAAGAGTCTCAACTACCAGAGAGGCTAATGAATCTCATCTTAACACCCAGTGATGATGGACAAATGGATTGAACTGCCATAGAAGCTGAAGAGTTTCCATGATGAACAGGTAGAGTACTCGACATGAAAGAGCATGCAGAAGCATAACAGGACGGATGCACAAGGTGCACAGAGACTATAAGTATGCAAAACAGAGAAGAGATGGGAGTTGTTGTCATGTAGAAGGATTCACGAGTGTACAAAAGCTAAAATACAGAGAAGAGGAATGGAGCATTTAATGGAAATGGCACATAGATCATGAAAGGCAAAAGGATAGAAAGCGCAAGGAATGGGTGGAGCAAGACAGTAAGACACTAAAGGAAGGTTGAGGTTCTCTTTTAGAGAAAAATAGAAGATCAAAAATCCAAAGAAGATGCAGACAGAGAGACACTGATACAGGAGAGTAGAGAAGCATAGTAGAACAGTGATAAGTCTGGTAAGCTAATGATAAATCTTGTATCACTGTAATAAGTTTCATTAGCAAAAATTTATATTTCAGGGTGGTAGGGAGGTGTTAGGGAGGACTTTTGTCCTCAGAGGTTCAAGTGGGTGCTTGAACACAGGGAGTTGTAGCTTCCTTCTAGTTGCTGCTAGAGAAACCGGGGAGTTAGTGATTCCTTCTAGTTGTTGCTAGAAAAACCAGGGAGTTGGTGCTTCCTTCTAGTTGGTGCTAGAGAAGCCAGAGAGTTGGTGCTCTCAACAAATAGCATCTTGCAAAATAGAGGTTGTAGCCTCATTATGAGTTGGTTCTCATATGTATGATAATGTAAAGAATGTAAATATTACTTATCATATAAAGAAGAAGAGGTTTTTACCCTGTATGGGTTTCCTTAGGAAATATTTGTCTCTGTGTATCTCATATGTGTGGCTGATGCTGAATGTTCTATTGCATACTTCCCTACATTATTGTGACTGTCATTAAATGTTGTGTAAAGATTTTAAAATAAGCATAATTGTTTAAGCTCAGTAACAACTGATTCACTCCCCCCTCTCAGTTGTCCAACAATTGGTATCAGAGCCGCCCCCTTTTATCTAAGGGTAGATCCTAGACTTTAAACATGTCAAGCCATGAAGGAAATTCAACCAATAAGGCCCCTTTATTCAATGGAACAAACTTTGCCTTTTGGAAAGTTAGAATGAGAACCTACATAATGGATTTAGGTGCAGATGTCTGGAATGCGGTAGATACTGGTTATGTAAAGCTAGTTGTACTAGCTAATAAGGATGACAAGCTAGAATTTGGCTTCAACGCTAAGGCTATGAATGCTATCTTGAGTGAGTTTGCAGAAGAAAAATTCGTAAAAGTTATGCACCTAGGAACTGCCAAAGAAATGTGGGACAAACTCATTAGTAGCTATGAAGGTAATGAGAAGGTAAAGGACGCCAAGCTTCAAACCTACAGAATGCAGTTTAAACAGCTGAAGATGAAGGAATATGAAACTGTTGGAAAATACTTTCTGAGAGTAGAAGAAATGGTAAATGCAATGAAAGCACTTGGTGAGAAAATTGAGGAACCTTCTTTAGTTCAGAAAATTTTGAGATCTCTACCAGACAGGTTTAACCCGAAGGTATCTGCTATTGAAGAACTTAATGATCTAAAAACCTTGGATTTTGATCAACTTCTAGGAACATTGACTACATATGAAATGATAATAGTTAAAGATAAACCCACCTCCATAGAAGCATCATTTAAGGCATACGAGAATGAGGATTTAGAGCCTGATGAAATTGAAGAAAAATTTGTGAAGAGACTAAAGAAGGGATCAATCAAATACAAAGGTAAACTGCCTTTCAAATGTTTCAACTATGGTAGGATAGGTCATTTTGCAAATAAATTTCCCCACAAAAGAAAGGACCAGACATGTGATGATGAGGAGAAGCACAAACACATAAATTTCTTTAAAGAGAATAACTTTAAGAAGAAAAGTCTTTGTGTAAACAATGATGATGATCCTTTAGATGATGAAGACAATGACTCCACTATTGAAGATAAAATAAATGACTTCATACTTATGGCCAAAAAGGAATATGATAATATAAGCACAGGAAGTGATGCTAATGAAGAAGAAGCTGTGGTTGACATGGAAGGAGAACTGATTAGTGCACTAGAAGAGATTGACAGACTAAGAATTAAGAATAGAAAGCAAAGACAATTGTTGATATAGTTCGAGAAAGACATTAAAGAACCTAATGAAGACCTTGTCCTACTAAAAGTGGAATTAGAAGAGGCAAAGAAAATTGAATACATTATGAAATGACAGTTATCAGAAAAGAAGGCAAGATGTGAAGCCTTAGAACAAGAAGTAGTGAAAACTAGGAAAGAGATGGAGAAGTTTCAAGCCTTGTATAATCAGAATCTGTCAAGTATCAAAGCCTCAGAAGGATTAGCCACCATTCTGAATTAGCAAAGGAATCCAAGGCTAAAAACTAGTTTGGGTTATGAAGAGGGATCAAGTAGTGATAAGCTAAGAAATAAAGAACCCATCAAGTTTGTCAAATCTACAACCAATGACAACAACAAACCTACAGAAACAAAGGAATACAATCAGCCGTCCACGACGAGTAAAGAAAAAGGTGCCAGGAATGAATCTGTAGAACAAAGAAATAATGCGCTCCCTACTGAAAGACATCATCAACATGGAAGAAATTGATTTTCTCAAAGAAGACAACCATTTTTCAGGTACAAAGAATTTTTCTATGGTTATTGTTTCTATTGTTCTAACTTTGGTCACAAAGCTGTAAATTGTTCCTTAAGACTTAGACATGAACAATTAAGATTCCAAAGGAATAAATACTTGCCACAACAAAGAATGATACAACCAAGTAACAAACCTTCACAGATTGCAAATTTCCAAATTAAGTTTAGAGACATGCAACTAAGGAGGTCAAGAAATAATCAACAGTCAATGAGTAGACAATGCTGCAACAATAATTTTGATGTATTGAACAATGAGATTGAATGCTACATCTATCATAACTATGGACATAAATCTGTTGACTGTCGATTAAGGAACTATAAACCAGATTTGAATTCCCCTACTGAAAATGTCAAGGTGTGGAAGAAGAAAGAAAGTGACAAGTGTGGACTAGTGTTGTCAGCTCAAAGAAAAACTAACCCTTGGTATATAGATAGTGGATTATACAAACATATGACACGAGACAAAGGTAAGTTTCTATCTCTAAGTGAAAGTAAATCAGGAAACGTAACCTTTGGAAATGATGCTCCAGGTAGAATAAAGGGTAAAGGGATGGTGAGTTTAAATAATGGAAAAGGAAAAGCCCAAGATGTTCTACTTGTAGATGGGCTGAAACATAATCTGCTCAGTGTAAGTCAAATGTGTGATAGAGAATGTGAAGTGGTGTTCACATCCAAGGACTGCAAGATAAAGTCTGTAAACTCGGGACAAGTGGTGGCCAAAGGCATAAGGACAAAAAATAATGTATATGTGTTGAAAGAAAATAGAGAAGAATGTCATCTAAGAAAACATGATGAAAGTTGGTTATGGAATAGGAGACTTGGACATCTAAACTTTTACCACTTAATCAAAATAAAAAATCTCGAGGTAGTAAAAGATCTTCCGAGAATATCAAATCCCCAAGATTTAATGTGTAAACCCTGCCAAGTAGGAAAGCTAAACAAGACACAATTTACGTCCAAGAGATTTACTTCAACAGAGAAACCACTCCAACTAGTTCATATGGATTTATGTGGACCATCAAGACAGGAAGGCATAGGGAAAGAAAACTACTTCATGTTGATTATTGATGATTACTCCAAACTTACTTGGGTTGCCTTTCTCAAATAAAAAGCTGAAGCATTTGAGAAGTTTAAAATATTTGAGGCTTTAACTGAAACTCAAATAGGCAAGAGGTTAAGGGAAGTAAGATCAGATCGAGGAGGAGATTTTATGTCAAGTGACTTCAAGGAATTCTGTGATAATCATGGGATCAAGAGAGAATACACAATCCCAATAACTCCACAACAAAATGGAGTAGTTGAGAGGCAAAACAAAATAGTGAAGGAAATGGCCAGGTCAATGATGAATGAGAAGAACATTGGTCAAACCTATTGGGTAGAAGCAATACACACAACATTCCATGTTCTTCACAAAGCCCACCTCAGACCACAAAGTGACAAGACACCTTATGAACTATGGTATGGGAGACCTGCTTCAATCAAACACTTCAAAGTCTTTGGGAGTAAATGTTACATAAAGAATAATGATGAGAACCTTGGCAAATATGATGACAGGGCTGATGAAGGTATCTTCTTAGGATATGTTACAAAAAGTAAAGGATACAGATGCTATAATAAGAGGTTGCATAAAATGGTTGATTGTATTGATGTAAAAGTTGATGAAGGAATCCCAACAAGAGAGGTGTACAATAATGAGTCTTCCAGAGAGGACACAGCCAAAGATGAAGATGAACAGGTCCAAGAATCAGAAAATGAAGACTTGGAATCAGATGAAGACTCAGATACTCAGACAGACTCAAATCAACAGGCTCCTTCAAACTCCTCCTACAGAATTACTCAAAAGAATCATCCTGCAAGTCAGATAATTGGTGAAAAAGACAAAGGTGTACAAACCAGGAGAAAGATAATTAAAAATACCATGCAATCACATATAGCTTTCATATCCATGTTGGAACCCAAGAAATTTAATGAAGCTAGCAAAGATGACCTTTGGGTTAAAGCAATGAATGATGAACTTGATTAGATTGAGAAAAACAATACGTGGGAGATGGTTCATAGACCGGAAGGTAAAAGTATCATTGGTTCCAAATGGATCTTTAATAATAAGTTGAATGAGTAGGGACAAGTTGTCAGTAACAACGAAAGATTGGTCTGTAAAGGCTATGCTCAAATAGAAGGACTAGATTTTGATGAAACATTTGTGCCTGTAGCAAGGTTAGAAGCTATCAGAATATTTCTTTCCTATGCTTTTCATAAAGGGTTTAAAGTTTATCAAATGGATGTCAAGTCATCTTTTCTAAATGGATATTTAAATGAAGAAGTCTATATGGAACAACCAGAGGGTTTTGAACTGTCTGATAACCTTGACTTAGTATGCAAGCTGAAGAAATATTTATATGGGTTAAAACAAGCTCCTCGTGCTTGGTATCATAGAATGGATACGTATCTCAAAGACAAAGGGTTCAAGAGAGGAACAGTTGACAACAACCTATATATCAAAATAGAGGGTGATGATTTGCTCATTGTGTTAGTCTATGTAGATGACATCATCTTCGGATGTAATAAGGATTCAATGGTAAAATGGTTTGCTTCTGCCATGGAGTCTGAGTTTGAAATTTCTATGATAGGTGAATTGTCATTCTTTCTTGGTCTACAAATTACTTAGAGGTCTGAAGCGATGTTCATTTCTCAAGAAAAATATCTAAGAGAAATGTTGAAAAGGTTTCAAATGGAAGATTCTAAACCTGTGGGCACACCTATGGTTACTGGATGAAAATTAAGCAAGGATGATGACTCACATGTTGATCAAAGCTCATATAGGTCAATGATAGGCAGCCTACTGTACATCACAACATCTTTCCCAGACTTAATGCATGTTGTTGGAATGGTAGGAAGATATTAGTCTACCCCTAAACAGAGTCATTTGCTAGCTGTCAAAAGGATATTCAAGTATTTGAAAGAAACAATGACTTATGGTCTGTGGTATCCCATAAATAAGAATTTTTAGTTAACTACTTATTTAGATGCAGATTAGGCAAACTATGTTGATGAGAGAAAAAGCACCAGTGGAGGAGAATTCTTCCTGGGTGACTCGTTAGTAGCATGGCTTAGTAAAAAGCAAAGTTCCATTTCTTTATCGACTACAGAGGCAGAATACATTGCTGCTGCTACCTGTTGAACTCAGGTATTATGGATGATTTAGACACTTGTAGACTTAGAGGTAAAATACACAGCACTGATCCCAATTCATTGTGATAACACTAGTGCCATTAGTGTGTCTAAGAATCCTGTACTCCACTCCAAGACCAAGCATATTCCCATAAAATACCATTTTCTAAGAGAGGAGGTCACCAATCAGGTTGTTAAGGTCCATTACATTCCAACCACAGAACAAATTGTAGACATCTTTACTAAACCCCTAGCCAAGACACCATTTGAATATCTCTGATAGAAGCTGGGTGTCATCCCATCTCACATCTAAGCAAGTCCATCCTGTTAGGGGGAATTTGTATTGGTTGAACATATGATACCTCCTAAACATACTGCACCAACTCAGGGGGAGCATGTTTTCTTTGACATTGATGTCAAAGGGGGAGAAAAGGAGTGGTCCAGACCGAATGCTACAGTTGGAGGTCCAAACAAATTATCACATCCATTCAGGATTGCCATCAATGCCAAAGGGGGAGATTGTTGGCATGCTTACAGGTAGAGTGTGCTTTTCATTGATGGCAAGATCAAAATCTGTAGCGATGGAAAAACAGGAACAATGTAAGCTCATGAGGATTAGTACAGAGTCGCATGAGGTGTGCACTAGGGATGAGGTTAACTCACTGCCAAATCTCAAGAAAGATCAGAGCGATCGAATGGCAATATCAACAGTGTAAGATCAGAAGGAGAAAAACAGTCAAAGCATGACAAAAGTTTTCGGAATTTCACAGATCAGGAAATCCAAAGGAAAGGGATTCAAACTCACGATATGCAACATTTTGAAAAGATCTAGATCGTTAGATCACCAGGGATTGTGGACCATTGATCAGGCATGAAGAAGTTGTTTTGTATTTTCCTAGATCAGGAAATCCAAAGGAAATGGATTCAAACTCACAATATGTGACATCACAAAAATATCTGGACCATCAGATCACCAAGGATTGTGGACCGTTGATTAGGCATGAAGAATTCTCGTGAAGTGGCAAAATCACGATAAAGATCTGGACCGTTGGATCCAGAGGACACATGGCGAAAGATCATCGTTTCACTGAGTGGAAAGTCAAAGGAGCGAAGTGCTCATTTGATTGGTGAGTGGTCACATCTAGTGGTCACATAGTTGAGAGCTGGAGAGAAGATCTAGAGAATCCAAGCTCTATTTCAAAGTTCATGACATGGAGAGTCGAGAGAACTCATCACTGAATACCCAAGATGTGAAAGTGTGAAAAGAGTTTTCGAATAAGTCTATGGTCACAGCTAGTGGTTACATTGGTGGAAGATAGAGGAAGGAGCTAGCGATGTTAAGCTCCATCTCAGAGTCTCGACAATCGCGACTTGGAGCATCAAGACCCTTCATCACATAAATCATGATATACGAGATCGTGATGAGATCTGGACCGTTGGATCATCGGAGATCTCGACCATTGATCAGGGTCGATGAAGTTTATAAATTCATGAAATACGAAGTGCCTTTTGGCACAGCCTGTGGTCACCACTAGTGGTCACATGAGGGGAAGAAGCTAGCGGTGTTAAGCTCCATCTCGAAGTCTCGATGCTCGCGACATGGAGCATCAAGAACTCATCACCACAGGAATGCTGAAGTGCCGAAAAGCGAAATCGCAAAAGCACTATATGGATAAGCGCTCGATCAAATCTCGTAGTTATATGGTCAAAGAGCGGTAGAGAAAATATTGAAGCAGCAAGCTCCTTTTTTGGAGGTTCAGAGATCGCGACTTGGAAAGTCGATATGCCACACAACAGGATTGTCGAAATGTCGAAGTACGAAATGGCGAAATGAACACATGATTCAATGAACACAATTCAACGGTGCAGATGAATTTGAATAAGATCGGAGGGCTACTGTTGCACTTCACAGTGTAATTGCTAGAAACGACTGATGGCTTTTTCTAGAGGAATCAAACAGGCTTTAGTGTGATCACCAGAGAATATGAAGAGGCTCGAGGCATCTTCGAGTGAAAGGAAGATTATTCTTAGAGGAGGTTGATAGATGGAAGAGGAGTGAAGCCTGTAACTGCAACAGAGAGGATTAGCTCAACTTTGATAAAGAAGACGAAGAGTCTCGACTGCCAGAGAGGCTAAGGAATCTCGGATTAACACCCAGTGACGATGGATAGATGGATCGAACTACCAGAGAAGCTAAAGAGTTTCCATGATGAACAGGTAGAGTACTCGACATGAGAGAGCATGTAGAAGCATGGCGGGATGGATGCACAAGGTGCACAGAGACTATAATTATGCATAACAGAGAAGAGATGGGATTTGTTGTCATGGAGAAGGATTCGAGAGTGTACAATAGTTGAAATACAGAGAAGAGGAATGGAGCATTTAATGGAAATGGCACATAGAGCATGAAAGGTAGAAGCACAGAAAGTGAAAGGAATGGGTGGAGAAAGACAGTAAGACACTAAAGGAACGTTGAGGTTGTCTTGTAGAGAAAAACAGAAGATTAGAAATCCCAAGAAGATGCAGACAGAGAGACATTGATATAGGAGAGAAGAGCAGCATAGTAGAACAGTGATAAGTTTGGTAAGCCAATGATAAATCTTGTATCACTGTAATAAGTTTCATTAGCAAAAATTTATATTTCAGGGTGGTAGGGAGGTGCTAGGGAGGGTTGTTGTCCTGTTGATAGGCGAAACAGTCCATCCGTCAACAGGGAGAGTGGAACCGGTCCGGGGTTGTCTAATAACCCAAGCCGTTTGGAATGGACCACCCTGACGAGTTTAACGGCTCCGTTGGCCGCCCTAAGGTCTCGTGTGGAAACCAAAGAGAAATGATTTGAGCTAAGTAATCTAAACTAAGGAAACTAGAAACTAATAAAACAAACTAACTAACTAAATAAAAGAAATCAAACTAAAAAGAGGAAACTATACTAAACTAATTATAAACTACTAACTATTCTATCTACAAACTACAAATTACTCTTATAATAACTCAAATCAACTACCTGATTATCAATTTAATTACAGCTTATTCACAAATATACATTACATACAAACTACAGATTTGAATAAAACCTGTGAAACTGATGTGCTTGCTGTCCTAAAACAACGAAGGATAACTCTTTTTAATTTTATGATTTATGAATAAGAAAGTAAACTAGCTGAAATTAAAACAAATCAAAATTATATCTAGATTAAACTACTTAATAAAAGCAATAAACTAGATACTAAGTAACCTGGAAACGCTCCAAGTCTGCCCTGCGCATGATGACTTCTAAGATGGTTGGAGGAGGGAAACTCACACTGTTAAGTCCTTAAGCTTCTCGGAAACGATCAGCTATGCTGCTTCTTGAAGTAAGTTACAGAACAAACAAGACATAAAAGAATATCATAACAATTTTCTGATTATAAATTCCTGCAAAAAGGGGAAACCTATTATGCAGCAAACTTATATATTACAGTTCGATTTATGAAGAAGACAAAGCTATGATTCACAAATTGAACTAATAATTGTTATATCTTTTATCGATTTAGTAAGAAACAAGATATGGGTAAAAGAAATAAGATTATATCAATTGTATTTGATCTAGGTAGCTAAAGCAATACTAAACCATCAACAAGCTGATATACAAAACATGGAACAAAGTGTTGATATATTGAAAAGCGGAAAGCTATGACAAAAACCAATTCTACTCCAGTTTGAATCAAAACTCCATATCCTTGTTCTCCCTTACTGAGGATTGTCAATTATTACAAACTCATAGGTTTAAATAGGTTCTTCACAAGGTAAAACATCCTTGTGAATAATAGCAAATAGTTTTACACAATCTGGGAATTATCCCAAAATCCCTTAAACTAAGTCATTAAAAATGCAA
>ML778173.1:600054-680978 GCA_009831015.1 Picea engelmannii | reverse complement strand
GGGTGTTCAAGTTATGTAATTTTACCTCCTGAACCTTCATAGATATGTGTTGATAGGGGGGTGTTGGAACATCAAGAATTGATGGTTCATCACACATATTATAGGTTCAATCGGTTGAGAGGTCAACCTACATATGGAAAAAGTTGATTAGGTGATCAACCAACACACCACAACATTCGTTCAAGTAGTCGACGTGCATGTTAGTCGAAAAGTCGACCAACAGTTGAAGACATTCAGGTGGTAGATCAACTAGTCCTGTAATCGACTATGATTTGGATAGATAGTCATTCAAGTTGAGTCCCATCAATCTAACTTGACATAATGGATTTCATGGAATCAACTCTAACCACTAAAGGTTTTATGTGGACAAGATCTTTCGGATTATGTGGGAGTCAATTAGATATTGAGTCTATGAAAGAAGACCCCTTGGGTCATTATCATATGTCAAATGAAGTATTTTATTTTTCACAATAGATCATATGAAGAAAGATGTGTAATATACACTAATGTTTTGATCATAGTACTATGTGCTTAAGTTTTGCAATGATGTCTTTATATTCCACCTTTATTCTTCAAAATGTTTCTTCCCTCTTTGGTTTTCTGTAGAACTGTGTTATTTGTTTCATATTGTGTTCCATTTGATTCTCCAATAGGACTAAGGGGTGGATATTGGTGATGATTCTAAGTATGTAGTGAAGGTAGAGGGAATGAGTTTATTCCATATTGATCCAAGAGGTTCATTTGATGTCGATGGTGTAATTTATGTACTAGGAATGAAGAGGAACTTGCTCTCATTCTCAGCTATGGACGACATGGGTTTTTCCATTACTTTTTAGAGAGTGATATTACTCATATATCTATATAAAGATAGCCCATACACAACATTGTTCATTGGGGTTAAAGAGATAAATTTATACATGTTTCATGGAAAGTTAGTTTAAGATTTAGTACATGAAAGTGACAACCTATGTGAGCTATGGCATAGGAGAACGAGACACTTGCACTACAATATGCTGTCAATTCTAAGGGGTATTGTTACAAGTCTTCCAAAGTTTAGTGTTGAGCAACAAGGAGTGTGCAGAGGGTGTGCACTTGGAAATAATGCCAAGGATTATTTTCCAAGCAGTGAGAGTAGGTCCAAGGGGATCATCGATCTTATACATTCAAATGTGAGTGGATCAATGTTAGTAGCATCAGTGCAGGGAGCCTTATATTATGTGATTTTAATTGATAACTTTTTTAGTAAAACCTATATCTTATTTATGAATACCAAGGATGAGGTCTTCGGTCAGTTTCAAGATTTCAAGTCTTAGGTGGAGAACCAGGAAGGAAAGAAGATCAAGGTATTGAGGTCGAATAATGGTGGAGAGTACACTTCCAATTACTTTAAGTATTTCTACAAGGGGGTAGGGATCAAGAGGGAGTTGAAAAGTCTCATAAAACCCTTATAAATATGGGGTTATGGAGAGAAAGAATCGATCTGTCATTGATTCAACTATGGCTATGATACACAACTAGGAGTTGCCTATGTTTATTTGCACAAAGGTGTGTAACAAAGAAGTATATGTGTAGATAAGGATTCCTCACAAGATATTGGGGGGAAATACTTTGGTGGAGGAATTCTCAGGGGTGAAGCAAGAGATAGGACATTTGAGGATCTTTGGTTGTCCAATCTACATCCATGTGCATGTGGAGAAGATGATGAATTTAGATCCTTCAAGACATAAGGGTGTATTTTTGGGATACAATGAGACCTCAAAGGATTACAGGATCTTCATAATAGTGCATTGGAAGACAATTGTGAGAATAGATATTAATTTCAAGGTGAAATTGGAATCTAGGAAATCTTAGGAGTCATCAACAATGACAGAGTATGAGGAGCAGTAGAATCCAGAGGATGAGAAACATTCAATATCTTCCATTTTAGGGATTTAGACTTTAGGTGGGGAGGAGGAGTTATCCCCTTCCAGTATTTTCATGAGACCTAGGTGTTTATTACAGATATTGAGGTACGTTGTTGAGGCTCCTAGGAGTGCAGTCAGAGAGAGAAGGCTCGTGAGGAAGTTTCCAAACTATATGGTGCTTGTGGGTAGAATCATTGATGTTGAGCCTTCTAGTTTTGAAGAAGAAACATATCAACAGGTTTGGAAGGATGACATAGTCGAGGAGTACACCTATATTATGAGGAATTATGTTTGGGACATAGTGTCAGGAATAGAGAGGAAATCAATTGTGAGTTCCAGATAGCTCTACAAGATCAATAATGTTATATATCGTAGCATCAAGAAGTTCAATGTGAGGTTCATGGAGAGAAGTTTATCCTAGAGAGAGGGAGTGGACTATGAGGAGACATTTTCTCCAATCGCTAGGTATGCTTCTATTCAAGCTTTTATTTCTATTACTTCAGTTATGAGGTGGATGATTCACCAGATGAATGTGAAGACATATTTCCTCAACGATATCATTGAGGAAGAAGTATTTATAGAGAAACCTCAGGGATTTGAGGTACAAGGGAGGGAGTCTCGTATTTGTAGGCGTAATAAATTCTTGTACAAAATCAAGAAGGAACCCAGGGCATGCTATTCCAAGATTGATGGATACTTGTGGAGTATGAGATTTACCAAGAGTGAGGTGGATCCTAAATTGTACTTCATACTTGTTGGGGATGATCCACACATCTTTGTTATGTATGTGGATGATTTATTTTTCACAAGTGCATAGGAGATTATAACAGGGTGCAAAGAATATTTGGATATAGAGTTCAATATGAAGGACATTGGATTGATGCATTATTTCTTGGGGTTAGAGGTATGGAAAATATCAGGAGATATATTCCTTAACTAATGGAAGTACATAGTAGAGATATTGAGAATATTCAAGATGAAGGACTGTAGACTAATGGCTACACCTATGGTTACCAATCCAAAGAAGGTTGTCACTCCATATTAAAAGTTGGTGGATCCCATGCTATACAAAAAGATGATAGGGTCCTTGATGTATTTGGTCAACACTAAGCCAGATATATTTTTTGATGTGAACACCTTGAGTCAATTCATGGTGGAGCTGAGGTAGGTGGATTGGATAGTAGTGAAGCATGTGATCAGGTACTTAATAGGTGTAGTGGAGTATGGATTGTGGTAAATTGGAGGTAATGGAGTGAGGATGTAGGGATATTTAGAATCATAATGGGTAGGGAGTGTAGTAGACAAAAATAGTACCTAAGGGTGTTGATTCAGTTCGGGATCAATAGTGATTAAATTGTTTAGAAAGAAGAAGAATTATGTAGTTCTCAATTCAACAGGGGAAAATTATATGGCAACAAGTATGGGTAATTGTGAATCCATTTGGATTCACAAATTTCTTACATGTTTATTTGATTAGGAGTTGGAGCCTACAATGATATACTATGATAATCAAAATTGTATCAAACTCTCTAAGAATCAAGTATTCCATGATAGATCCAAGGATATTGAGATCAAATATCACTTCACCAAAGACAAGATCGATAAGTGAGTAGTGACTCTTTAGTATGTTTCCATGGATGCAAAAGTTGCAGACATTCTGACCAAACCCTTGGTTAAAAGGAAGATTGTGTTCTTCGGGGAAAAACTTGGAGCAGTGCAAAATACCTTACTTGTTAAGAGGGAGTGTTGATGTTTGTAGCATCAGGCAGGTACTTCTGCAAAATTCTAAGTGTCTATGTGTGTAGAAGTCGTGAAAATCATTTTACCTTGGTAATTTACATTAATTAAAGAAATTATTAAAGTAAAATTATTTTATTAATTAGTTGAGTTTTATTTAATGAAATGCTAAATTTATTTTCATTCGTGAATCAAATGTTATCCATTGATCTCAAGTGGGGTGAGAAGTAATCTCAACCATCAATCATTTTGGAGATTAGGGTTAGGTCATAACTAAATATTATAAAATCATGGCAAGGGTGAAGGAGGATGTGATGTCCCTGATTTGAAACCCTTTGTAGTTGTACATATAGGCTGGTGAGCCATTGGAACCAAATGTAAATGTAATGTACATTTAGGCTGGTGAGTCGTTGGCATTAAGTTTTGGTGTTTCCCACATCTGAGCAAGTGCACTAAGAATTGTTATCAACACAAGGTGCACACATTTTATGTGTTGTGCGCACCTGGGTAGGTGCGCTCATTGCACTATGTTGCACGAACTAGGGTGAGTGAACAATAATGAATTGGAAGTGCACAGTGTTGAGTTATATATATGTATACATGACTATTTATGTATTGAGTCCAGAGAGCCTATGCGATTATGAGGCTAGTGAGTCTGGGCATAGATAGGTCAGTGTGCCTATCCATGTAAATATAATCATGAATATTAATGAAATATTACATCACTTCACAGAGATAGAATCAGATGAAAAGAGATGGGGGGCCAGCTCCACCGAAAAAGGGAAAAGGGGCAGGGGATATTTTAATAATATTTCCAAAAAGTGTGATGGGGATATGTTTTTATCATAAGTTCCCAAGGGTAGGGAATGGGTCACCAAGTGGCTTAAATCTACTTCTAAAGGTGACAAGTGTCAAGGGGAAGGCATGCAATATATATTGTTGGACTTAGTGTATTTTGGGCATTATTATGATTATTATTATGTAAAATGATGAGAGGAGAGGGATTGGGAGAGAAATCATGTTGAAGGCTCTTGTGAGAAGAAGGGGGTCAGACTGTATAGAAAATACGATTGTTACCTTATCTACACAGAGAAGCTTGTATGGATTTCTGGAGCTGTAATCTAAGTTTATTTTCAAGGATACGGGTTGAAAAACCATTAGCAGTCTCTGTGTGTGATATATTGGCTGTTTTGAAGTGGTTTTCAGACCCGAGAGCATACTCCCCTAGTGAGAGTATTGATGATAATTGTTCCCTAGTGCACTGAGAATTAGTCACAGGGCTTAGAGACTTCATGTCCGACCTATTGCTCATAACCCTAGAAAGGGAAGTGGGACAGTTGAAGGACTGGTGAGCAGAGAAGGGGAACACTTCCTTGGGTGTGATAGGTGCATGGAGAATGAGAGATAGTGCGATATTGTAGTAGCGGGCACCTAGGACTGAGTAATTCGATTGAGAGTCACACCTTAGTGTGTCACTATAAGTATTTTTTCCTGGTGGAGTTGATCCCCAGCTCAGGGGTGACCTGTTGCTGATAGCTTATGAGAAACAATGTCTATGACTAGGAGGAATGTCTAAGTTAAGTCTGCAGTTGGTGACTTTCATAAAAGACAAGTGTTCTTAATGTACTTGTCTTGTTTACTCTGTGCTTGTTTATCTATGTTTGACATGGGTTAATTCTTACATGTCCTTGCATATAAGTATTTGTTGTTATTTTGTTTATTGTTGCTCATACATGTAATTATGGTGCTTATTGTACGTATTTGTAGTTGTGCATGTATATGACCAATGTGGTTAGTCTTGCTTGTTAAATTAACCAGGTGATTTTAGTTATGAGTCGTCAAGAAGAAGATTGAGTTGACGGGTGTGAAGGATGGTAGCTTGTGTACACCATCAGGTTGGAATTGTGCATGGATAGAGAGTCATATTATTTGTGCAATGAATTCTGAGTTGGCACATGACACCTAGATAGTTGTGCATGCACTTCTGTTGTGTGATCAATATGCTAGTGCGCACAATTTTGAGTTATTTCCACTACTTAAGGTTGTATTGAAAAGATAATGTTTCTTTTGTTATTATAATTTGTGTGGCATAACTCAGGCTTGGGTTGAGCACATTACTTTAAGTTATACTGTGCGGACTTTAGTTAGAGTAGAATCTACGCATTGAAACTTCAATGTAATATTGCTCAGTAGTATGTTGGGGATGTTACAGTTTGGTTGAAATAGAGCTACATAATTTTAGGTTGTGTGACCTGGCCCATTCTTGGGTGGATGGGGACGTTACAAAGTGGTATCAGAGATATTGGTTCAACACTAGACTGGTATGGGCCAGAGCCTATTATGAATAGATATGTGTGCTAAAAATTGGTGCCCCACAGTGCATGATTTAGTTTGCACTCAAAGACTATTGATGCACGATATAGATTTGTGATGCGCGGAAGAGTAGTGATGTGTAGTTGTGCACACAAGAGTTGGGATGTTAAAATAATCCAAGAAATTCAAGGGAAGGATTCTAAAAAAATATTTCAAAGTTTTCATGTAGTTGTTGGATTAAATCATCTAAAAAATCTTAATTGCCTGCACATTTTGTAGAATTATCAGTGAATAGAGCAGGATAGAGTCAATGAAAAAGGTTAAAATCATGGAAGATGCATGGATGAATTATAGTCCCAATGATGAATTCAAATATTTGTATGTCGTCTTGGGTGCTAATGGTACATAATCCAAGGTGGAGCACATGAAATTGGTAGAAACTATAAATGTATTGCAGAAAGATGTCTAGAGCTATAGAGATGATAAAAAAAAGGCTTATGAGAGCCAAGGAGTAGCAAGATGACTTCAATGTCAAATTGATGCAAATTATGGATAGAATAGAAAACAAAATGGATAAGGAAATATAGTCAAGTAGATCAAGAAGTCCCAAGTCTCATGATGAGAAAAGAAGAGAAGAAAAGTGCTCGTAAGAATTCTTCAAGAAAACACATAGTAGCTCAAGTCCATCTCCTGTCAGAAAGAATAAGAGAAGGATCAGGGTGGATGAGCTACAGGGAGAAATGACTAAGATAAAGTTTCCTACATTTTATGGTGAGCATAAAAAGGATGAAGATGCAATACCTGGTTGCTAGGTATGAGGAAGTACTTTGACCTACATAATTGTTCTATGCAGGTAGAAGGGAGAATTGTTATCTATCAGTTAAAAGAAAATCAATCGATGTGGTGGGATCAATATGTGAAAGTGAAACACATTGATTAGAATAAAGTACTTGGAGAGATTTCAAGAGTTATTTCCAAAAGAAATACTTAACCATGCTCTACTATTATAGGAAAATGAAGGAGTTCTTCGAACTCAAGCTTGGGAGCATGACAATTGATGAGTACGAAATGATATTTTTAGAGATATTGAAATTTGTGCCTTTTATCAAGGATGAAGGAGTGAATATTCAGATGTATATGACTAGGTTTTCGTCATTTATTAGTGACAAGATACAATATGATGAACCTAAGACATTGGAAGAAACCATAAGGTGTGATAAGTGTCTTTATGAGAAGAAAAGGAGAAGACCGAATTTCCAAACGATTTGGGAAGACGAGATTAAAAGTAAGGTGGAATAGAGGAAGAAGGGATTTAAGCCACCATTTTTCAGAAATACTATGCAAGGTCAAACGACTCTCCAGGATCTAAAAATTTCAGAAAAAGTGGGACAAAAGTCATGGAAACAACCTCTGCAGTGTTAGGGTTATGGAGGAAATCATATGCAAAAATATTTCCCTCAAAGAGTTGATAAAGTGAGGATTTTGCATAGTCTACAACAAGCTGCGAAAGTGGAGGGCATGGGTAGAAATGTGCCAAGGATTTATGTTGCATTGGATAAAAAGCATGATGAGTTTTAGTCGTTCATGATCGAGGTGGAAGGTAATATTAACAACTAACCTATTGCTATTTTGATTGATTCATGGGATAGTCATAGTTATCTAGATCCTAAAATGGTGGAAAGATTCCATGTGTCTAAAAGAAAACTTGGGAAACCGTGGTTGGTGCAGTTCTCTACAGGAGCAAAAAGGAAAATCAATGAGATTGTTAAGGCATGTACAATGGAGATGAATGGATTGTGAACAAAGGATGATTTGAATATTATACCTTTGGGTTCGTATGATTGCCTCACTAGTATGGATTGATTGGACAAGCACCATGTTATCCTAGATTGTTACCATAAGAAATTTACTTGCCTGGATGAGAAAGGAAACTTGAGATCAATTCAAGGAATTACAAGAGATGTGAATATCAGAGAAGTTTCAAATTTGCAGTTGAAGAAAATCTACATGAAACGATGCCAGGTATTCACAACGCACATGGAAGAGGCACCTAAGGATAAAGTGTCAAGTGTGGAAAACTGCACAGTACTGAAAGAGTATGATGATGTCTTTAAAGAGATATTGATATTGCCTCCAAAAAGAGATATTGACTTCTCTATAAATTTGATGTCGGGAGAAACAACTATATCCAAGACTACTTATAGGATGAGTAAGCCAGAGTTGAAGGAGTTTCATATGAAACTTGAAGATCTTCTAAAGAAGGGGTATATACTCCCAAGTGTGTCACCTTGGGGTGCACTAGTTTTATTCACGAAGAAGAAGGATGGTACATTGAGACTCTGTATCAAATTTAGGTAGTTGAACAAGGTAACAGTGAAGAACAAGTATCCTTTGTCAAGGATAGATGATTTTTTTGATCATCTGAGAGGCGTGCAAATATTTTCCAAGATAGATCTCAATTCTGGTTATTCCTAGGTGATAATTAAAGAGGAGGACATCACCGAGACCTCCTTCAAAACAAGGTATGGTCATTACGAGTTCACAATGCTACCATTACGGTTGTCAAATGGACCAGTTGTCTTTATGTGTTTAATGAATGGAGTTTTCAGAGAGTACTTGGATAAGTTTTTCGTCATATTTTTGGATGACATTCTTATTTACTCAAAGTTTGAGGAAGAGAATGAAAAAAACTTGAGGATGGTGTTGTAGGTATTGAGGGAGAATCAACTTATGAAAAGTTGAGAAAGTGTTTATTTTATCAGCGATAGATTCACTATTTGATTCATATCATTTCAGAAGAAGGAATAGTTGTGGACCCAACGAAGATAAAATCCATTGAGGAATGGATGAAACCAAGAAATATCATAGAAGTAAGGTCCTTTATGGGAATATCAGGGTACTACATAAGGTTTATTAAAGGATTATCAAATATTTTGCATCTAATCACATCCTTGCAGAAGAAAGGTGCATGATTTGAGTGGACTCCAGATTTTGCAAAGAGTTTTCAACACTTGAAGAGTTTCTTGACAAGTGTGTCAATTTTGAGGATTGTTGATCTAGATGCAGACTTCATTGTGTGCATGGATGCATGAAATGAAGTAATCGATAGAGTCCTGAGTCAAAATGGACTTGTGGTATTCTATGATTAAAGACATTTGAAAGAGAATGAAAGGATCTATGTGTTTATTTTCTAATAAGCAAGGTTTAAGCATGAAGTTCATTCATTTTTATCATTTAACTTAAACCATAAACAATTATGTTGTAGCAACCAAGATCACACGAAGAAAAACCATGCATAATAACATAAGAAGTATCATGGGAAACCCTTCTCAACAAGGGAAGAAAACCCAGCCAAATCATTTTCTATATTCTTCAAGAGAAATACCTTCACCACCAAGAAACCCTAGCACACAAGAGGGTGCTTGTAAACCCTAGAAGTCTAGTGCCCAAGAGAGGTGCACACTTTTCCCAAGAAGATGTACTTGCTGAAATTTCCAAACTCATACAAAAGATATGATTCCTCAATGAGGAATTTACCTTTACTTATATTACACTTGACCTGCCAACATAAGTGTCTATTGGAACAACAGAGACAACCTCTCTATCTCATAATATAATTAATATTAACCAGATTAATTATCTTTTACATTAATTGTCAATTACATTAAGGTGGGGTCGACCTGTACCCTTTACATTACAATTAGGTTTACAACAAGTTCTGACTCTTGAGCAATATAGAAATGGATCTCATACACCCACTAGTTCTCAACCACTAAGGGCACATCCATAGGGATGTCCATATCTCTGGATCACTGCATTACACAGAAGAACCACTTTCACTAGTGCTCAACCACTAGGATCACATTCACCTGTGCTCATCCACAGGAACATCCACTCAATAAATCTTCTTTCCCACTGCATTACACATGAGCATCATCTATATTTTCTCATCAACTCTCTTCTCAGAGGAGGCTAATACAACATCTTCATTTATGTCTCATGATGATGCACCCAACACTTTGGGATTTCACACGTTCACCTTGTACTTAGCCACATGCACGTCCAACTCTGTAGATCTCCTTTCTCACTGTGTTACATAGAAGAATCATCTGGAGTTCTTCTCAAATATTTGTAAGGAGGAGGCCATCTCTACATTCCATCTTTGTCTCAGATAGGAACCACACACCCCTCTCAGGGGCTCTCTCTTGGGTTTGTCTCCTAGAGAATGTCTCACTTAGCTATAATCATCAACTCTCCCTCTCATATAGGGAGGCATTCTTCCTCATGCCAGGTCTCATATGGATGTACTTTGAAATTTGTCTTGGTTGTAGTTATCAACACTCCCTCTCAAATAGGGAGGTATCCTTCACCAATTTAATTTGGTGAATATGCCTGCAATCTACTCATGTGTAGGAAGATACTGCATGTATACTTATTTTCCTATACATCATGTCTCTCATATGATGGTATTTTATCTCAACGTATTTTGACCTATCATGAAACACTAGTTTATCAAAGAGCTTTACATACAACTCTGATTATCATCATAGGATCCGTCTCATGATCAAGTAAATTTGTTAGAACCTTGTGAAGCCATATTGCTTTGCACACTCGATGCTACATACTATGCTTCTGTGGTACTCAAGGCCACAGAGTTTTGTTTTCTGTTGCATCAGGAAATCATGGCAATCTTCACGGTAAGACAATAACCATATGTGCTCTTCTGGTCCAATTTACTCTCTGCTCAATCTATATAGACATAACACTGTAAACGCATTTTCACAATTGGAGGCATATCTCAGGCCATATTTGACTGTGCCTCATGTGTATCTCAATATGTACTTTACTGTTATCCTGTGAATCTGTCTTGGTTGGCTCATGCATTGACTAATCATATTCACTGCATAAAATGAATATGGTTTGGTGTTAACCAGATACATCAATGATCCAATCAATTGTGGATCAATCTCGTCTAAATCATCATCATTCATTTTTCTTTAAATCCATCATGATGGTTTTGCATTCTGTCATACTGGACTTCTTTAATATTCCCATTGTATATTTCCCTTGGCTCATGAAACATATAGTTGGTTTTCTATCATAATTCCAAGAAGTAGTGCATCGTAGTTAGATCGTTCATTAGAAGTCAAGGCTTACTTGTATCCAACAATAAGGATTTATGAATAAGTCATCAAAATCAAGCTCTCTTCACCAAACCTGTAATAATATAGGTTTGGATTTGCACCACTCTTGATGAACCTTAAACTCATCAAGAATCCATCCATCTAATACAGTTTCCAACTCATGGATGGTAGTATGGATGGAAGTGTATTGGGATTACTGGATCAAGTGTCACATCATAGACAAATCCCTATGTTTGTGAGAATATCCTGACTATAGATCTTGTTTTGTATTTCTTTACACTTCCATCAACTGCATGCTTGATCTTATAAATACACTTGGAAGTCACCACAAAATTACCTTCTAGTCTCTGAATAATATATTATACATGATTCTTTAAGATATATTGGTATTTTTATTTTATGGTATATTTCCATACTTTTTATCTTGTTGCTTCTTCAAGGAGGTTAATAATAAATGAAGTGTCTCATGATTGAAGGGTAGTTTTGAAAAAATCTTTTTCTTTCTCAAAGTGTCCTTTGAGGGACTTGTATGTTTCTTTGTCTTCTAGAAGAGTTTTTTCGACCATGGGCATGCCTTTTATGCCCTACTGTAATATCACTAGTCATATCAACTGGAGTAGTTGGATTTGTTGGAATACTGTCTGTCTTCCTCTGAACTGCTGAGGATATTAAATTTTTCTTCATTCTATTTTGTTTTGACTCCTTCTGAGTCGAGTAACTCTCTTTGAAGTCTAAAAGAAGGGAATCTTCTTTTATTTCTTGTTATGTATTTTATCTCTTCTTGTCTAGCGTAATAATCAATCAAATAAGTTTTGGACTCCCGTACCAAGGATAATGGTCCAAGTATTTGAGGGCTCCCGTACTAGGGATAATACCCTTCATTTATTAAGAATGCAATCAACTATAAAATTAGAGATCAATTGATTTACCTGGGTTTGTAGTCATGTTTAGTTTAGAGGAAGTACTTCTCCTCTCTCTTATGTTCATTGTTTTGAGGTGGATCTGGATCAATTTCAGTGGTACAAGCATATTGTCTTCCCTTCTTCTTGGTTGGAAAATTTCTTTCATAGTGCCCATATTTGGCACATCTGAAGCACTGAATTTCTAAAACATCACTTCTTTGATTATAACTTGGGTTTGATGAATAATTTTCATCTTTCAATGTTTTTCTAAAGTTTCTTTTGAATATTCCTCATTTCTTTGTATGAAGTTCAAGACAATGATTTTCTTCTAGGGAGTCTTCCACTCCTCTATTTCTAAGTCAAAGTTCTTATTGAGTACAATATGTCCATAGACGATCAAAGGTTGGTATAATTTCTCTTCCACTGATACTTTGAAGAAAAGGATCCCAATGTTTTGGAATTTTGTTGAGAGTGGATAAGAAAATTTTTCTATCAGACATGATTTCTCCAATGTCTTCTAGTTGTTTTTTAATATCTGATATCTTCATAAAGAAGATAACAATTGTGTCACCTTTCATCATCTTGGTACTTTGAAGTTGGCTCTTCAAGGTAAGAGATCTGAGGGTGTTGTCACTTTCAAACATTTCTTCTAATACTTCATACATTTCATAAGTTGTCTTCAGGTTGGAAATATGAGGTAAGAGATGATCTCTTACTAAGTAGATGATTAATTTTCTTACTTTGACATCTTCTTCCTTTCTTATCTTCTTCTCTTCATTGGTAGCTGTATCTGGTAAAGTTTTAGTTACTGCATCCAAAAGGTCATATTCTTCAAGGGTGACATGAAACATTGATTTCCAGGAGCTGAAGTTTCTTGCTCCATCAATCCTATCTTCTAGTAAGGTTTTGTTCTTCATTTGTTCAGATTCTTCAAACTCTCACCAATTCGATTTGGAAAACCTAATGATTAGGTTGGATTAGTAACCTTGGATTTTGTTGGGCTTATGATTGCCAACAATCAACTTTGAGAGTGTCACAGGAATTCTTGTTGAATTGAAAATTTTTCTTCAAGGAGTTGCATAAATCCTAAGATCAGGATTCTACAGAAAATCTCGACACCCTAGAAACCCCAGGGCCAAAAAAAATAAAAATCCTCATAATTTTATTTTGAAGGTCTCTAGAGATGCGTTGAGGAGGGTTGTACAGCTTGGTCCAAGTTTTATCTCGAACGTACACTTGTAAAGGGGTAAAGGGATGATCAAATGAGTGTCGTACAAATTTCTGCAGAAACCCTAGAGATTGTACAAAGTTGCAGAAGGAGGACGGTTTAGCCTTTTGAATGCTTGTGCAGGGATTCTTCAAGACCTATGCTCTGATACCATGTTGATTTTTCAATGAGAATGGTTTAAGCATGAAGTTAATTCCTTTTTATCATTCAACTTAAACCATAAACCATTATGTTGCAGCAACCAAGATCATAAGAAGAAACACCATACACAAGAACACAAGAAGTATCCTGGGAAACCCTTCTCAACAAGGGAAGAAAACCCAACCAAATCATTTTCTATATTCTTCAAGAGAAATACCTTCACCACCAAGAAAACCTAGCACACATTAGGGTTCTTTCAAACCCTAGAAGTCTAGCACCCAAGAGACCTGCACACTTTTCCTAAGAAGATGTACTTGCTGAAACTTACAAACTCATGAAAAAGATATGATTCCTCAATGGGGAATTTACATTTACTTACATTAGACTTGACCTTTCAACAAAAGTGTCTATTGGAACAACATGGCTAACCTCTCTATCTCATAATATAATTAATATTAACCAGATTAATTATATTTTACATTAATTATAAATTAAATTAAGGTGGGGCCGACATGTACCCTTTACATTACAATTAGGGTTACAGGAAGGTATGACTTTTGAACAATATAGTAATGTATCTCAGACACCTACTAGTGCTCAACCACTAGGGGCACATCCATAGGGATTTCCATATCTCTGGCTCAATGAATTACACAAAAGAACCACTTTCACTAGTGTTCAACCACTAGGATCACGTTCACATGTGCTCGTCCACATGCAAATCCACTCAAAAAATATTCTTTCCCACTTCATTACACAGGAGATTCATCTAGAGTTTCTCATCAAATCTCTGCTCAGAGGAGGCTAATTTTTATAGAATGATTTTCCTCAGCCTATGCAATCTTGCATAGAAGACCGTTTTCCATTTCCCTATGTAGACTTATCATCCCTGTTTGTAAAATCCAGAGCTAAAAATACAAATTTTTCCACATGTACGCATCTTCCCTACTATACAACATGCGTACACATAGGCTACTCCACTACAGCCCGCATACAACAGGATTTGTGCCAAAACATGAAAATTAATGTCAAGTTTCCATTTCATGATAGGAGATCTATGATCCTTGGCCTTCCATATACTGGAAACATTCTGACTCGGCCCTTCAGTTCCATTTGAAGGCTATAAATGGGTCAATTCCGAGCTATGGAAAGAGGGAAAAAGAATTCAACTTTGAGAGAAAAGTTACTCTAGAAAAATTATTTACTTCATATTGAGTCTGCATCCCTTTCTCCTTTAAGTCTAAACATAGTGTTCAACCCCCAAGCTCTTCCCTTATTGATTGATTGAGAACCTCATTGCTTATCTTTTATGAGCTTCCCTTTGGTGGAGGATTGAAATGGTGGAGGCCATGCTGGAAGGAACTTAGTTTCTCGGTTATGAACCATGCCGACACATAAGTCTATAACATTTTCACTTCTGATGATCATATATTAATAGAAATGCTCTTTTCCCGTCCAGTTGATATCTTGCAAATATTTGAATTATTATTCCATGGGCGTATTTGTCATGTTTATTAATGGATTATGGTATTGAATGTGATAAAATCATTTATTATCACCATATGCTTGCTTTGTTTGGTTGTTGAGGACTAGTTGCAGGTATATTTATTTGGGTCAAGTGCTCAGCGGTGGACTTCATCGAACGTCTAGATGAGGTAGGCCTTTTATATTGTCTTGCTAGCATATTTGTTTACATAACATACTTAAGAAGTGAGTTGATTTATGTATTCATTTCTGTCTGTTGTGGTTTACCCTAGCCATAGAGAGATTTTCCTTGTAATAGAATTGATGACCATACTGGGGAGTGAATCTTATTTCTTAGGGTTTGGAGTACTTTTTTCCTTAGATTGATCTCGTTCCTATTGTGTTTCTTATTGTATCATTGCTTGACAACCTCTATTCACTCTGGGTTTGAGTTTTTCAGCTTTCTTCCTTGCCTGACCTTGTTTTTGAAACATATGCATGTTTTTTTCCTTGACAGTCACGTACATACATATGTTGTCCCTTTGCAAGTTGCGTACATACACTCTATTTCCTTGAACAGTCGCGTACATCATCTTTCCTTGATTGTTTTCTTGGTCTGGTGGTTGTTGGGTGGGATTTGATGTTTACTGAGTCTTATTGGGTCTTTGTAGTGCTTGTTAGGTGCTTGTGAGATGACATGAAACCTATCTTTGGTTGAATTTATGGGCAGAGTCTTTCTCATCATATTTTCATTTTGATTGTCCTTGTACATTGGGATGGGTGTTTTGCTTCTTGGTATCCTACTTGAGTTATCTCTTTCTATACACAGTAGAGTTTATATATCAAGTTGATTTTTAGTCCATGCATTTTCATTTTTATTATATTGAAAATACAAAAAAAATAGGCATTTTGCATTACTTGGAATTTTGGTCTTTGAGTCATTGTCTTTAACTTAGTTCATGTAATGACATATTGCATTTTTACTTCAGAATTGCAGAGTTGAAATTGAAAATTGCACTTGTTTTTAGAATAATATCATTCATTGAAAGTTGAATTTAGGACTTTGCATTATTTTCATATTTACTTTTCTTGTAGAGTCATAACATCATGAGTTTCACTACCATACATTTTTGAGTAATCACAGCCACTAAAATTAACGCTATAATTTAAAACTGATTAGTCACAATTTTATTTTCTAGGGTGTACAAACTAGCTCAGGATTTAGTGCCTTGGAATAGGATTTTGTGAGTAAACTTCTCCAAGGAAATTAAATCAACATATGTGTCTAAGAAAGGGAGTGGAGAAATCCATTGTATAATTGGTAATATCAAGAGGCTCCACTCACATTGGAGTTAATCATGAGGTTGTGCAAGGTTGGTTGAAGGGATATCCCCCTAATGCCTTCTTAGCATCAGAAATATTTCTGGGGATCTATTCGTATTTGGGGATATTGCTAGTGCCTTTACCTCCGTGAGAGATGATGCTTTCAAGGTTTCAGGCTTTGCTACCCTACCCATACGGTGGACTTGAATTACGACTTCTCTCCTGTGCATTGGTTATACATTCGTTTATTAGTTGCTTGACATAGGTGCCACATAGGTTACTTGCAGGGGTTATTCTGCAGGTACCCTGGGTCAGATAAGGGTCAAACAACACACAACCTTTATGGAGGATTACCTCTCCAGGGGGATCTGACCAACTGGTTGTTAAGCCCATGAGGACCCTTATAACTGATTTTGTTACCTTCGATATTTAGCAGGGAGCCTCAGGCCCCTCTTGGGAGAGACATGCCTTCTTTAGGGAGGGAGGCCACTTTCAACCACTTTACCTCGTTTGTGTGAACATTGGTCGTTTGAATTTTGGTGTGCTCTTTGATTAATAGTTGGCCTTAGGATTTGCTTTTTGTCTTTAGAGTCTCAAGTCATCGTGGAGTCAGACCAATGTCCCCACCGGTCCCGTCGCTTGTTACAGTTACCATCAGATTCCGAGTCTTTTCCTTCTAAAATGCATAGAGTTATTAGGTGTGGTACACACACATCCATTGTTAAGACTTATGATTCTATAGGGATGAGTACTGAACCTAGTCTTCAGAACACTGGTATCCCTTCGACTCCCACACCTACTATAGTTAAAGACACCCCTTCGACTCCTTCAACCACAATGGTTGTAGTTCCAGAGGCACCTATCATTACTATGGATCAGCCAATAGTGAATGTTGAATCTACTGCCTCGAACCCTTTTGGGTCTCTTGGTCAGTCGTTGGGCTATAATGTTCAGTCCATCCCTATGGCCTCTAATCCTTTTTCGTATGGTATGTCGAACTTTACTTCACAGTTTTCGAATTCCATCCCAGCTGCTGGTCCTAATGCTAACATTGGGCTTGGGGGCACTACATCTCCTTATACTCCATTTTCATTTGTTGGTTCTTAAATCCCTTAAATGAGTTGAAAATACTCCTAATACAGGAGGCATTCCTGCTTTTAAACCCGGGTCTAATCCTGTTGCTTCTGGGTGGAACAACCAACCTAGCGGACAAGCTTCTCCTCAAGTTTTGTCCTACACCCCTACCTCCTCGGTGTTGATTTCGACCAACACGTTTGGCATGACAAATCCACCTGTATCCTCCGGATTCACACCTGAAGGAGGTCAATTTCACGCTTTGGGAAACCCCCAACCCGGATCCAATCTGGTTGGGGGCAATGTTTATAACCCCCATCAGAACATTCCTACTGGAATTATGCCCAACCAACCTTTTATGAATCAGCCTGGAGGAGGGCCTTACAATCCCAGACATGGCCACGGTGCTTGCCAAAACCTTGGATGGGCTGCAGTTCCTCAGACATAATCTTTCCAGGGAGCTTGGGACCAGATGCCACAACCTTGTCTCCCCTTTCTGGCCACACTTAATCTGCCAAATTTCTCGAAGTTGATGAAAAACCCTATGAGTCATGATCCTATATGGCCCCTCATCCCCACTGAGCTTATTTTGGACATCTTGAAATTCAAAGGTAAGAATGGTGAGGATCCCAGTGATCACATTACTACCTTTCACCTATGGTGCTCCTCGAATTTTCTTAATGACGATTCTATTCAGTTAAGATTATTTCAATGCACCCTCATCGGAGTTAATGTGAAATGGTATATAAAGCTACCTAGGGGGGATTATGGGACCTTTAATCATCTAGTGTTGGTGTTCCTTAACCAATTCCAATTTCTGGTTCATTATGACGTTGGCTTAGAACTTCTTTCGACTTTACGTTAGGACATCGCCACTCATATCTCAGATCATGTCCAGGAGTGTCATAGATGGAAGAGGTTGGTTAAGACCTCCATACCCCCAACCTTTATTTTAGAATGGTTCCTTAAATCTTCGCACCCTCCTATCTCAAAGGATGTTGTTACATCTAGGGTTACCACTGAGGAAGAAGCAAAATTTAAATCCCATTAGTTAGATCTTATATACGCTCATTCTGGGATGTTATACCACATTCTTCTAGATGCACCACGGTCAGCTTCGACCCTAGAAAAAATCTCGGACCTCATGTTGATGGCATTGTAGGCTCCGCCAATGTAAAATCTACAGACTCGGTGACAAGCCATTTGAAAGAGTTGTCTCTAAACTAGTCTGGAGGAGGGCCAACTTCGTCCATGTCTTCCAATCCCACTTAGTCGATGGATGTACATTCTGTGAAATCGTCATCCAACCCAAATGGTAACCAACAACTAGGTAGGAATAAGAATAAAGGACTTAATAATCATAAGGGTGGAAAAAATGGCAATAAACCCAAGGACAATGGTAATAATGAGAAGATGAATAATAATGCTGGAGAGGGCAAATGAGAGAGATGTAAGGTGAATTTTCCCTGTAAGATTTGTACAAATTACAACCTTACTCATTTATGCCTCAAGCTTGTGGAAGCTGTGAGGCAGATATCTCTACTTCCCGTCGTGTTGACAAATCCATTTCCACATAACCAGCACATGGCCTTGAGTTCCTCAAACACTAGAAATGCAGCTAGTGGGAGTCAAAACCAATCGTTGCAAGACAACGACCATTTGTGTATCAATATGGTCGATGCAAAATTTAATGTAGCCACTTGATCTCAAGATTATAGCTCTTCACAAGAAATTCCTGGTCTAGAATATCCTCCTCCTCCTCTGGAGATGAATTTATAGATTGAAAAACCAGAGCCACCACCTCGTATTTCAAAAGGAGTACTCAAGCTCTCTACCCAAAATCCAAATGCTAGAGCTTCCCAAAACTATTCTATTGTTGAGGACCTGGGTCAAACCCCTTGTGTGATGTCAGCGTTGGAGGTACTTCAAATGTTTCCTTCACAGAGGAATTCCTTACTATCTGTGTTAGGAGCTCTAGAACCTAATGGCTCAAAATTTATCAAGTTTGTTGTGACAGATGTGAAGCCTCGCTTGCCTTACCATGTGGAATTCCAAATCCACATGGAGTACTCAAAGTATACCATCAAACGTGTGGTTGTTGATGAAGGCGTTGCTACATGTGTGATGTCCCTAATCTACTGGAAAGCTCTCAATTCTCCGACTCTTTCTAAGTCATCTAACATTTTAAATTCTTTTGACAGTCATTCCTTCCACCCTCACGGTATTGTTCTTACCTTTCTGGTCTAGTTAGGTGAGAAGACGGTAGAGGTGGAGGTCGAGGTAGTTGATGCACCTCTTGATTATAACTTGTTACTAGGACACAATTGGACCTATGTTATGGTCACCTCGTCTCGTCCATCTTCCATACTCTTTGTTTTCCTCATGAAGGGAATATCACAACGATCGACCGGTTATCCTTTGCATGCCCTAGTCCTAATGCATCTGTTGGATTATCGATCCTTGTGATTGACAATTGTCAACCGACAACTAAGAATATCGGTGTTAGAATGTATTCCTCCCTTATGGGTACTTTTGACTTCATGACACCGAGTCATCACTTTTACGCAATGTCTAGTAGGATCGTTTTGACAGGGAGGTCCATTCCTTTTTGCACTTCCTATTTTAGTGATCCATGGACCCTACCTTCCCCAACTTCATCTTGTGAAGGCTAGTCGCATGTTGGAATGACCATGCCACTATTGACTATTCTTGACTCTTCCGCCAATCCTGATCCTGTTAGCTCGCCGATGGACGAGGAAGATCTCATTATTAGGCCTGTATGGGCCACTTCATTGTCTTGTTCACATGATTGCCTCGATGAGACTTTTCCTTCAGATGAAGCTATCATCAAAGCCATGAATGGTTCCGACAAACCTTGGAATGATATGCATCACAACTCTTATTTTCTCCCAGAGCTTGAAAGAATTGAACAAGATGACTTTCGATCTACTTTGAGTGAGATAGTCGGTCATGCCGTAGTTCACTTGATACGCACGACATTCAGAGATGATTTTAAGGATGGAAATTTATTTTAAAATGTAGAAACCTTGGCAAATATTACTAATCCTTTGTATGTCAACTATAAATGTTTGGCGATATTTTTTTTTAAATATTCAAATTTCATGTATTTTATATTGTTTTTATAAAATTTTGGTGATTTTTGAGGTAAAATAATTTTATCCTATAGAATTTGGGTGAATCATTTTTAAAATAACGAATCTCGTTTTTAGAAAAACCATGGAAAATTAGCCAATGAGTGAAATTTAGCACCTAAAATATGGCAAGTATTTCTCCTACCTTCATGATCGATACCTCTTGTACCCCTGGAAAGATTGAGAACGTAAATATCATTGTGGATTGTTCCCCAGAGGAAATATTGATCTACACCGAACTCTTCGAGGGATTCCAAGATGTATTTTCTTGGTCATATGAGGAGATGCTAGGAATCAACCCTCGTATTGTCGAGCATGATATTAGAACTTATAAGGATGCTAAAAATGTTTGGCAACGTCTTAGAGATGTCAATCCCCAGAAGGCCCCTGTTATTAAGGTAGAGGCAGAGAAGATACTTAATGTTGGCTTCATATACCCAATTCCCTTGACTGAATGGGTGTCCAATCCCGTTCCTGTGAATAAGAAGCAAGGAACTATCTGTGTATGTGTGGAATTTTTTGACCTGAACAAGGCCTGTCCTAAAGAAAACTTCCTGATGCCTTTCATCGATCATATTCTCGACGAGTGTGCAGGAAGAAAAGTACTTTCTTTTATGGATGAAAATGCCTTGCACCTTGGGGTACTTTCGCATACCGGAAAATGCCTTTCGGCCTTAAAAATGTCAGAGAAACCTTCCAACGTGCCATGACCTTTGCTTTTCATGATCTTAAGCATATAGTTGAAGCTTACCTTGACTATCTTGCTACTCACTCTCGTGAGAGAGTGGATCACGCTATGCACCTTCAGCTTGGTTTTGAAAGATGTCATTACTATAGAATCCGGTTGAACCCTCATAAGTGAATCTCTTGCGTTAGGTCTGGTCGTCTTTTGGGATTTCTAGTTTTTGAGACTGGGATCATGGTAGATCCATTAAAGGTTGAGGAAATACTTCGATTGCCTCCCCCACGCACTATTAAACAACTTTAAGGTTTACAGGAGAAAGATAACTTTCTATGTCGGTTTATAGTAAATTATGCCAATATCACTAAGGGTTTCATGCATCTTTTGAAGGACACCCCTTTTATCTGGGATGAGCGATCCCAGGAGTCCTTTGATGATTTGAAGAAAGACTTGGTATCGACACTTTTGTTGAAGTCTCCTGACTATAGTAGGGATTACTTGCTTTATATTTCCACGTCTGAGGAGACGATTGGTATGGTTTTGGTTCAAGAGTATGATGAGATCTGTGAGCACGTCATCTACTATCTTAGATGAAACTTAGTTGGTCCTGAGCTTAATTATTCTCACGTTGAAAAGTTATCTTTGGCTGTTGTTCACGCAGTCCAAAGTTTGCATCATTATATTTTACTTTGCAAGACTACTTTGATTTCTGATGTCAATCCATTTCAATACGTCCTCACCAGGCATATAAGAGGGGGAAAATATAATAAATGGATTGTCATTTTACAAGAGTTTGATATCGATTTCGCTTCTGTGAAATCCAAGAAATCACTAGTCTTCGTAGAGTTAATATCTGACTTTCCACAATTAGATGAGGATGTTATCGATGTTGATTCATTTGCAGAAGAACACATTTGTATTGTCTCGTCATCCGACCCCTGGTATGGAGACATTATTCTCTATCTTCAAACATTGAAGTTCCCTCAGCATCTCTTGCGAGATGACCGACGATGTGTAAGGTACCAAGCTAAGAATTATACTATCGTCAATGACACTTTGCATTGCCGAGGAGTAGAAAATATTTTGCGTCGTTGTTTAACTCATGGAGAAGACGAGTCGGTCCTGAAAAATTGCCACAATGGGGCTTGTGGTGGTAATCTATCCGGTCTTGTGAAAGCTCAAACAATTTTTTGAGCCAGTTATTTCTAGACTTCTATATTTAAAGATTGTATTGAAGCAGTTAAGAAGTGTCACTCCTGCTAGGTGTTCACTCGAAAAATGTGCTCGCATCCATCCCCTCTTCACCCAACCATTACCATTGGCCCCTTCACCAAGTGGGGGGTGTACCTCATGGATTGCAACCCAACTTCGTCTAGGGGGCATCCATACATTATCGTGAACATCAAATACTTTACTAAGTGGGTCGAGGCCATGCCTACAGTTAAATCCGATGGGAAGACTACCGCCTTCTTTGTATTCAATCAAATTATCACCCGGTTTGGTATCTTGAGTGAGGTTGTCACTGATCATGGAAGTCACTTTCAGAACGAAATGATGGAAGAACTAGCATCTAAGCTTAGGGTTTATACATGGCCATTATTCTCCTTATTACCCCTAGGCAAATGGTCAAGTATAGGTCTTCAACAAGTCTCTCAAGACCATTTTGCAAAAAACTGTTAGCCAGAGTAAGTTTGACTGACACATCATGCTATATCCTGCACTCTGGGCATACCGAACCTCAGTCAAGACTGCCACCCAATTTTCCCCTTTCTAGTTAGTACACGGTGTGGAGTCGATTTTACCTATTGAATGCAAAATCCATTCTCTTAATTTTGCATTCTCGCTCCTACTTGACACTTCCGATATCGAGCGAAACCTTTTACACCTAGAGAGTCTTGACAAGCAGTATCGAGACACCTCTACGACTATCGAGGAGAAAACAATGTGTGTCAAGATCGAGTACGATAAGTCTGTTTGTCCTCGGTTATACGCTGAGGGTGACTTGGTCCTATTTTATGATCAAGCCAACAAACCACTGGGAGCATGAAATTTTAAACTCTTGTGGCATGGTCCTTATATCGTGTGACATGTTCTAGAAAAAGGAGCCTATGAGTTAGAATATTATGAAGGGAATATGTTGGTCGAGCCCAGAAATGGGCTCTACTTGAAAATCTATTATGCTTGAGCCCCAATATTGGGCGAAAATATTTTTATACTAATGTAATTTAGTGTATATATCTTTTCCCTTTATTTTCATCTTCAACTTGCTTATCGAGTTTTCACTTAATTGGAAGATGTCAACGAAGTCTTCGATCTACCTAGGATTTGCAGACAGAGTCAGGTCATACACGAAACTTGGCTTATGTCACTTGGGTGGTTTACTCACTCAAGCGTCTACTCATGTCTTCAGGTAGCATATTCCTAGGGCCATCCATGAATAATGTGGTTGAATATAGCATCGTTATAGAAATTTTGTGTGATGTTATCTCACATGGTATTCACTCCACCTGGATTCCCAGTTAGTAGTATGTCAGTTGAATGGCCGTTACCATGTGCGTGATCCTACTTTACTCCGACAATTCCTACGGGTACATCTTTTAGAACGATAGTTTGATTTTATTACTTATTATCACATTCCTAAGAGTTCTAATCATGTATATGATGCTTATGCTAATTTCATTTTAGATTGGCATTTGTCACATAACTAAAGAAAACAAAACCATCTCATCAATGTACACATTGTAAAATATAAGTAAAGTCAAAGATCCCTGTTTTATATATATTTCTATAGTATAAAATTGGGGCTAATACCCTCAATACACATATGCAGTCGATACTACAATATCCATGACATCTACACCTATGGCGCAATATGTGTGTCATGGTAACAAACTACGGAGTTTGTGAGATGCTGAAAGAGTCATACCCAAGCTCTGGGCACACCAACCACTTGTTGCTACACGTCTTTCGGTAGATCCTCTACCTGAACCATGGGAATCCTATGAGTCAAACGAGATAGGTTTCCCTACATGTTTTGTAGGACTCTCTCATCTTCTCCTCCTACTACCTCGTCTCCCCAGTTCCTCCATCGATGTCGAGGAAACCCTTATGACCATCACGAACCCATGTCGGCGTTACACAAGTGTCTAGTTAGTACTTAAGAACCATCCATTTTTTTTCACTATACAAAAATAGAAAAAAATGAAATATTTAAAAACATTTGACATACCTATGTTCCCGTAGGTGGTCCCTGGTGGGAGTGGCATGTCTGGATCTCCTCTGAAGTCGATCCCTTCATAGGGATAGTTATCCAGAGCGATGAACTGTTGCTACCACCAGTAGAACAAATCCTCATTGTAGGGTGTGGGAACCCTACCTCCCCCCTGCCACCTCATTACCTCGGTCCACTGTGCCATGGATAGATCATGAGGTCCTCTCGAAAGAATCTAGAGTCTAGGTCCCAAACCTAGAACCCTCTCGAAGAAGAAGCTACATAGGATAGAGGCAAACCCAAAATTCCTCTTACTCCCATGTTTGCACTCTGTCAACTGGCTCTTCATATTTTCCAATAGTGAGGTACACCAGTCATATACTATGGGTCTCAAGCACTGTACTACATAGAAAATGATTGGCCTCAATTCCTGGTGCAACGAAGCCAAACCTGTGCTCTTGGTCAGTATGAGAACAAAAATCTTTAGCCTGAGATTGTTTATTGCTCAAATAGGGAGTTGACTCTTAACCTTTGGAGTCCCTGCTACACAGTGGGCATCTATGTGCTCCTCTATTTTCATTCCACTCCCTTCTCCCCGTGATTTGAGGTTTACAACCTCTCCCTAGCATGATAATCCAATCAAAAAGTAGATATCCTCTACTTCAATCCTTAATGGTTTCCCACTAAGGTTGAAGCTTTCACTCTCAGGGTCCCATTAACCCACAAGCATCTCAAGAAACCTCACCTGGGCCCTCATCCCTTTGAGTGCCTAAAATTTATATAAGACACATCTTTTTAAGGCCATTTGGGCCCCCAATTCTCGATCCATAGCAACATCGATCCCTTGTTTCTCTCTTTCTCTCCATTCAAGAACCATCCTGCTAGAGGAAAGACAAATTTTGAGTTAGAAACCATAGAAATCATTGATTGTGTGCCTGTATGCGAGCTTCTTCACTTATAGTCGCATATAGGGATGGGTATACGTGCCCTGTAGTTTGTACAGGTGCGTAAAACCCTATCATATATGCAGCCTGATAAAAGACAACCCACATACACCGAATTACATAATTTACGCCCTAAATTACTCCAAAGTTGGAACCTAATTTAAAATTTTAATCCACTGGAAATGAAGAGGAAGGGAAGAGGATTTACCTAGTCTAGACGGTTTCTTATTTCATCGCCTGACTCTCCCACAATCACCAGTTAAATCTCGGAGGTATTTTGGTCCAATTTTCACTATTTGGGTAAAAAATCAAAATGACATAGTATTTTTTGGTTTTTGTTACTATTTACAACAATTTTTACCCACTTTCTATTGTTTTGAGTCATTTTTTCGCCTAATAGACTAATATAAAAGTGGATTGAGTTGGTTTTTGTAGTTTTCACAATGGATTCTTGCAGATTTCAACATTATGTTGACCGTTCGTCACCAAGGGAAGGTATTTTCATTACCCAACATATAGGATAAGTATCCATTCCATCGTGCATTTTTTCATTATCCTATAACTGTCACTTTTTTGCCTTAGGTACGAACCCATTAGTTGCGAAACAAAACCTTCCATCTGCTATAAGTAGTGTCATTATCAAGTGGTAGAGACTTACCAACCATGGGTGCCCTAGTTAGATCCCCTACTTCATTTGGTTCCCATGTAGAGATTTTTTCCGTAGGACTAGGAGACCCTCATAGCTAGTGCATGAATTTATGTTGAGCCTCATTCCTCACTCATAAATATTCTTCCTTATACTCCAAGGACTCCCAACCGAGTTTAATTTAAGCTCTTTTCCAACCTATCTTCAAAAAGAGAAAAGATTGTCGAGTGAACTTGTCTCTTTAACACTCATAAATTGGATTTGAAAGGATGTCTATTTGGCACAAGTTTATCCCTTTTTCACACCAAGTATACAAAATGACATTAAAAATGACATTTTTTGGCGTTAAGTTGTGATTTCATCTCATGCCCTTGCTTGTAGTATTGAGCCTATAATCGGTTCTCACTTTGCATTATAAACCGTTTGCCTCAACAGTTTTTGCATCCTCAAGCAAGTAGAGCCTTGTTTTTATCCTTCACAATTTGACACCCTATACCTAAGACGGAACATTTCCCCGAGTGTTCATCTCCCACATGCATCTCCTTGCATTGAGCATAGGTATGTTCCACTGCTAAAACTAGTTTTGATTACTTGCGGAACTCGTTTCCTCCTCTCTATCATAGAATTCATTTGTGTATGAAAAAAAATAAAAAGATGAGCGGGAAGGGAGTATTATCTTATATTGGCAACAGTCGTGTCACCTTTGAATAGAGCACAAAATTATTGAGTCCATTCATCATCATAATTTTTGGATTAGCATGGCCTTAGGAAGATGAGCTCATTACAGAGTCTTCTCTACCGACTGGTTACTCTTCCAATCCCTATAGAGATGTGATGCCTCTTGCATCTCATGGTTTCATCATTGGGTCTATGCTACCATAGTCCTCCATATGGCTCATGCTCTTGTTCAAAGGAAGTCTATCAACCTGTGTTGGCCACTTCTCAGAACTCTTGACTTTTCATGTTGGCCATACCTTTAGTTTGTCTCAGATTCACATGATACTATAGTCCTATCATGCACCATGGTCATACTTTCATCATTGGTAGGTAACCTTGAACCCAACAGTCGACACTTCATCATTGGTCATTGACTAGGCGGTTTCCCTTGTGTTCAACGACAAGACATCTATTCACACATTGGGATTTGTGCAGTGTCTTGGATACCATTAGCCTTATTGGTGGTTTCCTCGCATTTGACAGCAGTTTTCATCATTGGATTCTATTCATAAGGTCTTTTTCATGCATCCCTTGCACTTTCCACATGAGAAAGACGCATAGGTTTGTTGGTTCTTGAACATGTTCTTCATCCAATTTCCTCCAAATCATGAAGCTCCTGCTTTATACCTCATGCTAACTGATGAGAGATGCCTTAATTATCTCCTTTCAGTGGGTCTCCTTCCATCGACTTCAACTCATCTATTTTGGAAACATGACCTAGATTCTTATGAGTACCTTGAGGCTTGCATTCATTAGTGGCAGGCTCTCTCGCCATCGACAACTTGTAATACATCAATGTCTCCTGATCAATGGATTATTCAGGTGTTCAACACTGACTCCTTTATTCACACTTCTAAGAATGTACCCAGTGCCTTGATACCTACTTTCTTTATCGGTAGGTTGTCTTTCATTTATTAACAGTATACCTCAATCACTGATAATCAAACTATGTCTCATTGTGTCCTACCTCAAATCATTTATTCACATGATGTAGATTTGCACCCTTGGCAGATTGTGTAGAAGACTTGAAGACACCAGTATGTGGCCACAACTTTCCTGATTTGTTGCTTCTTTTTCATTTTTCCAATACCTATTTGACTTTAGTGATCATGGGAGATCAAATTGTACTCCATTGCATATAGATATCTTCAGATTGGTTTTGAGACCAGTTCTACTAGGCCTTGCTCGTGACTATGACAACCATTGGCATGTAACCACATTTCTATTTTCCTATTCATGGCCATAGACAATTGTTTGGTATATTTTCACATGGATCGACAGTGTAATTCTATTGGCAACCATGCATGCAAAGTGAGTGCAGAATGTAATGAGAAACTAGTTCATCCAACTGGTTCCCCATCACTCCACTTCTGGGTTGTTTATAATGTATTTCGACCATCACAGATACTCCTCTGACATCACACATTAGGGGGCATCTGTTCAACCCCCAATCTCTTCCCTTATTGTTTGAGAACCTCATTGCTTCTCTTTTATGTGCTTGCCTTTGGTGGAGGATTAAAGTGGTGGAGGCCTAGCTAGAAGGAAATTAGTTTCTCGGTTCTAAATCATGCCAACATAGAAGTCTATAACATTTTCACTTTTGCTGATCATATATTAATAGAAATACTATTTTCCCGTCCAATTGATATCTTGCAAATATTTGAATTATTATTCCATGGGTGTATTTGTCATGTTTATTAATGGATTATGTTATTGAATGTGCTAACATCATTTATTATCACCATATGATTTATTTTCTTGGTTGTTGAGGACTAATTGCAGGTATATTTCTTTGGGTCAAGTGCTCAAAGGTGGACTTCATTGAATGTCTAGACAAGGTAGGCATTTTATCTTGTCTTCCTAGCATATTTGTTTACATAGAATACCTGAGAATAGAGTTGATTTCTGCAGTCATTTTCGTCTGTTGTGGTTTACCCTAGCCGTAGAGAGATTTTCCTCGTAACACTAATACATCATATTCATTTATGTCTCATGAAGATGCACCCAACACTTTTTTATTTCAAACGTTCACCTTGTGCTCAGCCACATGCATATCCAACTCTGCAGATCTCCTTTCTCATTGTGTTACATAGGAGAATCATCTGGAGTTATTCTCAAATATTTGTAAGGAGGAGGCCATCTCTACATTCCATATCTGTCTCAGATATGAACCACACACCCCTCTCAGGGGATCTCTCTTAGGTTTGTGTCCTGGAGAATGTCTCACTTAGCTGCAATCATCAACATTATGCTATGATTGACTTGGAATTGGAAACCATAATGCATGCTTTGAAGATGTGGTGACATTATCTCATGGGTAAAATATTTGAGCTGAGAACATACTATTGTGGTCTGAAATATTTGTTTGGACAACCAAGTCTGAATGTCATACAAAGCAGGTCATTATATTTCCTCAGTGAGTATGAATTTGACATAAATCATATCATAGGAAAAGAGAATAAGGTGGTTGGAGCACTCACCAGGAGGATGGATGAAATGCATGTTACAACTATTAGCATGTACCCAAAAGATTTGTTCAACATAATTTTGGAAGTTTCCAAATTAGATATGCACTATATGGATATAAGTGCACTTTACAATAAGGTATGTCGCAGTAGAATTTGGGAGGTTATGAGATTAGAGAGGATCAGATGCTCATTTATAGATGTAGATTCTATGTGTCGAATGATCATGAGTTGAAGGACCTGATTTTTTTATAAATACATAAGGTTACTTATGTTGGACATTCAGGTTATTAGAAGACAATTGTCATAGTCAAGAAGAAATAATTTTGGCCAGGTATGAAAAAGGAAGTTGTAGATTTTATTGTGATATGTCTCCAATGTAAAAAGGTCAAGACTAAGCACAGACACCCAGCTGGTTTGCTGCAGACCTTGCCCATTCTTGAGTGGAAATGGGAATTTATAATGATGGACTTTGATGTAAACTCCCTTACTCTCCCAGGGTCTACTCGACCTCCCGATCTAGGATCATTCAAGAATTAGAGTCAGATTGACTCTTAGGGCCCCTTCTAGATCCCCCAAAAAAATTACACATGCCCCCTTTAGTTCTTGGTGCAGGTTTCCAAATACCCGTGGGCGCTTTCCCTTGGTGCTTTTTCCTTTTAAAAAAAAAAATTGAAATAAAGGTGCTAGATCCTTTCGCTAAGCCACTTTCCTCATATGACCTAGAGCTATGACCCAGAGATAAACTCAAAAAGCGCTAAGCCTTTAGGATTCAAATATTTTAACACCAAATGATACTCTGATCTCCCGAAGTGTTCTGTCATCGAATCCTTGTTCTTGTTGACACCTGCCGCATAGATCGATGACCTATATATGAAGGAAATGGATGACTCATATCTCTTTGGGGATTTGGCCTTCGACGATCCCAATTCCTCCTTGGTTTTTTTCCTCCCGAACAATGAACCCGTGAAGGGCTTAATATGCTACCACGTGTCCATTGGTCCAACAATCTAGATTTCTTCAGTCACCGAGACTTCGAAATCCTGGGCTTATGGGGATTCACCTATAGCTCCACCAAAGCGCTTGTTCTCTAGAGTGTGGGATTCACTGACATGCATCCCTTAAAATTGAACACCTCATATCCTCTTGATTTTATGAACTTGGGATAAGTTCACCTTGCATGAACTATACGATGATCCTCCTTAGCTTATAAATGATCGTAATTCAAAGGATCCTTATGCCCTCCTAGAAGAAAACTTCTCAATGAACTCTTGAAAATCTCTCCTCTAGAGTGTTCAACAACTCTAGTTCTCCTCAATTCCTCCAACACTTCATAAGGTGTTGGAACTATGCATTCCTTGGGCCTTCTCAATGCACACTTTCAGAGCGTTCAGAGATTTCAGTAACTTTGGTTGTTATCTCTCCTGCACAGACTTTCCACCAGAGTATTCAATAACTCAACTCTAAGGCTCCTTATGAGACTGATATTATTCTGGTGTTCCCACCTGGCACAGTTTCCTCTGAACTTGAAGTAGAATTCAAATGCGTACTCCTTTCATTGGCTACAAAGTTTCCAATACTTCGTCGTGCACTCCTTGCACAAGCCTAAAGAACCTAGAACTCTCTACAAATGTATACAAATATAGGGAAGTCTATATTACTACTGAAAAGAAATTACGTTCATGCATCTAACAACATATCATAAGCACACAGGAAACACTCAAGTACATTCATGAAAAGCACATAAAAAAGAAGAAAACAATCAGATGTAGGAAAAATTGCCTGCTTGTATTAATATATGAATGCTTGATTACAATATGTGTAGGTTGGACTGCAACAGAGTCTCAAATATCTCCTCTTCTTATCTTATAATAATTTTCATCCACCTTCAACAACCTCTACTGGGCGTATATTACAATCATTTATACAAGAGGGGCTCAACAAGCTTTTTCCCTCCAAGCTACCTACTACTTATAAATTACATTAAATTCCTATAGATCTGAATCAGACCTAGACCTATCTTTTTGTCAACCATTAAAGGAGACATTACATGAAACTTGTACAAAGGCACATGGCTTGACTCTCTTGAAGCCTCCAAACATTTGATTCATTTAAATTACATTAATTTTTCAAATTTAAATAAAAATGAGAGGGTTGGCACCTCTCTCCCTTTCTTGAATGCATGTTGATATGTTGTATTTATGGTGCATGGATGAGGTAGAAATATGATCCTACATCATACTCCATTGCTGGGAAAATCACGATCTCCTACTCATGAGTTCCTCTGCTCAATTGTTGACATCCCCCTGGATACCAAGTCTTTATGTGGAGTTGTCCACCTCCTCCTTTCCTTTGTTGTTGTTGTTGTTGTTGTCTTGTTGCTCTTGCAAGCTCTCCTCTGTTCAAATTTTTCCTTCTGACCATATCCTCTATTGACCTCACCATCAAATCCATTATATCTTCTATCTCTCTGTCAATATGGTTTAATGGTTGTCTCTCTCTTGGCAGTCTTCTTTGCTGCAACTCCTTCTCATCACACACCTCAATCGGTAGATTGATTTGATCTCTCAATATGACTTCAAATTCTATGACATCAAATTTCCCTTCCTATGCAATATTAATCTTTGCAACCTCCTCACTGAGATTCTTCGCAGCCATCTCCTCTAACAGTTTGACTTCTATCAGCTCCTCTACTTGTATATTTACAGCTTCCTCCATCTGCTCCTCAGGATGGAATTCTCCATTTGTTTCCAACTTAATTTGTTGGATGTGCTTACTCTATACTATTACCCTTCTCTCCAGGGCTTCCAATTCTTCATATAGATCAAAAAAGTCTATGATGTCTGCTTCCTTTTCTTCTGTAGGTTTTAGTTATGAAGTTAGCTCCTGTTCAATTTCCTGGCTAAAATTTTTGAGTCATTCCTCTCAATTCTCCTCTTCTTCCTCTACTTGGACATACTTCAATATCTAGACTAGGTCTTCCTCTATGAAAATATATGTTGGCAGTATTTATCCTGATGTACCTAAAACTTGTACACATGCCTCTACTTCACTTCTTGGCATAAATATTTTGATTCCTCCAATGATCAGAACACTCCTCTAATCTCCCTCCTCTAGGGTTGAATTATTAAACTTCTCATCATCTTCATTCACATGGTCTACAATCACATATGAATATCCATGTAGATGAGTCCTTTCATCTGCCTCCCTTTCATCTGTCAATACTCCTTGCTGGATTGAAGTATCTTTTGATATCTTGAGACTCTCAAATGGTCTCATTTCATCTGCCTTTCCCACCTGGAAATTTGAAAGTTCATCTCTTCCCTCCTGGTAGTCCATGAGATCATAAATTGACCTCCCTTCATTTCCCACCTGGTAGTTCATGAGATGCTCAATTGATATCCATTCCTCCTTACTGAGGTCTTATCCAACTTTTGGCTCACAAATACAAACCAAATCCTCTGTGTCACTGAGGTTTTGAGTATGCCTCAACCACCTTCTTAACACTTACCTTTGCCTCTTGGAAAAAAACTTTTGGACAAGCCACCTTGCTTTATTCTTCAAGGGCCACTCATAATTCCAGCCTCCTTCTGCTGCTTGCTGCATCTTTAGTAACAACCTATCAGGTTCTGCTCAAGTCTCCTTGAGATATTTTCCCATATGTGTATTTCTTACCTTCTTTCGGTCTCCTCCTCGACCTCGCCTCTAGACTTCAATATCCATTTCACTTTCTCTTCCTAAAAGAACACGACTGGTTCTTCTGGCTTATCCCACCTGGTTGTCTGTTGTCTACTCTGCAACTGAGAGAACCTCTAGATTTCTCTTGCAGACCACCTGGATTTCTAATGACTGTTTCACACTTGCAAACAATCCTCTATAGAGAATAAACACTCTTCCTTATCCATTTTCCTATTGTAAGCAAGAAAAAACATGCTCTGATACCACTTGGTGGTATCATAATAAAACCCTCCTTCACATAGAGCACAATTCATTGCTCTGATACCACTTGACGCAAACCCCCTTGCCTCTCTTAGGGTTTGCTCGACCTCCTGGTCTAGGATCGTTCAAGAAATGGAGTCATATTGACTCTTAGGGCCCCTTATGGACCCCCAAACAAATTTACACAAGCCCCCTTTAGTTCTCAGTGCATGTTTCCAAATACCCACAGGAACTTTCCCTTGGCACTTTTTCATGTTATAAAAACAACTTGAAATATAGGTGTTATATCCCTTCACTAAGCCCCTTTACTCATATGACTCGGAGCTATGACCCAGGGCTAAACTCAAAAAGTGATAATCCTTTGGGCTTCAGATCTTTTAACACCAAATTCTACTTCAATCTCCCGAAGTGTTCTATCGCCAAATCCTTCTTCCTACTGACACCTTATGTGTAGATTGACGAACTAGATTGTCGGGAAATAGATGGCTCAGATCTCTTTGGGGATTTGTCCTTCGATGATCTTGATTCCTCCTTGGTCTTGTTACTCCCAAATAGTGAACCCGGGAAGGGATTAATCTATTGCCACATGTCCCTTGATCTAACGATCGATATTTCTTCGGCCACTAGGACTTCAAAAGCCTGGGCTTATAGGGCTTCACCTCTAGCTCCACCGAAGCGCTCCTCCTCTGGAGTGTGGGATCCAATGAAACGCATCCCTTGAAATCATATGGCTGAGATCCTCTTCTCCCAAACACTTCGATGTCTACCCTCCTATGTGATTAAATGGGATTAAATCATGCACCACTTACCTGGATCCGATGACTGTCGGTCCTCCGCACCTGGATATGACGTCTGGGATATAGTATCCTCGTGTGTTCTCCTTCGCTTGCCTAGATGTATATCTAATGGTCCAAACTCCTCCTGGATATCGATCTAATGGATTATGTAGCTCCTCCCTTTTGTGTAATTCGCCTTCATTCAAAGGAAGGGTCCCTTGCATTTTTCAAAGGCTTCAACCTTTTTTCCTTTGGCTGGGCTCTGACTACGCGGCTTCGATTAGTGATATACCTCATGATATTTTTCTAGGTCAAGGTTTTTAAAGGACCTTGGCCTTCAAAATTATCTCTGTAAGTCTCAGTGACTTGGCTTCTGCCTCTGCTATTGAAACACTACTCCTCCTGAGATTTTTCACTTCAAGGGACATTAGCCCTGGTGCACACTTGTGCTTCTTCCACAAATCAAGAACATTAGAAGGTTCTCTCCTTCTGCAATGCTTGTTGAGTCCTCATGCATAATGGTACTATCCCACTTTAGTTTTAGCTTACTCGAATCTATAAAGTTTTGGGCCTCCTTCCTGATTAGAAAAATTTTGATACCCTTCTAGCACTCTACACTCATCCTCCTGAGCTTGTAAAGTTTTAAGACACTTTACCTTTGGTGCACTCCTTTTGTTTTCCTCACAGTCCCTTACTTGGAATCTTCTTGGTCTTCTGAAATATTTGAAGAGATTCTGTGCACAAAGGAATTGTCCCTCCTCAGCTTTGGAACTTTTCGAATATTTCTAAGGGTCTCAGCCCTCTGCTTCTTTTGAAGACTTTTGGTGCCCTCCTAACATTCCACACTCTTCATCCTGAGTTTATGAGCTTTGGATAAGTTCACCCTGCGCAAACTTTGCGTTGATCCTCCTAAGCTTATAATTACTTAGACTTCAAAGGATCCTTGTGCCCTCCTGGAAAATAATTTCTCAATGAACTATTGCATAGATCTCTTCCAAATTGTTAAAAAACTATGGTTCTCCTCAATTCCTCAAACACTTCAGAAAGTGTTGGCACTATGCACTCCTTGCACCTGCTCAATGCACACTTGCAGAGAATTCATATTTTTCAGTAACTATGGCTATGCTCTCTCCTACACATACTTTCCTCCATAGTATTCAGTAACTTTGAGGCTCCTTATGAGACTAATATTATTCTTTTGTTCCCACCTGACACGTTCTCCTTTGAACTCGAAGTAGACTTCAGATGTCCAGTCCTTGCATTGGCTACAAAGTTTCCAATACTCTGTCGTGCACTCCTTGCACAAGCCTAAAGAACCCATAACTCTCTACAAACTCACACAAATATAGGGAAGTATATCTTACTCCTGCAAAGATAATACATTCATGCATCTAACAACATATCATATTAAGCACACAGGAAACACTAAGGTACATTCAGAAAATGCACATAAAAAACACAGAAAAAAATCAGATGTGGGAAATACTTCTTGTTTGTATTAATATATGAATGCTTGATTACAATATGTGCAAGTTGGACTGCAATAGATTCTCAGTTCTCTCCTCATCTTGGCTTATAACGATTTTCAACCACCTTCATCATGCTCCAATGGGCATATATTACAATCATTTATATAAGAGGGGCTCAATGTGATTTTTCCCTCCAAGCTACGTATGTTACACATTATTTTCGTCATCCCTTTGATCGTTAATGATGTAAACCTATATGTTTCCTTCAGAGGGGTCAGTGGCCTGAGCTCCTAAAGAGAGAAGGGAGAAGAACTTATCATGAGAAAAGAAGTTGCATTTTCCCATGTAAAAACCTTATAAAAAGGGAAGTTCGCAGGTTACTATATAGACAGGGTGCGAGAATGACCCATTCTCGCAGGTTTCACTATAGCCAGGGTGTGAGGTGTTCGCAGGTTGCTCTATAGCTAGGGTGCTAGAATTCCATCACGTGTGAAAAATGAGCATTTTCTCGAATCTTCTAGAAGGAGAAGCTTCTATGGTGAGGTGGCATCCAAATGGTTTGGATCTTACTCGCTTTCATGATTTAGTGGGATCATCTTAACCTCCTCACCTTATCCTCTTCAACTTATAAAAGGAGAGGAGTTCTCATGGAGAAATTTAGCTCGAGCTTGGGTTAGCTTTGTTGGTTCTTGAGCTTGTTAGCTTTGGCTTGGTTAGAGTGGCTTTGAGATTTTCTTTGTCAAGATAGATTGTGAGTAGCTATCAGATCTATGGTCTCAGAATCCTTGGAGCAAGAAGTGTGTGGGGAACGAAGGACAGTTGGAAGGGACCTTATGACATCAAGGCAACGATTGTAATCTCTCTTTCACATTTAATATGATACAGTAATATGATTCTTTCCTATAAAGATTGTTGTGTTTTATTGTATGATTCCTTGATCACATACATAGGTTTATATTGAGTTTATGCTATCGCTATCACTTTGGTTGGTTTGTGTTGTTTTGATCTTGACTGCACAAGAGCACTGGAGCGAAGCGGGAGCAACAAAGACTATAGGAAGTGATTATAAGGTATGTTACTTATTCTTGCCTCTGAGTAAATTCAATATTTAAAACTTAAGGAAAGCGTCCTATTCTGTCTTGCTTTGTTCTAGATCCAGGTGGATCTAGGGAGATCAGTTTGTGTCCGCACTTACGGATTTATCCAATAACAACGTACTGCTCATAAATTATATTAAATTCCTACAGATCTGAATCAGACCTTAACATATCTTTTTGTTAGCCATTAAAGGAGACATTACATGCATCCTGTACAAAGGCACATGACTTGACTCTCTTCAAGAATCCAAACATTTAATTCATTTAAATTACATTAAATTTTCGAATTTGAATAAAAATGAGAGGGTTGGTGCATCTCTCCATTTATTGAATGCGCGTTGTTGTGCTGGGTTGTGGGCGCATGGATGAGGTGGAAATATTCTCTTGCAGAGCTCTCTTCTAGATTGTTAAAAAACTATGGTTCTCCTCAATTCCTCCAACACTTTAGAAGGTGTTCGCACTGTGCACTCCTTGCACATGCTCAATGCACACTTGCAGAGAATTCATATTTTTCAGTAACTATGGCTATGCTCTCTCCTACACATACTTTCCTTCATAGTATTCAGTAAATTTGAGGCTCCTTATGAGACTAATATTATTCTTGTGTGCCCACCTGACACGTTCTACTTTGAACTCGAAGTAGACTTCATATGTCCAGTCCTTGCATTGGCTACAAAGTTTCCAATACTCTGTCGTGCACTCCTTGCATAAGCCTAAAGAACCCATAATTATTTACAAACTCACACAAATATGGGGAAGTAAATATTACTCCTGCAAAGATAATACATTCATGCATCTAACAACATACCATAAGCACACAGGAAACACTAAGGTACATTCAAAAAATGCACATAAAAAACACAGAAAAAAATCAGATGCAAGAAAAACTTCTTGTTTGTATTAATATATGAATGCTTGATTACAATATGTGCAAGATGGACTGCAACAAATTCCCAGCTCTCTCCTCATATTGGCTTATAATGATTTTCAACCACCTTCATCATGCTCTACTAGGCGTATATTACAATCATTTATACAAGAGGGGCTCAATGAGATTTTTCCCTCCAAGCTACCTACTACTCATAAATTATATTAAATTCCTACATATCCGAATCGGACCTTAACCTATCTTTCGGTCAGCCATTAAAGGAGACATTACATGTGTCCTGTAGAAAGGCACATGAATCGACTCTCTTCAAGACACCAAACATTTAATTCATTTAAATTACATTAAATTTTTGAATTTAATAAAAAATGAGAGGGTTGGTGCATCTCTCCATTTATTGAATGCGCATTGATGTGATGGGTTGTGGGTGCATGGATGAGGTGGAAAGATTCTCCTTCATCAGAATTCATAAATAAGTTTCCTAGGATGACTAAGAAACATGATTTTGTTATGGTGGTGGTGGACAAGCTTACTAAATCTTCCCATTTTATTCCAGTGAAGTCAATGCACAAGGCAACTGACACTGATGAGATATACATGCATGAGGTTTCTAAGTTACATGGCGTTCCTAAGACAATTGTGTCTGATAGAGATTCCAATTTCACCTCGAATGTTTGGAAAGGGATATTCAAAGGATTTGGAACAAATCTAAATTTCAACACAACATATCGCCCCAAGTCAGATGGTCAAACCGAGAGATTAAATCAGGTGATTGAATAAATTCTAAGGATGTATCTGATGGATAAGCCATAAAAATGGGGAGAATACCTTCAATTGGTAGAGTTTACTTATAACAATGGGTATCAAGAATATTTTAGGATGAACATATTTGAGGAACTTTATGGTAGAAAGTGAAACACTCCAGTGAGTTGGGACAACCTAGTAAATTGTGCAGTAGTTGGGCCAGATCTACTTCGGGAAATGGAGGAGAAGATGGTAAAGATAAAGCAGAATCTAAAGGCTCCCTGGGCCATGAAGAAAATCTACACAGATAAAGGAAGAACCCATAGAGATTTTAAAGTGGGAGATCACGTATTCTTGAAATTAAATCTAGGCACAGTTCCCTAAAGTTGGGAAAGTGTTCTAAGTTAGCAATGTGCTATTATGGGCCATTTAAAATTCTAGAGAGGATTGGTCATGTTTCCTATATGATTACATTTTCTGCATCCTTGTGTATTCATAGTGTTTTCAATGTGACATTGCTTAAGAAGTATTTACTTTATGCTAATCATATATCGATTGGAATGTGATTCAGGTGGAGCTAGAAGGTGTATTTAAAGTGCGATCGATTTGCATATTGGATTAGAAAACTAAGAAGCTCCAAAATTGAGTCATGGAGCTGGTAAAGGTCCAATTGACCTGATACGGTACCGAGGATGCAACCTGGGAGTGCGCGGATGTTATGTGAGCAAAGCATCCTCATCTTTTTTATTTTTTTGAAAAATTTATATGTACACGTGTATATGATGCATTGAGGACAATGCATAAATAAGAGGGAGGGGATTGTAGTGTCCCTTATCTAGAACAATTTTTAGTTGTACATATAATCGGGTGATTCATTGGAACCAAGTGTAAATGTAATGCACATTTAGGTTGGTGAGCCATTGACAATAACTTTTGGTGTCGTGCACATCTGAGCAAGTGTGCGGAGAATTGTTATAAATACAGGGTGCACACATTTTATGTCTTGTGCGCACCTGGGTAAGTGCACACATTGAACTATTTTGTGTGCACTAGGGTGAGTGCACGATAATTCCCTAAAAGTGCATAGTGTTGAGTTATATATATGTATACATGACTGTTTATGTATTGATGCCAGAGAGCCTATGTGATTATGAGGCTAGCGAGCCTGGACGCAGATAGGACAATGTGCCTACCCATGTAAATTTAATCATGAATATTAATATAATATTGCATCATTGCATGGATATAGACTCAGATGAAAACAGATGGGGGGACAACTCCACTGAAAAAGGGAAAAGGGGGGGGGTTTATTTTAATAATATTTCTGAAAAGTGTGATGGGGATATGTTTTTATCCTAAGTTCCCAAGGGTAGGGAACAAGTCACCAAGTCGATTAAATATACTTCTAAAGGTGACAAGTGTCAAGTGGAATGCATGCAATATATATTGCTAGCCTTAGAGTATTTTGGGAATTATTATGATTATAATTGTGTGAAATGGTGAGAGGAGAGGGATTGGGAGAGAATTCATGTCACGGGATCTTGTAAGAAGAAGGGGGTCAAACTATATGAAAAATATGATTATTACCTTGTCTTCAAAGAGAAGCTTGTATGGATTTGTGGATATTTAATCTTATTTTATTTTCAAGGAGACAGGTTGACAGACCATGAGCAATATCTCTGGGTGTGAGATTGGTTGTTGTGAAGTGGTTTTTAGACCCGGGAACATACTCTCAAGGTGAGAGTATTGCTGAGAATTGTTCCTTGGTGCACTGAGAAATAGTCATAGGGCTTGTAGACTTCCTATCTAACCTATTGTTGGAAACCCTGAAAAGGGAAGTGGGGAAGCGGTAGGGTTATTGAGAATAGAAGGGGAACACTTCCTTGGATGTGATAGGTGCATGGGGAATGAGGGACTGTGGGCTAATTGTAGCAGTGGGAACCTAGGAATGAGTAATTTGGTTGAGATTGAAACCTTAGTGTGTCACTAGAAGTATTTTTCCCTAGTGGAGTTGAGCCCCAGCTTGAGGATGACCTGTTGCTAAAATTTTATGAGCAACAATATCTATGGTTGTGAGAAATGTTTGAGTCAAGGCTGCATTTGGTGACTTTCATAAAAAAATAAGTCTTCTTAATGTACTTATCTTGGTTACTGTGTGCTTGTTTATATGTCTTTGACATGGGTTAATTCTTATATGTTGTTGCGGATAAGTGTTTTTTGTTATTATGTTTAATGCTACTCGTACATGTAATTATGGTGCTTATAGTTTGTATTTTTTGTTGTCCATGGATATGACCAATGTGGTTAATATTTCCTATTAAATTAACTGGGTGATTTTGGTTATGATTCATCAAGAAGAATATTGAATGGTCGGGTGCGTAGGATGGTAGCATGTGTACACCATGAGGCTGGAATTGTGTATGGTTAGAGAATTAGATTCCATGCAGAGTGAATTCTGAGATGGCACATGACACCTACATGGTTGTGCACACAATTTTGTTGTGTGATCGGTATGCTAGTGTGCGCAATTTTGAGTTACTTCATCTACTTAAGGTTGTATTGAAAAGATAATGTTGCGTCTATTTTTATAACTTGCATGGCGTGACCCGGGCTTGGGTTCAACATGTTAATTTAAGTGATATTGCATGGATTTGAATCACATTAGAATCTGCATAATGAAACTTTAGCATAACATTTCTCAGTAGTACGCTGGGGATGTTACAGTTTGGTTGACTTAGAGCTACAAAAGTTGAGGTTGTGTGACATGACCCAGTTTGGGGTGGTTGGGGACATTATAGATGAAACACTTGATACAATTGATACTTTTGATACAAAGAGGGTTGGATCATAAAGGGTTTTGATTCAAGGTGATCTTAGATAGGTGGATAAGGAATTCCATATAGAGATCAATACATATCAGGGAGAAGAGAGAACAAAGTAAACCGCAAGTGGGTTTCAACAGATTGGAGTCACAACAGTAGGGTCACACTGTACAAAGTTTTCCATATAGTCTTTGTGCACGTGTACGTGGATTTCATTGGAGACAAGAACGCATATGCGGGTTTGATTAATGAAAGTTGTGTACATATCAGGAAACTTGAAAGTTTGGGACTGTACAATAGACCAGGACTTTCTAGGGTTTGCAAGTGTTATCTAATTTGTTTTTTATTTCTATGTGGGACATTTTACCAGTAAGGGAGCCCTTTTAATATTTGAAGTTATTTGAATGATAAAATTAGTTGATGGGAAGAATATCTTTGTGTATTGTGTTTGATATTTTGGTTTCCATTATTGCTTCTGTTATATTTATTTGATTTGATTATTCCATCAAGTGTATTCTATTTTGTGAGCTATTGATTTGATTTACAACAAGGAAATCACTAGATAACAAAGTACCTAAGTGTTGGAGTAAGGAAATTCAAAATCATTTTGGGTTGATGAAAGGTATAAATTGATGTTGGAGGATGTTATTAACTAAATTCTTAATATATCATAAACAAATAGAAGTACACACCATGTACAACAATGTGAGCATGGACCACAAATGCAATATAGATAAAAAATTTGAGTTACACAATAATGCCTTAAAAAATAGGAGAACCTACTCCCCATAACCAAATACATTCATACATCACAATTCATGCATCCCCAATAATGAACACATGATCTCTTTATATACATATTCACACACTACACATGAGACCCCTTTACTATTAGGTTGATCCTATTACATATATAATTACACATTACATGTACACTTATCCCCATGATATATGACCCCCTTGGGGTCATATCATATACATTTAACCCTATATATTCCCCCCTTGGGTCATAACATAGTACCCTCCTTCAAAACGTTTTGTCCTCAAAGCTTTGCAATTAAAGGCTTCACTCGTGATGAAATCAGGTAATATGATTTTCTTATGTTCCTAATTTATTCATTCCATTGATGATGATCCATCCATCTAAAATCAATTCTTTTTTGTCCTAATCCTTGGTGGTTGTTTGTTGCATAATTTGTTTTCCTTTGATTCAATGTATTATTGTTGTAACATCTCCAATTTGTAGTGGTTGTTGGTCTTTGATAATAGATTTTTGAAGAGTGGTTTTGTGATGCCTTGTTCCATGAATATTGACAATTATTCCATATTCTTCCTTTATAATTCCAATATTGACCTTCTTGTATTCCTTGAAATATTTCCTAGTAATGAGGATGTTGATATGGTTTCACATTTGATGGTTTTCCTTCACTCTAAACATGCATTTCATCCACCTTATTTTCAAAGATAATGAAATAATTTATCCTCTTTTCTTGGTATTTGATTACTCTAGACTTGGAGATAATACCATCATATTTGGCATGTACATACTCTAGATGAAGTTCAACTTCTTCAAGTATCTTTTGGTGACCTTGTTGAATCTTGTCTTCTTTCTCCTTTTGAAGATATAATGTGATCCCATCTATCAAATTATGACTTCCTTCTTCATTTTTGGCTTGCATTTATAATTTTACCTCATAAGTATTTAGGGATTACTCATCCTTCGTGTAAATCTCCTCTTCAAGTATTTTGGTAGTCTGTTAATCCAAGATCCTTGTTTTTTCACGATTTTGACCATGCTTATTTTCTTCTTTCAGTCTCTTGACCTCATCCAATAGTTTTTTATTATGGTTTCTTAATCTACCTATTTCTTCATCTTTCTTTTTCAATTCTTCCTTTGACTCATCCTTTTCCCACTTCCCTTTTCTACTCTTTCCTTGTTTTAATTTTTGAACCTCCTCAATGAGTGTTTCATTAAGGCATCATATCTTAGATAGATATTAACCCTTCTTCTTGATATATTCCTTTTCATATTTTAACTCATCTTTGATTCTATACATTGCCTCAATTTTTGTATCCTTGATCGATTTATTTGAGAAGAGTTTTTCAAATTCTTTCCATGTGAGGTTCCATATAGTATCCTCATCAACACTCTTCCACCACTTTAGAGATTCACCAAAAAAATAAATTATTGTTGTTAAAGGATTCCTATCATATTCCTTTACCAACCTCAACCATTCCATATGATTTATTTCATCTTTATCTTCATCTCCTCTAAATATAGGTATTTCCATTGATTCTTAAGTGAGGTCTAACCACAATCATCAACTTCCAACCTCAATATATTAAGGATAATGATCTCAAATAGTTACAGTACCTTTTACAATATAATATTCTATGTTTTCACTTTCCAATGGATTTTAATTAAGCTCAATCAGACTTCCCAATTAAAGGTTATGATAGTTTTAAGTGAACATACCTTTGAAATCCTTATTTAGAGTTTGTCCTTCTGACCAACCTTCCTTCTTATGTATTTCTCAAATTTTGGCCCTTATGCGTATGAAATTTTGGCCTATAGTACTATGATGTGTACTCTCTATAACGCCATAGGTCTAACCAAAATTTGATGTTCCAAGTGAAAGTTATGGTAACTTTCCCAAACCTTTATGATTTTTAGTCTTTTTTAGAGAGTGAACTTGTACAAAATTCCACGTGTCCAATATTTAATACATTACCCTAAAAATTGTATTAGAAATACTATGGATTGTCCTCTTTCCAATGCATCTAGTTTCACTGAATTGTGATCATCGCTGAAGAATATATGAATGTTTTACCTATAACACCTGTTTGAGACTAGTTATAGGACTAGTTGAAAACCCTATCTTCCACGGGATATATATATGAAAGTATAACCCATAAGGTGAAATTTGTACCAATGATACCTTGATGTGTAATCTAAATAACCACAAAGTTTCACTTTTTGAATCGTCCCAGAAAAAACTTTGTAGTGCAAATTCCAATATGACTCATTTAAAACTAAATTCAAGATGAGTCAAAAACTCTATCTTCCATAGCCTGTATCTCCAAAAAAATAATAACCCAGAAGTGGAAATTTGTACCACCAATACCTTGATATGTCATATAAATAACCTCCAGCATTTTTTTTTTAAATCATCCCATAAAAAATTTTATAGTGAAAATTCTAAGATGACTTTCTTGGAGAAGAAAACCCTAGGATCGTTGCTCTGATACCAAATGTTATGAACCAAATGCTTAAGATATCATACCAGAACAAAAGTATACACCATGTACAACAATGTGAGAATGGATCACAACTCCAATATATATAACATGTATTATTTTCACAATAAAGCCTTAAAAAATAGGATAACATCCTCCACATAACCAAATACATTCATAAATCACAATTCACATGTCCTCAATAATGAATACATGATCTCTATAAATACCTATTTACACACTACATGAGGCCCCTTTACTATTAGGATGACCCTATTACATATATAATTACATATTACATGTACATTTTTCCCCATATATTCCCTACCTTGGGGTCATATCATATACATTTAACCCCATATATGACCCCCTTGGGTCATAAAAGAGGATTTCCTTAATGTAGCAATTTCAAATTCAATTGGAAGTATGGGTTTATTACCATATACCAATTCATAGGGTATTAATCCTATGGTGGTCTTATAAGTGGTATTTTATTCCCATAATTCCTCAATTAACTTCCTCAACCAAAAAAATTTGTGCATGATGAGCATGTCTGTTAGGATTTTTCTAGTTCCCTATTTGTTACTTAAGCTTGCCCATTTTCTTGAAGACAATTTGGGATAGATTTATTTTGTTATATGTTTTTATTCTTCATGATGTTATATATGATATTGGATGTGAATTTGGGTCCATGGCCTATATTTATCTCTCTTGGAACTCCAAATCTTGAGAAGATATTGTCTGGACAAAAATGTGCTACCTTGTACTTTGTTCCACTTTGTCAAATGATTTATCCACAGTAGGTTGTCCCTATTTTGTTATAAGGGAGGATCAATAGGCCCCAAAAATTCAAGGCCCCATTTCAAAAAGGGTTCCAATGAGAATTGAGTTTGTAAAGGAATATCATCTCTCTTTATAGGTTTTCCCATTGTAGCATCCCCACTATAATCCCTAGTTTTCTCTAAGGGAAATTTATAGTGGGGTTATAGTGGGGCATGCCGCATGGATGATGACATGGAAACATCTATATTTATAGGTTTTCACATTGTAACATCCCCACTATAATCCCTAGATTCATCTAAAAATTACAAGTTTTTAGATTTTGACAAAGTGAATTAAATCGATGACCAATATCCATTTTTAGAGTTTGGTAAAATGGATAAAATCATTGTTTGCGATCCATTTTTGGAGTTTGGAAAAATGGAGAAAATTGACGGCCGTGATCCATTTTCAGAGTTTGAAAAAGTAGAGAAGAACGATCGTCGAGATCCATTTTCGGATTTGGAAAAATGAAGAAGATCGATGGTTGAGATTCATAAATAGAGTTGGGTGAAGTATGGTGAATTAATGGTCAATATCATTTTAACTTGGAGATCGATGACCTAGTTTCATCCTAGATTTTGGTCAAAAACATCTAATTATCGGAGTTCAGTCAAATCCATGAGTGAATTTAGATGTCCAAGAGAAATTTTCATTCATTGATGGTTGGGTCAGTGAAAACAAAAAAGTGTCTCACTTGGCCAACATAAATCATTGATTTCCAATGGTAAGGTTAGCAAAATTGATGAATTGTTTTGTTCGCCAAAACAAATTGTTGACCATCGATGAAGGGAAAGAGGAGGATGAGGTGTCATGCCATGTCATCATACATGTTTCATTTCATGTCATCATCCACATATCATTCCATATTATTTAGGTTTCCATGTCACTAAGAGGAATTGTCAATCATTGATGGTCGGGTTGGAAAAATTGGCAAAGTGTTTCATGCATCCGAAGGAAATTTTCGATTGTCGATGGTCAGGTAGGAAAATTTAGTCAAGTATTACAAGTCGGTTTTCAAAGGAAATCGTCAATCAATAATCATTGAGTCAACAAAATCGACAAAGTGTTTTGTTTTCCAAGAGAAATCATTGATCCCAGATCACCGATGGGGTTTCTAAAGTTGGAAAATCAACAATCCAAGTATCTTTTGAGTGGCTATTAATCATGGATATTCATCCACGAGAATAGGAAAATTTTAGGGGATCGATAATTGGGATTACTTCTTATTTTGAGAGAAATGGTTTTGATTAAAAGATTTTCATAATAGTAAAAGAATAATTTTTTTATGAAAAATTTCAAATTTTTGAAGGTCGTCAACTTGCAAGGGAATTTTGAGGCTCTAAACAACATTTTTAGGAATTCAAAATCGAGAGAAATATTTGTACTAAGTTTCTTCTACGTAAAATGAAATATCTCAGTGAGATCTTTCCATCGAACTATTTTGAGCTCAAAATAGAGCTTGTATGAAGAGGATACAACCAAAATGCTACAAGGTATATTTTTTGCATTAGTTTACTTCCAGAGGGAATAAATCATTTCTTAGAGGTTTGTCTAGGGCACAAGAGAATTCTATGGAAATCCAATAGACCACATAATACAACCATGGAATGAGATTTGGAATATGGGTACCTAAAATTGCACGCGATGAAAGAGAAGACACATGTAGCATACATGGCTAAAAATGGGAAAACAGTTAAAACTTCCACAGACCGTAAATATCAATTTGACACTCATATTTGGGAAAAAGAGAAATTAATGGAAAGATATCGAAGAGGAGAAGCCATCTATCAACCCAAATTTTTGAATTGGGCCCTACAATTTCTCACAAAATAAAAAAATAAATTTTACAGTAGTGAAAACAGAGAAATGAGTGTTGTAATGAGAAAGTTGTAATGTTTCACTCAGAACTAAGAATGAGGCATGAGTACAACCATTGGAAATTTGTTTCAAGGAGGAATATGTCTAAGGAATCATGTTTTGGATTAGTGCATTTTTTCTATTAATAAATTGAAATGAAGAATGACATTTAATCTAATTATGAAATATTTTATGGGATTCATGTTCTAACAATAATTATTAAATGCATATTTCTTGCATAATTAGAGGTACAAGAAGACAATTTTGGTTCTTATATGAGGAATAAATTTGTGGAACATGACCATGGATCTTATATCAATGAAGAAGAGGTCATAGGTCTACATGTTAGAATGGGTAATTCTAAGACAAATTCTAATGGAAGAAAAGGAAAGAATGAGTCTGTAACTATGAAAATAATGCAAAGAGAAGCACATAGCTATAAGGAAGATAATGAAACGATTATGAAAGTTGAGGAATAGATAATTCATATTTTGAATATGTTGCAGAGACAAGACGATAAAGACTCTATCAAAGACCAAGAAACCACTGCTATAAAAATTACATCATCCAGATCCCATAGTAAAATGCATGATCACGGGAATGACATGAAGTTAAGGAGTATGAGAAAGCACCATCATTCCCAGAGAATCCCAAGTGTGTCTCATGTTAGGAGGTAGAGAAGAAGGCCCAAGTCAAACATTTTTCAAGGTGAACTCAGGAAAATCAAGCCATCAACTTTTAATGAAGATCATATAAAGGGAAAATAAGTTGAATCATGGTTGTTGGAAATGAAGAAATATTTCTAGATTCATGATTACTCTTTAAGGATAGAAACATGAATTAAAACCTACCACTTGCAAGGAAAGGTAGCCATGTGGTGGGATCATCTTAAGAAAGCCAAACACCTTAATGAGAAGAAGGTATCATGGAGGTATATCAAAGGATATTTCCAAGATAAATATTAGTCTGAGCATTACTATGAAAGGAAGATGAAATATTTATTTGAACTCAAGTTGGGAAGCATGAAAATGGATGAATATGAGAAGAGTTTCTTTTCATTTCTAAGGTACGTGGGCTTCATAAATGATGAGAATGTCAAAATACAAATATTTGTTAGTGGGTTACCCTCTTTATATAGTGACAAGATACAATATGATAATCTCAAAACTTTGGAGGAGTCCATAAGGCTGAGATAAAATCATCTTTATGAAAAAAGAATAGGGAGGACGACGTTCTAAAAATATTGGAATGACAAGATGAAGGGTAAAAATGAGAAAAGGGGGAAAGGTTTTAAGACACCCTTTTTTAGAAATAACTCCAAAACAAATAAACAAGGAAAGTCAACCCATAATGAGCCTAAGATGGCAAATTATGTTGGGAAAAATCCAAGATATAATTCCATGAAGTGTTGGGGATGTGAGGGAGATCACTTGTATAGGGACTGACCTCACAAAGGTGAAATAATGAGGGCTATCCACAATATCTAAAATAATTAAATAGTGGAGGCATGGGAGGAATCATTCCAAGGATTTATGCAGCCTTTGAAAATAAGCAATAAGAATATTAGTCCCCCTTGATTAAAGTGGAAGGCAAGATTGATAACCCTCCCATAAAAAATTTAATTTATTTTTTGTGCTAGCCATAGTTACATAAAATATAAAATTGTTGAAAGATTTCACTTGCAAAGGAGTAAGCATATGAAATCTTAGTTATTTCAGTTAGCCACAAGGGATAAGAGTAAAATAAATGAGTTTCTCAAATATTGTCCAATCAACATCAATGGAATTAACATAAAGGTGGATGAAAACATCATACCATTGGGTTCATATGATTGTCTAATCAGTATGGATTGGTTGGAAAAACACCATGTTGTCTTAGCCTATTAAAAAACGAAAATCACTTGTATTTATGAGGAAGGACAACAAAGCGAGGTTCAAGGCATTCCAAGAGCTATAGTTGTTAGAGAAATTTTATCCATGCGAATAAAAAAAAGTTTTAGGAAGGGATGTCATATTTTTGTAGCCCATATGGAATAAGAAAACAAAGATAAAGTGGTAAACATTTGTTGGGCACAGGCCCATTTTGGGGAAAAGGCATGACATGGAGGAAAGAAAGTTAGCAGAAAAGCATGTGAGGTGCACATGAAAGAAGAAGGGAAAGAAAGACAACTAGTAGGAAAAGCAGCAGAATAAAACATGCATGCAGAGGAGAGAAGTGTGCAAGGCCAACATGCAAGAAGACCTAACTAGGTTAGGGTTTTGGTAAGAGAATTTAACAGTCAATGAGCTGGAAATAGATATAAATAGACACTTAGAAGGTCTAGGGGGGTTCGATGTCATTGTTGTTTTTGTTATGTGTTACTCGAGTGAAACAGAGTAATAGGTTGGTAACATGACTGTAATATGATACCTTTTTATAAGTTGTTGATATGTAGGAGAGAATAGTAACGAGGCCTTGAGGGTTAGATCCCAGGCTGAGGAGCTTGGTGTGATCTAGTCAGCCTCGTAAAGGTTGAGGAGTCTGTTTTATGAATGTATGAACGTATTTCTAGTGTGCGCGACACCATATATGACAGAAACATAATAAAAGAGCCTTAGAGACAAATCTTTGTGGACATAGCCCAGGAGGGGGTGAACCACAGTAAATCATGTGTTGTGTGGAATTATTATTGTTTATGTCTTTGATGTCAATGGTTAGATATTAAATGAATGTTTTGATGAAGTAGTTAGATCTATTGATTTACATGCATGCATAAAGAACTACAAAATAACTATGCTAGATGAATGATATAGTAATGGACTGAAGATCACATAGTACAAATCCACATCCCCACTCATTCCTAGGTTGCAAGAACCTGAGCGTTGTAGTATCCCATAGAACTATCTCAATTGAGACTGTACAATGCACTTTGTGCACTGCGTTTCCTTTTGGTTTACTAGGAGGGTCGATAGTTTTAGATGATTTTTTGGATCCCTAGCAGACTTGAACCTGGGTCAATCATATTAAAGGTATAACTAAGATAAGAAACCAGCAAATGGTTCCGTTTCCAGTTGGAACAACATAGGATTGAGTGGATTTGATCTGTTAAAAGAATGTAAGATCTGTGGAAGGTGGGTCAAAAGAATATCGAATCAGATGACAAGAAGGTGAGAAGAATGCACCGCTGGAAGGGAATGTTGAGACCATGGAATCCCACAAAAGAAGAGATCGAAAGCTGGATGAAGACAAAGGAGATAGATTTTGCGCAGAAAGATAACAAAAACCCTAGAGTAACACCATGCAAATATCTTGAGAAGTATGTGTTTACTCATCTGCATGAAGTATTTTTCTGTTATTTTCCACACTTATTGTAGGAGTGGATATTGAGGTTGAAATACAACCACACAAAAAATCAGATCCGATAGTTAGACTGAACCTTAGTTCAAATCGCACAGTTACAACAGGTGAATAACAAATTCACTCGCGTAGTAGATTTTTGGCTCGACAGTATTGTAGCAGGATTTATAAGAGAATTTGCAGTAGATACCGTGAAGTCGTACAATGCAATAGAGAAAGAGTTTCTACCTAAGCCTCGAGGAAGATATATTAGATCATTTTATACTTCTATAAATATATTTCTCTATAACAAAGGTGTAATGACAATGGAATCAAACAACTAATGTAACACCCTGGGTTTCGAACCCCCATTTTAAATAATGTATTGTTACATTGCTGAAAAGCCAGAGTGCCCAAACAATTATTAAAAGGCCAATGTGCCCAAGAAATGTAATTTTTTTATCATTATTAATAGTACACACATAAATGGCTACTAGATGGACAAGGACTAGGGTTATAGGGGGAGGGGGCTTGAGGGGATAAATTTTTATTTCCTATTTTATTTAACCTTTGGTATAAGGGGGTGGATTAGTTACATGGGCTTCTTGGGGAAGGCTAGGAGGTTATTGATTCCCCATGAATTACTTAAGCCTGCCTCTAGTCTGATGGGGGGTTCGGCTAATAGCTCATTCACTCATTTTTCTCGTTCACTCCTTCATTCACTTGTTCTATTGTTCATTCATTCCATCCTTACCTATCACTCATTGATCCATCCTCACCTATGTCTTGGCTTGGGAAAGGGAATTGACCTGTTGAAATTAGCCATGATAATGTTGGTTGTAGTGGTCACTGGTGTGATCCAGCCATCACTTGAGTCATGCATATCTAATATGCATTGTCCTGTGTCTAGCGTTGTTCACAACTACGAGTCCTGGGAGTTCAAACATTGATATTCTAGACCAGTTGCATTAGAGCCCAAAATAAGGAGAAGGATTTCCTGAGGGACTGCATGGCAGAGAAGGGTGGGGGTCCATTCTCTTAGGTGGTGCAAGCTGGGTAGAAGAGAGTTTTGTACTTGGATTGTTGTGAGTGTTGGGAAATCATGTGAGAGCTTGAGTGCTGACTAGTTTGGGAAGCCAAGTAACACTATGGAACCACCCTTATGGATACATAACCCTGGCTCGGGGGTGACATTGTTGTTGAGATTTGGAATAGTAGCATATATGGTTGGGTGGAACTTCCTTGGTCTGCAGCCAGTTGGTGTCTTCTTTTATAAACTTAAGTTCTCTCTATTATGGTATTATCTACCTGTATATGTAATCCAGATTATTTTCAGCACGAAATGAGAGCAAAGATATAATCAAGAAATGCACAAAGATATCGTAGATATCTAATAATATAACAGAAATGTATAGGAGATGCAACCATAAACACAGATATACAGTAATACATTATTTCTATTAATGAAAGAAATGTACAGAGACTGTAAAAATACAGAGTGAAAGACTCGCTAGAATGGTGGTAGCTTATTTCTGAGAAGACATGTGATGGCTACTCACATTCGCAAGAAGATGATTACAATGAGGCTTTGAAGCATTTTTACAATAAACAAGAATTCCAAAAACCCTATACATCCAAAAACCTAACCCTAGGATATGAAGCGCCAAAAGTCATGTGGGCCCCGTTTGGGTAAGTTAGTACATCAACTTCCCGGGGTCGTAACTTTTGCATACGATCTCCATTTTAGGCATATGATAGCCCATTGGAAAGGTATTGTCGAGGAGATTCATTTTGGAGGCTCAATAATGTCTTAAGATATCATTGAAAATATTTATCCCAAAAAACCTTCATTTAGGCCCTCAAAATGGCCCTGGAAGTTAAAAACTGCTAAAACTAGTAAATTGCCAAAATTGCCAGAAAACTATTTTGAGCTAGTCAAAAAAGGTGGGTGCCCACCGATATCCACCTAGATCAATATGAATGTGTTTTACTGTGTATTTAATTATCATTTAATTGAATCTTTAGAATATGCATGCTTGCTGGTTATTGTTGTGCATGTCGTTAAATCCTTTTCGTTTATGCATCCTTATTAATTTAAAAGGGTATCAATAAGAGAACAAAGTCCAAGGGTGGGATTGAAGGTGGTGTGCCCTGAATTGTGGGTGGTTGGGTATGTTACAGAGTGGTATCAAAGCATTTGGTTGAAACAATGGGCCAGTATGGACTGGGTCTGTTGGTTAGAGTTTCATGATTGAGATAAAATTATGACCGTGAAGTTGAAAATATCAGGAGGAATGGCATTGCAGAATCTATGAAAGAGATAGAAAGTTAGAGGTCCTTTGTAAGGGTTCGAAGGTTCGTGACCCTCCCCTTTGAATTTGGGAGCGATCGCAACTATGGGATCAATAGATATTTGAGATCGTTGGATCAGAGGGCAGGTGAACAAGGTTCATCTAATGAAATCGAAGAAAAGGTTAAGTCGCAACTGTCAGATCTGATTGGAGAGAGAGATAAATGACTAGGAGGCATTGCGGGGGCCCAAGTTGCATGGGAATTAATTCCCCAAGCCGGTCCCACAATCTAAACCATGGTTTCACCAAGGGGTTACATGTCAACATCAAAATAATTGTGGGGAGAAAGGTGAGTTACTCCAAACTGCCAATGCACGCCCCCACAAGTTGAAAGGAATTAAGCGATGTGACATGTTAGTGATTGAACCATCCAAACTATGAAGAGATGAAGTAGATCCATACCATTGATTGAGGTGGATGCATGGTAGGATATCCTGCACTTCAGTGGATAACCACTTTGGCAGAAAGACATATGTAAAAAGCTAGAACTCTCGAAGGCCTGAAGCCTGAATTTCGTATGGATCATTCATCAATAAGGACACATGGTGCCAGATCTCTCACTTCGAAGACTTAGTAATCTAGAAGGTTTTGCAGAGAGAAGCACTAGGGGAAGAATTACCCAAAGTCCCGAATTAGTTTAGGACCATTGATCTCAAATCAACAAGAACCGTTAATCTATGCAACAATATCTCTCGAAGTCCCTAAGTCTGGGGTTAATACGAACCGTCCGATAAGGGAGACACATGTTGGCAGATTGGCTAGTTCGGGAATTCGAAGTTTGAGAGAATTGGAAGTTTTCTAGTGTGGAAACTCTCGAAGCCCGAAGAGTCGAAGTGGTGGGGCACGATGACGTCACCTGGAGGTGATGTGGACCCAAAAATTCCAATGTGACGTGGCTTGTAGATGTCACCCAGGATGATGTGGAAACATGGGATGTGTGCCATGTGTCAGTAAGTTTTGAGCATGTGGAGGATTGAAATGTCAATTAGAACGTGACACATGTCACCCACCTGATTGGGCCACAAGTCCACTTCTAGTATTTCACAACATGGCGATAGATCACGCAGTCTGGAGACTGGGCACTCCATAGGAAAAAGATGTGATAGTTGGCATTGGGTCGAGAAATCCTGAAGAGCTAAAGTGATTCATAGTCGTTGATCTGTAAGAGGCAAGCATCAACGAATCGTCGAATTCAGGTGAAATCACTCCAGAAGAAGGTGAAGGCGGAGAGTTTGAAACTCCCAAAGCCTGAAGAGATGAAGAGATTCATAACTATTGATCTACGGGAGGACACACGTCAATAGATCATGAACTCCAGGTAAAGTCATTTCGGGAGGAATCACGTGGGGGAAGTTGAGACTTCCGAAGGCCGAAGTTCCAAAGTGGATCTTGATCATTGATTGTGAATGAGGATGAGGACCATTGATCGGGTCATGGTTGAAGGTTTCGAAGTCCCAAAGATTTGGATAAGTGATTTTTCAGCTAAGCGCAGGGTCATGGTCATGGTCGCATGCAGTTGAGAGCTGAGGGAAGAAGGGCCAATGGCCTAATTGGTTTTTTGCAAGACTGAAAAGTGATAAGAAAGGATTTAGCCATGGTTTCTAATCGTGTTCACCTGGGGAGCTGGTTTGAAAGAAGTGCCTATGTAGAATTGAATTATGTATCGTCTAAAGGATAACATGAGAGTGTTATATGATGCATATTGATACATCTATTTTCTTCATGAATTGATAAGGAAAAAGGACCTGTAACATGGTTTAGGAAATTTTGTTTATCATATGTTTAATTCTAACAAAAGTGTTCGCTTGCACATTTTACAGAATTAATGGGTTTAAACACGTCAGCTCAGAATGCGTATTGAAGAAATGGAAGAAGACGAGGGAGCCTCCAGCCATGATAAGGAGTTCGAAGGCTAGAATACCAAAGTTGGTAATGTAGAGACAGAGTCCAATGGATGTAAGGAAAGAGGAGAGAAAGAAACCTTAATAAAAACTATAAGAAGCCTGAAAATAGAAGTGCAGAGCTACAAAGTAGATAGTGAGAGACTGATGAGAGAGAAAAGTCAGATAAATGCTCGAGTGCTGCAGAGCTTAAATCAGTTGCAGAGGAAAATGAAGAAGGGATCTAGCTCAAAACATGAGGAAGAAGGAAGGTTTCAGGAAGGAATAGAGGATCATGGAAGAGCTGGTTATTCGAGGAGTGCCAACAAAACTCATAGACACCACTCACCCCCTTACTCAGAAAGAAATTTTTATGCATCGGAAGATCCCATAAGCAGTCGAGAGGTGTCTCATGTTAGGCACCAAAGAAGGAGACAAGAAGTGGATAGTTTGCAAGGAGAGATGATAAATCTTAAGCCACCGTCCTTTGATGGTGAAAGAGAAAGGGAAGATGATGCTAAAGAATGGTTTCTTGGACTCATGAGGTATTTGCAGTTGCATAACTATTCATCAAACCTGGAAGCCAGGAATTCCACCTACCATTTACACGGGAAAGATGCAATGTGGTGGGATCAACTGAAGAAAGTTGAACATGTTAATGATAGTAGGATCACTTGGAAGAAATTCAAGAAGTACTTCCAGAGGGAGTACCTCTTAGAGAATTTCTATGACAACAAAATGTAGGAGTTCTTTGAACTTAGGCTGGGAAGCATGACTATGGCATAATACGAGAAGAAATTACTGGGATTGTTAAAATATGTTGGGTTTATAAACGATGAAAAGGTAAATATACAGAGGTTTTTGAGTGGAATGACAACCTTTTATAAAGAAAAGATTAGGTATGATGACTGCAAGGCCTTGACTGAGGTCATCAGGAAGGCTAAATACCTGTATGAGCAAGGACAGGGAAGAGAATCCCTGTAGAAATCTTGGAAGGATAAGAAGAAGGAGAAGTCTGATCAGAGGAGGAAAGGATTAAAGCCTCCCTTCAATAAGAATGAGCCTAATAGAAATCATCAAGATCAGTATGCTAAGGGTGAATCCAAGAAAGAAGACTCCTTGGGAAAAAGAGGAAGACCACCTATACAATGTTGGGGATGCAAAGAACATCACCTGTACAAGGGTTTCCCACAAAGAAAGGATAGAGTGAAGACTGTGCACAACGTCCAAAAGGCTATAACAGTCGAAGATATGAGAAGAATCTATGCAGCTTTATATGATCGACAAGCAGAGTACCAATCCGATATGATCAAGGTGGAAGGTAAGATCATAAATCAACCTATTTCTATTTTGATTGATTCAGGAGAAATTCATTGTTACATTGATCCTAAAATAGTGGATAGATTACATTTGGAGAAAATTAACCTTGGAAAATCAAGTTTGGTTCAGCTAGCCACTAGAATCAAAAGGAGAATCCATGATATGGTTAGAGGATGTTCCATAAGTCTTAATGGTCTGGATACAAATGTTGATATAAATATCATACCATTGGGGTCTTATGATATCCTAATTGGAATGGATTGGTTGGACAAGCATCATTGTTGTCCCTTGGCTATGGAAGGAAGCAAAGATCGAGGAAGAAAAGGTCAAACGTGAACTGCACGGGAGACACAATGACTGTCACTGGGTCGAAGTAAGCAAAAGAGAAGAAAAACCAGAGCGAAGCACAAGGAAGCAAGCCATTGGAGGAGGAGATCGAGGATGATAGATAAGAAAGGAAGATGGATCGAGGACAACTCAGTAAGCAGAGAAATTCATCATTGGATGATTTGGAGCATTGCACGAGAAGGAAGGAAAGACAGGCTGGTGAATCCTTGAAAAGGCGAGTCAAGTTGACCTAGGGTTTTAGACACCTAGGGTTTTGGTATTTGGGGTTTTGGCACCTAGGTTTCATCCTAAGGCTGTCGATGAGGGAATGTAATGTACAAATTGTTGCGCCTCTTTTTTCACCTAAATGAGAAAAATAGAGGTGCTTACAAACTTAGTTGGGTTAGCTAATCAAGACAGTAGTAAAGGAAAGGGTTAGAAGAATAAACATAAAAGACTAAGCTAAGAATTAAACTAGGAAAGGAAAATACAATTAAACTATTGTGCATAAGGACATAAGAACAAGAAAAAAACAAGACTCATGACACCAATGGAAGGGATTGTATTAGTGAAAAGAAAACACTAAAGAGAAAGGGGACTTTGGGTCCCTTCTTCCTCCAAGGGAGGGCTCTTGGACCCCCAAGATTGAGCTCTTCTTACAACTTGAAAACTTGAAAGAAATGGTGAAAGAATCCCAAGCTAACCCACTCAAACGGTGATGTGGATTACCCAAATGGAATGGTGCTAGAATTCTCTTGATGAGAAAAGAGGTTTCCCCAAGAGAATAGTAGCAACATAACCTTGCAAATGAATTCCTTGAAAATATAGTACACCCATGGCCTCCTTTTATAGCATAGATTTGCGGCATTATGCAACCAGTTCTTAGTGTGAACAAGAGGCCCTTTAGGGCACCCTTAGGTCTTTGACCAACCCCCCACTTGGATTCATCTTGGATTTGAGGGTCAAATCAACTTGGGATTTGAACCAAAAGTGGGTGAGGGGCCGACAAGACCCATAAATGCATCATTCATGGAAGTGCATGGATTTTACTGTAAACAGTTGTGCATGTAATCAGGTTTTACTATATAAAGTAGCACATCTTGAGCATGTGTACGTGAATCCTTTGGTGAATTTGGGCACTTCAGTTTTTTGACCCAATTGTATAGTTTTTGCCTCTTGGACATGCATTTCTAAAGATGTGGGTGAAATAATAAGTGTCTGGCGATGCTGGATTCCTGTAACCATTTGCAGACGAAATTTTAGTGATAACAGATGCCCCCTAATGGATGAGGTTAGGAGCATACGTATAGCCAAAATTCATCAATGTTTCTTCTACTGAGAGTATCATTGTAAGAGAGAGAGATAATGAGAGTATCAAGAGAGACCCCTTGGAGGGAGAGGGGAACCTGAAGAACCCAACCTTTCTTAAGGTGTAAAAATAAATTGTGTACACATGAGGAGGGCATGCCCCATGCTCGTGCTATGTAACTCAAAAATGTGTAATACAATAATTGAAACTGTGTGTTGGTGTAGATCACTGCAGTGCCCTCTGGGGTGGTTTGATAATGACAGAGGACAATTCTGATGGTGAACAAACTTTGAAAAAAGGTAAGGACACCTATGAGAGGTGTCAATGATACTCAGGCATTGATAGCCTATCAAATTTTAGAGGTCTTCGACATATATGAAAATAAACTGCAATAGTCACAAAGTAAGACCCATCGCAACATGCGAAAGAGTTGAAGTCAAATGTCATGGGGGTCAACCATAGCAGAGGGCAATGATGGTGCTCTTTGTGTCATCTGAGACACCTCATTGTAAAGGTAATGAGAGTCAAGATATTGTCGCCCTCCTGGAAACTGTGTTGATGTCGACAGAAAGGGAGACACGACTTCGAGAAGTGGAGGGCTTCATGAAATCAACTTGGACAAAATCAGGAACTGATGAGGAACATGGATGAAGTCAAAGAGTAGTGAGATGCAAGACTGCCTTTGGTTGGGGAGCGGTGTAAAGTGGAAGCAACCGTGAAACTGAATCTAGTGTCAGGGGGACATCTAGATGAGGGTAAATTGTGCTAGAGGCATGACAAAATGGACAAACACAGAGATCAAAAAGGTTTATGGACTTGTAATATACTCGAGGTTTATGGATAATGTCATCAAGGGTAGGAGTTTTTTAAAAAAATGCCCCAACCAAGGGCGACATGGGTTGCTTTGCTAGGAAAAGAAGGTTGCCAAGGGTGACGACAAAAAGCTATGTAAATGCTGGAAAGAAAGGACTTTTACAATTAAATGAATAAAGAATAATTTGGGATGAGTGTACAAATACAGAAACGGGTGCCCTAGTGCAAGATGGTTGGGCCGGTTACGACGCAATTTGCGTGGAGAACTAGTGGAGGTTGGGGGCCCCATAGGTGGGTTTCTGTATGAGGTAAATGGAATGGAGGGAAATTTGCGGATGGGAAAAATGATTGTGGATGAAATGGATGGTTAATGATACTGTGGAGGCACAGTTCTAGAAGAGATAACCTGGGAGTCCATTGGGAAAGCTAGCAAAATGAGGAGAATGAGTATGTGGTTGATTCTCGGAAATGCATAAGACTATTGAGACTCTCATCCCTAAGGGATGAAAGCAACATGAGTGTCAAAGTTCCAAGGGGGAATATGAATGGGAAAACTCATGTGGGGGATAGTGCTACCGGGTGACAGTACCAAAATGTAGCGGAGGTGACAGTACTATAGAGCCGGATATGAGGATACTACAGACAAATTTCATAGGTTGTGACTAGAGATGCAATTGAGATTCAGAGGGAATGATTACATGCTAGTGTCGATCATATACCTAAAGGGGATGCACTGGTGTGTGATGACCTAGTACCTGCACACATGAAAACCAAATACCTGACATGAACAATATCTGAAAATAAAGGACCTATAACAGTTATTTGATAATTTTGAACATGAGCATGCGTACCTGAGTGTGTCATGGAAAGATGCTCCACTGAGGAAAAGGGGAAATGATAACTTGATGAAAATGTCTGTGTAAGTGGCCGAAGATGGTTCGGAAAACGAAGCTTATGGTCTCCTATACCAAAAAATGAAAGTGGAGAAAAGAGCTTAGATATGGACGGTGGGTCCATAATGCCATTAGAGTGAGAAAATTAGAGATGCTTACAAGCCCAGTTGGGTCAGCTGGGAAAGACAACAGTAAAGAAAAGGGTTAGAAATATAAATCATGCAAGATAAATAAAAGACTAAACTAATAACAATAAAAGGAATTAAACTAGATTGCATAAGATTATTAGAACAAGAAATAGACAAGACTCTTGCCACCAATGGAAAGGAGTATATTAGTGGAAATAAAACACCAAAGAGAAAGGGAGACTTTGGGTCCCCTCTTCCTCCAAGGGAGGGCTCTTGAACCCCCAAGATTGAGCTCTTCTTACAACTTGAAAACTTGAAGGAAATGGTGAAAGAATCCCAAGCCAATTCACTCAAGAGGTGATGTGAATGGCTCCAATGAAATACTACTTGTATGCTCTTGACAAGGAAAGAGGATCCTCCTGGAGAATATAGGTAGCATAACAATACAAATGAATTCCTTGAAAATGTAGTGCACCCATGGCCTCTTTTTATAGTATAACTTTGAGGCATTATTCAACCAACCTTTAGTGTGAACAAGGGGCCATTTAGGGCACCCTTAGGTCTTTGACTAGCCACCCAGCTAGATTTAGATGAGATTTGGATGTCAAATCGACTTGGAAGCTGAACCAAAAGTGGGTGGGAAACCAACCAATATCACAAATGCATCATTCTGAGGTGTGTGTGGATTTTAACATCCACAGTCGCGCCTCGGGTGCATGCATTCTTTTCGGGCATTTTTGACTTGTGCATGTGCATGTGCATCCTGTATATCTTTAGCGCATGCTGATTTTATAACTGGTTGTATAGTTTTGGACCTTTGGAAATGCATTTTTGGTAATTTTTGGTCCATGGGTGAACTAATAGCTGTTTGAAGATGCTGGATTCCTGTAACCATTTGCGGAAGAAATTTTAGTGATAACAGATGCCCCATAATGGATGAGGTTAGGAGCATACGTATAGTCAAAATTCATCAATATTTCTTCTACTGAGAGTACCATTGTAAGAAAGAGCGATAATGAGAGTGTCAAGAGTGACCCATTGGAGGGAGAGGGGAACCTGTAGAACCCAACCTTTCAAAAGGTGAAAAAAATAAATTGTGTACAAGCGAGGCGGGCATGCCCCATCCTCATGTTAAGTAACTCAAAAATGTGTAATACAGTAATTGAAGTTGTGTGTTGGTGGAGATGGCTACAACACCCTCATGGGTGTGTTTGATAATAGAAGAGGACAATTTTGATGGTGAACAATACTCTGAAAAGAGGCAAGGACACCTAAGGAGTGTCCCTGGTTTGCAGACATTAATGGCCTAACAAATTTCAGAGGTCTTCGGAAAATATAGAAACAACTGCAACAGTCGCAAAGTAAGACCCACCGCAGCATGAGAAAGTGTTGGAGTCAAATGTGGTGGGGGTCAACGACATCAGAGAGCAATGGTAGTTCTCTCTATGCCACCCAAGATGCCTCATGGTAAATGTAATGAGATTCAAAATAATGTCACCCTGCTGGAAACTATGTTGATGTCGACGGAAGGGGAGACGCGACTTCGAGAAGTAGAGGGCTTCATGAAATCCATTTGGAAAAAATTAGGAACTGATGAGTAACATAAATGAAGTCCAGGAGTGGTGTGACTCAAGACTGTCCTTGGTTGGGGAGATATGCAAAGTGGCAACAACTGTGAAACTGAATCTAGCATCAAGGGGACGACTAAACATGGGTTAAATTGTGCCAGAGGAGTGACAAAGTAGACAAGCTTAGAGGTCAGATGTATATGGATTGTGGGATACTTGGGGTTGATGAATGATGTCAACAAAAGTAGAGGATAAGGAATGCCCCAACCAAGGGAAACATGGGTTACTTTGCCAGGAAAAGAAGGTCACCAAGGGAGACGACAAAAATCTATGTAAATGATGGAAACAAAGGCTTTTTACAAGTACCAAATGAATAAAGAATAATTTGGGATGAGTGTATAGATATAGAAATGGGTGCCCCAATGTAAGATGGCTTGGTCGGATGATAGTGCAAGTTACTTGGAAAACGAGTGGAGGGTTAGGGCCCCATAAGTGATTTTTTGTATTTAGGGCAATGCATGGGAGACAATTTGTAGATGGGCAAACTGGTGGTGGATGAAATGGATGGTTAATGATACTCTGGGGGTGTAGTTAAGATAGCACCATGATGAAGTAACCTAAGAGTCCATTGGGAAAGATAGAAAAATTAGGAGAAGGGGTATGTGGCTGGTTCTCGACGATGCGTAAGACTATCAGGACTCCCATACCTAAAGGGTGAAAATGACATGAGTGTCAAAGTGCCAAGGGGGACTATGAATGAGACAACTCATGTGGGTGAGAGTGCTACCAGGTGATAGTAACGAAATGAAATGGGGGTAATAGTACTGCAGAGCTGGACCTAGGGATCCTAAAGGAAAATATCAGAGGGTGTAATTGGAAAATGCACTGTGATATTCAGAGGGAAAGACTACATGCCAGTGTTGATAATATACCTAAAGGGAGACTGCTGAGATATGATGAATAAGTACCTACACACATGAAAAATGAATACCCAACGTGAACAATATCTAAAGAGAAATATCATAGAGTAGTTATTCAATAATGTAATCATGCATACCTGAGCGTAATATGAGAAAAAATCTCGCCCGGGGGATAAGGATGGAAAGTGGCCTGGGCAATGGAATGGTGTAATGGATGAGATGTTGATCTAGTGGCTAAAGACGGATCAAAAAATGGATGTCCGGGGAAATGTTGGCCATATTTCCTTCTTCAAAAGAATCAAGGGTTGGGATAGGGTTGTTGAACCAGTGGATATGCCCTGATGGGATAAAATCCTTTGTTTCGAATGCGTATATGGGGTGTTGGTTAGGAGGCGTGAAGGCTTCCTATGAAAGGAAGAGCACTTTGTGGTGTAGCGCATCCCATGGGTAGTCGGGGGTGGTTAATTCCTCAAGTATGTTCTCGTCACAGTGGAATTGTCGGGAATACAAGTGATCTAAAAGATTGATATTGGTGACTGTCACCATGTGGTTATCTTCTGGTGATGAAGAAGTAGGGGGAATGACACAATGAGATTGCGATGGTTTGCTCGACATAAACCAAATATCGAGATACCGAGGGTTATAAATGGTAGTTGGGTGTAAAATTTCTGTGGGGAAATGAATGGGGGAATTGGGGGTAAATCTTCGTATAAGTCATCCAAGAACCATGGAGGAGTAGGGAGTGCTTCTGGCTCAGGAGAAATAATATGAATAATCTCTAGTGATGGGGTAGGGTTAATCATCGATTCTGTAGGGGGTGCAGGATTTTGAATCAGGGTCACTTGGTGTTGCCTATATTCAATGATCATAGGACATTGATATGTGAAATGATCTAAGGATTCATAGAGAGAGCAAGGGAATCTCATACGTTCGTTGACTAAAGTCGTGACATAATGGATGTCAGTGACGTTTGGTGAGGATGATGTAGATGGATTGGCTTCGTGCTGGAAGCTTTGGCGTACTGCTATTAATGTCTGTCAGAATTGAGGTAGCGTTGGGAAATGGTGTGTATAATGGCCATATTATGAACATATGGCGCAAGCAAATTTGGTTCGCAGTCCTTTGCTAGTTATGTTAGGGGAGGTAGCGGCAGGACTTGATGAAGTGACGAATGGTGATGGTGTTTGATTGAGTTTAATTAGGTTACGTAACTCGGGTAGAGATGGGAATTTGTTGGTTGGGTGTCCATCTTTCTCACATAGTGCGCAAGGAGGTTGGACATGTGGGGTTAGGGGAGTGGTGGGCTCTTTCTTTTTATGTCTGCCCCCAGCTGTAGCAGTGGTGGTAGTGAGTGGGGATGCTGGTGGTGCTATGGGAGTAGGTACTAGAATCTACATTGGAATTCCTTCAGTTTGAGGAGGGAGGGATGGTTGAGGGACCATGGTGGGTGGATGTAGATACCATACTAGAATTGCCAGCACCATATTGGGAAGGGTAAGTGTTGTGACTACATGCAAATCTTGTATGCCTGGTGGAGGGTAAAAGAAGGGGATTTGAGTAATGGCTTGGGGAACTGTCTCCCAAACTAGGATATGGCCTTGGGGTGAGGTGAAATCATGAACTAGTGGAGTTGACAAGTTCGCAGGAGATTCTTGAGGGAGGAGCTTTGCGACTAGTGGGACGTCATATATAAGAGAAGCCTCACTGGGAGGAAGGGTATCCTCAATGTTAGTTCCTTTGGATGAGATGACACATACCTGAATGGAAGGATGAATGAGCAGTGGTACACCATGGTAAGTTCCTAACAAGGATGGGTCTTTGAAAATTTTGGTCCCCATCTCGATGAGTGGGTATGCCTTAGGATTAGTGTGGACGAAAGGGAGAATGTTATTGATGTTGGCAGAAGGGTTAGGCTCATAATGTGAAACTTTATCAATGGTAATGATCTTCCCGTTATGGGGGAATATCATGGTTCGAAAGACGGAAGAGGCAACTGCCTTCATAGTGTACATGTATCTACGATCGAACAAGATATTGTAATCGAGTGGGGCATCGATAACTTCAATGTCAATGAGAATGGTCTTGCCCCCGAGTTCTATAGGGACATTTTGGAAGAGCCCTTCGGGAGAAGATGGTCATCCATCATAAGCTCTTAAGGTAATGGAAGATGGTATGAGTTTGGGGGAACCAAGTGTCTACCATACAGACTTGGACATGATGCATGTGGACACACCTTCATCAATGATGCACTGATGAACTGTAATGTTTCAAATTTTAATGGGGATTTGAAAAGAGATGAGAGCGGGGAGGCAAGGTTTTTCGTTGTCGAGATCAAATGTGATGAGTTGAGTATCTGTAGGGTCGACTGCCCCAAGGAAGAAATTAATGACTTCCGCTGAGTGGAACAAGTTTGAAGTACTTCTAAGAGTGATATGGCAGCTGGGGATTGTTCCAAGTCATCGACCAAATTGTAGTTATGAGCCACCCTAGCCTGAGGGTTGTGGACATTCCTACGCAATGGGATGTGAGGGATGCGAAGAGGTGTTTTCATGTTAGGACGAGGGATCATCAAAGGGGGTCCCGTTGGTGCTGGGATTGTTTTTGGGGGAATGGGAGGAGATTCAAAGGGTGCACTGTATTGACGACTACGTGTTTGTAGAAGGACTTATTCCTCACTAGTGAGGAGGATAATACGATCTGCAAGATTGCTTGGATTGAGATATTGTCCCAACTATGGTGGGGTAGGCTGCATGTCCTATTGGGTGTTCATCACTCCTTGGTGTGGAATGGGGTTCTATTGCACAACTGGGGGTGGTTGTTGAACATATTTTTGTGGGGCCTGTTGAGTGGAAGGCGGTGTTGGAGGATGTGGTCCATTCACAGAATCTTTCATCAGTTTAAAATCAGTGATTTGGGGGAAATGATGAGTATAGTGATTGAATTCACCGCAAAGGGCACACGGGAAGTTGGTTCGAAGGTTATTGTTATTTTTCCCTTGACGTCTGTTGTTGTTTCCCCCTTGGGGGTTTTGAGTCCCTTGATTCTGGTTGCCCCCAATAGGTTGGTTTTGTTGGGGGTGAATTCCGCCTTAACCTGGGTTGTTATTGTTCTGATGTTTTCCTTTCTTTTTGGAATTATTCGACTGATGGGTTGGATTTGTCGTATTTAGCTGTTCAAAATTTTGATATTGCTGAATGGGAGAGGGTTGAACAAAATTAACCCCAGCGTGAGGGTGTCCTTGTGGTGGAGCCATGGGTTGTGGAGGGCCAGGAAATGGAAAGTATGGATTATGTTGTGGTAATGATCCATAAGGTACATAGGAAGGTGTGGTGCTTTCACTAGTACTTAGAGTATAAGCTGAGATAGAGGGAGTACCGAAACTTGTTTGGATAGGTGGGTGTATTGTGGGTGTCGACGATGGCCCATTGATGGGTGGAGGAAGGGAAATAAGGTATGGTTGTTGATAAGGGGTAATAGGATAATAAGGGATTCCTCCATATGCCGATGGATATTGAGGTGTGACATACATTGGTGGTTGTTGGGGTTGTGGATTGTGGTGTGTGGTGTTACCAATCAATCCATCTCCCGAGTGAGACATCCTAGGCTTGTCTTGGCCAAATGGCATGGGTCTTGGGAGATCGGGAAGTAATATGTACAAGTATCTTGATTGTGAATAGATGAGGTCGTATTGTTGAGCCTTACTGATGGCTTCTTCTTTTGATTGAGGGAAGGTGGAAGCCACATATTTACCGAGGAGAGAGACAAGTGATCTGAGAAACCAATCAAGACATTGTTGTTTGGTGGTTTCTTCTTTGCAGAAACTATGTCGTCGACGCCACTTGTGAATGTGATCAGTGAAATGTGTGGCTAAGGTTTGTTTAAAATCAGAGAGTAGTTCAATACCATTGTCATGGTGGATTGGTAATTGGAAGAAGGTCAAAAATGCTTTGGCCAAGGACTTGAAAGTCACATGGGACCTTGATTTTTCATCTACATACCACTTGGCTGATGGGCCAGTGAGTGTGCATTGAAATAATCGTAGTCGGATGGAATCATCCATAATGTTGTTGGAAGAGCACCATAAGTGGAAAGTCATGACATGGTTGGCAAGGTCATCTCCTGTGTTTCATTCAAACTTGGGGATATCTTAAGGTAGTTTGGTAGGCATTGCAGGCCATGTGGGGTCATGAAATATAGGATCATTTGTGATTTTTCTTATATCTGGTATGTTGAGAGAGGCCAAATATGACATCTGGAGTGGTGGTGGAGGACTAGTTCCAGCAATGGTGTGAGTGTTTTGTGAACCTGACCCTTGAGGGGGACTAGGTGGGTTTGTACTTTCCCCTTAAGGAGAAGGTGGGCCCCTGCTTCAGTGTAAATGAGAGCAGGTGAGTGTTTGACCTTGGGAAGTGGACCCAAGTAGGGTTGAACCAAGCAAAGTTGATCCTAAGACAATGGCACTCACAAGGGTGTGAGAAGGTGGGACTGGTGAGTTGGTGATCTAGATTTTATGAGTAGAATGAAATGAATATAGATAATTAACAGATGCTTAACAAAAAATAACAGGGATATAGTAAAAATGGATTTCTATTCAATAACGAAATAAGATGAAGCTGTAAAATGCAACGAAAACAAGCTTGTTGGAATGGTGGCGGCTTATCTTTGAGAAGAGATGTGACGGCAGTGTGCATTCACAAGAAGAAGGTTACAATGAGGCTCTGAAGGAATTTTTACAATAATCAAGAATGAAAAAACCCTAGACATCCAAAAACCTAACTGTAGGAGATGAAGCACCAAAAGTCATGTGGGCCTCATTTGGGTAAGTTAGTACATCAACTTCCCGGGGTCGTAACTTTTGCATACGATCTCCATTTTAGGCGTGTGATAGCCCGTTGGAAAGGTATCATCAAGGAGATTAACTTTTGGGGCTCAATAATTCCTTTAGATATCATTGAAGAGCTCAATCCTGAAAAATATTCATTTAGGCCCTCAAAATGGCCCCGGAAGTTAAAACTGCTAAAAATAGTAAATTGCCAAAATTGTCAGAAAATTGTTTTGAGCCAGTTGGAAAAGGTGGGTGGCCACTGATATCCATATGAATCAATCCTCCCTCCTTAGGAATAAATGGTCTCCATTGCATTGAGGTCCCCCATCAGATGAGGAATTTTTTGTTGAATTTAGCCCCGGTATGACAACATTTTTTTTCAAAATCCCAGGAAGTTCAGAATGCATTGGTTGGGAACATATAAGGTAAAGACTATCACAGATGGAGGATATGTATAGTTGAAGGATTGGGAAGGGATAGAATTGAAGGGAATTATCAATGGGAGTCAACTGAATTTTTACAAGGACAGTCGACAACCCGCAGCTTGACCGTTATTGCGCAGTATAAAAAATAAATAAATCCTTGTCCGCGAGAGAGAAAATTAGGGCGACGAAAAGGAAAAAATCCTGCACGCACAAGTCATTGAGTCAGTGCAACAAAATAAGAATACTATGCTAGAAGAAAAGGGTATAGAATCCAAGGACTCTACACGCCCAAAAAGACCAACGTGGAGGAAAAAGGACAAATGGTCGGAAAGCGCGACAATTCAGAAAATGATGGCTGTGGAGTCAAGTGCTAAGTGGCAATGACGGTTGGAATTGTGACAGCCCGTACATAAAGGTAAAGACAGTACCATGACAGAAAAGGAAAGGTTCGAAAATAAGATGCAAAGGACAATAGTTAACACATACAACGATACCACACATAGGACATGCCACCAAAAGTGAAAAAGGGACAATTTTCAGTGCAGAACAATTGTCACTCCATCCCCCCACTATAAAGTCAGAAAAAGGGGGGAAAAGCAAGTCATTCTGTCAATTTCTAAGGAGAATAATGCAGAGCTGAGTGAAAGAGAGATAGAGCAATAATTTGACCGAGCATTCATCGAGTTCACAGATTTCAAGCCTAGACCCCATTGTAATGTCACCACCACGAATTGGAGAGTTGGGCAAGGTCGACAGGAACACAAGAAGCACTGCTCACATGACAGATGTAAGGGAGAAAGAGACACCTATAGTGGTGGATGTGGATTAACTCCACACACCAAAGTATGAAACAAACTTGTTAATGGTAGAGGAGGAGAAAAACCCTGCACAGGAAGTTGAGCTGATGGAGGAGGACCTTGAAAGAACGGAGTTCGACACCTTGAGGGGACAAGGCCCATGATAGACCGAGTAGGACATGGGTTTAGCTCCACAGAGCTATGAACCAAAGGTAGCATAGGAAGAAGTACAAGAGGGTGTAATAAAGGTGGGGGCCTCATCCCCACAAGACAAACGGAAGGGCCAAGGTGAGAGAAACACGGATAAAGGGTCACAATCGCAGGTAGAAAGGACCCTGGTTTTGGCCAAACATTCCTAGTGGAGTGCGTGTAGATGATGACATGGTCGCCATAGTGACTTCCATCAAATACTCTGACCATTACATGGCAGATGTCACTAAATTTCCAGATATGGCATCCCAATTTTACCTAGAAAGCAGGGGAGTAAGCTAATCAGGCATGCCACTGATAGAGCCGGCGTAGTTAATCCTGGGGCTATATAACACTGCCAACATGAACTTACTGGATGCCCCAGACTTTGGGAGGGGAAATCATATCAACGCCTGCATCAAGTAACTGTTTGCATGAGTACATGGTGGAATCTTATGGAAGGATAGGTTGGTGGATGTCACCATGGACCTCATTGCAGGAATCATAGGGCTACCCATAGATGGGGAAAAGCTGGAGTAGTATTTGGAGGAAAAAACCAGAGCCAAGGCCATCTTGGATGAGATCAAGGCTAAGTATTGCATGGAGCGAGGCAACAAGGGCATCAGGATTAGTGACATCAATGATCCTGCAACAAGGTTTACCACAAGACTCCTTAGATGTAAACTAATGTGAAAGTGTTGCAAAGAGGAAGTACCAACCAGTGTGGTCACTGACGCCACGCAGTGTGAAAAGGGGATATAGATGAGTTGGGCTCCATACCTGCTGAATTCATTCTTGGAGGACTACAAAGATACACAATATTAGGGTTCTGAGTTCCACTACTCATGGTTACTCATCCTCATTGGCCTCATTGGTTGGAAAGAACCGGTCTACAAAAAGTATATGGAGATATTAGGGAAGTGTGGTGCAATAAGATACATCTCATTACGCAGCAGCACAGACCCTAAGAGAAATAAAACGAACACAAACATATTTGCAAGGCACTTATTAGAGATGCAGTACCTTATTGCATATACATGGTGCATTACACCAGAGACTTTCAAGGATTTTGGACAGGTTTCCAACTTCAAGGAAACACACTATAGTTTTCAGATGCAAGAAAAGGGAGATATAGCCAATGAAGGGATACAACTCAACTAATGCATCATGCGGGAGGAAATCCAAAGAGAGGTCTAGGAGTGGCATGAGGAATGGAAGGTACAAGAGATTCCAACCGCAGTACCCAAATCACAAGCTCAGACGCAGGGAAGACGAGCCCCAACGCACCAAACAGGAACCACAGGGGCAGGAATAAAAAAGAGGAGTGCCCAAGTCCAAGGGGGGGGGGAAGCACCCCTGCCAAGAAGAAACCACACACACAGGATAGACCACCAATGGGCTCTACACAGGTTACATAGTGCACATAACAACCACCAATACACTCAATGAAAGAAGTGTGCATGGAAGAAATAGACGCTGGGACACATGAAATCCCTAAGGTGGAAGAAATAGGTGGAGGGACACAGGATATCCATGAGGAGGACGAACAAAGGATAGGAACCCAGGAGATTCCTGAGGTCGGAGAAACAAGGACAACCATTGTAGGGGATACCCAGAGGCCCACAAGTCTCAAGTCACCAGCCACCTAGGAGAAGCATCCAGGGGAGAAAACTAGTGGAGGCTGAAAGAAGGTGAAGTTCCATAAGCCACAGAGCCATATATCACTAAACCCAAATTATGTGGAGTTAGTTGTGACAACATTCAAGGAGAGACTAACTAAGGAGTGGGAAATTGTGGAGAAGCACAAGGATGCAATTGCAGGCCAAGTGAAAGAAGTCAAAGTTGTGCTAGAGAAGATATGGATCGGGCAAGCACATGAACCAAAAGAAACACCCACGTAGGCTAACGAAGGAGTGCCAATGCCTAAGACAGTGCAGTTTGCAGCACAACCGAGCACCAATTTCATCATCACGTTGGAGATGATTTTCATTGATGAAGAAACAATGTATAAACCCCTCAAAGACATCGAGACATTGGATGTGACATTGGCCAAGATTCCAACAAAATCATTGTACAAACTTCAGGTGAGCATCGCGCAGGAGATTCAATCTAGAGAAAGAGAGGATGCCACAAACCTACAGATAGCCTAGACAAAGACTATCTCGATGAAGGAAGCCCTCAACCTTGAGGTGCAGTATAAAGAGAGAGCACAACAAAAAGTGGAAGAAATGGAGCACCAAATCCACATGCTATTTCAAGTAATTCTTGAAAACATAAATGAGGAGGCAGGGTCATCGGAAGAGAAGTTGCACAAGATAAAGAAAACTATCTAGGAGTATAAGGAGAAAATCAGAGAGCTGGAGGAGTGTGTCACACCCACTACTCCTCCAGGAGTCAAAGCGCAACAAGAACAAGAGGTAACAACAACTGTAGAGGGCATCGGCCAAAGAATATAGACAATCACTGAGTTGTTAGAGAAAAGTGAGTAGATCTAGACTCACCTCTTAGAGGATGGGAGCCTCCAGGAACTCGAAGAGAAGGAAAATCAACTCAACGCATCAATGGTGGAGGTGAAGCAGTGACAAAAAACAGTGTCACTACTGAAGAAGATCAAAAAGGTCACTGAGCTAAAGGCCCTACAGTTGGAAGAGAAAGAACTGCAAGCACATAAGACAACAAGAAATGCATTGTTGGAGTCCTTGCAAGAAAAGGCGGAGCAACTGGTCAGGGAGAGTGACGCAACTAAGAAAAGAATTGAGAAGATTGGATCCGAAGGAGGAGAGATACTATAGTATCATACCACAGAGCAGGTGGTCACCGCTATGGCCAAGAAGATCAGTCTGGCTCAACAACAGTGCCAACGGATAACGAAAATGTATGACGCACTGCAACAAGAAGTATTTGAAGCAGGAAGAAAGCAGTGACAATTGCATAAGACAGGCAGTGACTCAGGATGAGTCATGATGTCAGTGTTGGGGGCATGTTTGGTATAGGCCCATTTTGGGGAAAAGACATGACATGGAGGAAATATAGTTGGCAAAAAAGCATCTGAAGCGTGATGCAATAAGAAGAGAAAGAAAGACAATTGGAAGGAAAAGAAACAGAAGAAAATGTGCATGCAGAAAAGAGAAGGGCATAAATCCAACATGCAAGAAGAACTAAATAGGTTAGGGTTTTGGTAAGAGAATGTAATGGTTGATGAGCTGGAAATATATATAAATAGACACCTAAGAGGTCAAGGGGGGGCTCGGTGTCATTGTTGTTTTTGTTATGTGTTACTCGCATGAGATAGAGTAGCAGGTCGGTAACATGACTGTAATATGATACCCTTTTGTAAGATTTTGATTTGTAGGAGAGAATAGTAACAAGACCTTGAGGGTTAGATTGTAGGTTGAGGAGCCTAGTGCGATCTAGTCAGTCTCGTAAAGGTCGAGGAGTCTGTTTTATGAATGTGTGAACAGAGTTGTAGTGCATGCGATGCCATATATGACAGAACCATAATAAAATATCCTTAGAGCCAAATCTTTGTGGACATAGTCCAAGAGGGGGTGAACCACAGTAAATCATGTGTTGTGTGGAATGATTATTGTTTATGTCTTTGTTGTCAATGGTTAGATATTAGATTAATGTTTTTATGAAGTAGTTAGATCTTTTGATGTACATGCATGCATAAAGAACGACATAATAACTAAAATAGATGAATGATATAGTAATGGACTGAAGATCACATAGTACAATCCCAAATCCCCACTCATTCCCACGCTGCAATAAATTGATCATTTCAGTCACCCATAGAACTATCTCAGCTGAGACTGCATAGTGGACTCTGTGTACAGCGTTGCCTTCTAGTTTCCTAGGAGGGCCGATAGTTTTAGAGGCTTTGTTGGATCCCTAGCAGACCTGAACCTAGGTCAATCGTGTTAAAGGTATAACTCAGATAAGCAACCAACAACATTGAAGAGCATACAGTCTTGATGGATTTTGAAGATGTTTTTGGGGAAATCCCAAGACTTCCATCAAAGAGAGGCATTGATTTCTTGATTGATTTGGTTCCAGGAGCTTCCCTAGTGTCCAAGAAAACTTACAGAATGGGCACACCAGAATTGAAAGAGTTGCATATGCCACTGAAAGAGTTGTTAAAGAATTGTTATATACAATTGTGTCACCTTGGGGTTCCCTAGTTCTTTCTATGAATAAGAAATATGGAACATTAAGGTTGTGTATTGATTTCAAACAACTGAATAAGGTCACCATAAATAAAAAATATCCCTTAACAAGGATTGGTGATTTGTTTGATCAACTGAAAGGAGCAATAATATTTTCAAATATTGACTTGAGATCAGGTTACCATCAAGTGAGGATAAATTAGGAACATATCAACAAGACATCATTCAAGACAATATACAAGCATTATGAATTCATGGTAGTTCCATTTGTCTATCAATTGTCGGAGTTGTTTTCGTGTTCCTAATAAATGGAATTTTTAGGGAATACCTAGACAAGTTTGTAATTGTGTTTCTAGATAATATAATAACCTACTCAAAGACAAAACAAGAACATGAGCATAATTTAAGAATGGTTCTGCAAGTTTTGAGAGAGAATGAATTGTATGTCAAACTAAGTAAGTGCATATTTTATTAAAAGAAGATTCACTACTCGAGGAATATTATTTCAATAGATGGGATAACAGTTGATCCCAAGAATATAGAGGCCATTAGGGGATTGCCAACACTATGAAATGTGATATAGGTCAGAGCATTCATGGTCTTGTCATTTATTACTGAATATTTATAAAAGTATTTTCAAAGATTGCAAGCCCAATCACTTATTTGCAAAATAAGGAAGTGAATTTTGAATGGACTTCCGAGTGTGAAGAGATATTTCAGCATCTGAAAAGTCATTTTGACAAGTGTGATAATATCAAAGATTGTGAATTGGGATGAAGATTTTTTGGTATGAAATTATGCATGCAAGGAAGGGATAGGTGGAGTACTCAATCAAAAGAATCATGTGGTGTGATATGAGTCCCAAAAATTAAAAGAGCATGAGAGGAATTATGCTACATATGACTTGAAATTAACAACCATTTTCATGCGCTAAAAAAGTGGAGACATTACCTCATGGGGAGGAAATTTTAGCTAAGGATAGATCACTATGGTATGAAACATTTTTTAGACATCCCACATTAAATTCCATACAAACTAGATGGATATAATTCCTTAGTGAATATGAATTTGGAATTAAGCACAACAAAGGCAAGGAGAACCAAGTGGTTGATGCACTTAGTAGGAGAGCGCATGAGATGAATATTTTAGCCATCATCATGTATGGGACAAATATAAAAGATAAAATTATTGAAGCATCACATTTAGATCAACAATATTTGAAAATAAAAGAAACATTACAACAAGGAAATTTGTAGCATAAATTTAAATATTACGAACTGAAAGAAGATGAAATATTCATGTGTAGAGGCAAGCTATATGTGTTAGAATCTAGGGAGATGGAAAATATAGTGATAAGAGAAATGTAAAATGGGCCATATGTTGGGAACCTAGGATATTATAAATCAATTGCAGTTGTAAGAAGCCAATACTTTTGGCTAGGAATGAAGAAAGAAGTGTCTGATTATAGAGCCATATGCCTAGAATTCCAGAAGGTGAGTAATGAACATAGACATCTAGTTGGGTTGTTACAACCATTACCCATTATAGAATGGAAATTGGAAGTAGTTATGGTAGATTGTATTACTAAGATACACAAGAGAATGAAGCAACATGATTCCATCATGGTAGTGATGGATAAATTAACTAAGGTTGCACATTTTACTCCAGTGAAAATGACTCACAAGGAAACCAATATTGCAGAAACCTACATGAAAGAAGTTGTCAGGCTACATGGAGTGTCTAAGGAAATCATTTCAGATAGATATCCCAAGTTTATATCCAATTTTTGGAAAGTTTTGTTCAAAGGCTTTGGGACAAATTTAAATATTAGTACAACTGTTATAGTCCAAAAATTCCCTACTTGTGCATAAAAGACATTGGCCTTTCCACTTGAATAATTTTCCAAAATACTATTGAGGTTTCTTCTTAAAAAATCATTTTTTGGAACATGTATGCGCACTTTTGAACATATATCCCACGTAAACATGTGAGTTGTATACTAGTTATCCCACATACATACACGAGATACATACTAGTTAGCCCGTGTTTACCTCCAAAAATTGCAAAAAATATAAAATTGTAAGGAATTTGGTGGATTTTAAGGGATACAGTCAGTTTCCTAACCATTTTACCCCTTGTATCCCATCCCCACAACGAATAACTATCTTTTTCTCATACAAAAATAGGTCTTGGGGTCTCATTTCACAAGAGAAGCAAGAGAATGAGATAAATATTCCAAAATCCCTTCCTCTTCTTAGCCCAAGTTTTTCATCCCTTTCTGATATTTTTCCTCAGCATTCCCCTCTATCCCTTTCTCCTTATACAACCCTTTCCCCTTTCCCAAGTGATAAGTTGGTTGTGAGAGGAAAGAACGGGATTGGTGCACTTGGAGCCATGACAGAGGAGCCCAGGCCTGGTTCGCGGAGCGATTGTCAACGAAGGTTGTAATCTTTGTGATCTTAATATCAAATAAAATAGTTCATTCTTGTCCCAAAACATTGTGTCTATATGATTTTATTTATTTATGCATTTATTTATATATCTGAACATTGAAAGTGATAAGTAGAGATCATATATCTGATAGCATTGTTTTCCTAAGATTTTTGCAGGTCAGATTTGGGAGGATACCCGCAATCGAGAAAGTTGCAAAGAATAAAGCAGTCTACACTAGATGTAAGGACCAAAGGTGCACCCATTGACCTTCTTTCCTCTCTCTTTTCATTCAATTCAGATAGTTTGGGGTAGTTTAGGAATAGAACTGTCTTTTAAGGGAAGTCGGTGCTCTTCCTATACCTCGACCCAATATAAGGGGATTTTCCCTACTAGCATAATTGGCGACTCAACTGGGGAGTCTCTCTAGGGTCTTAGTGGGACATTTTGGTTTGATTCATTTTTTTTTCCAGTGTATTTTTTAGTTTTTCAATTTTATTGAGTCAGTTTAGGGTCCCTAGTCACCTTCCAGGTTCCTACCAGCCTTCCCTGCCCAGTCAGTTTTCCAAGCCTTTTTTCTTTTTGAAAATTTTCAGAGGTGTACGTGACCTATGCTCTGTTTATCCCAGGTACATACACAATCTGCACAGTATACATCCCGCGTACATATGCAGGCTTCTTAAGAACAAACTGTGTCTCTTTATTTTGGAAGGTTTTTTAAAAAAGAAGAAAAAAAATATTTTTCTTTCCTGACAAGAAGCTTTGGGCTTCTTAGGCCTTCTGGAGATTTTTAGGGTCTTTGCTTGTGGTCTTTGGATGGGTTAAAGATTCATTTTTAACTTTCTCTTAGTAAAGAACCCTTGTTGTTTCTTCTTCTTCTTTCATTTTCTTTAGAGGTTTAGAGTCGACCTATAAGCATTAGATCCTCCTATTGATTCTTGGGAGTCCCTGTGTTCATGAAGTTGTTTATGGTCTATATGAGTCTTGGGTTTTATCTTCTCTTTATCCAGTTTATTCTTTGAAAAACAAAAAAATATATTTTTTACTTTTGTTTTTCTTGTTTAAGCATTTCAAAAAAATAAAAAAAGATTGCATTCAATTATGCATTTAGTTTGGCAATTGTAGCATAGGTTGTCTTTTTGAAAAAGAAAAAAAGTTATCTTTCAAAGTTCCTTTCTTGCTTTTTCCCTGAAAGTTTAGTATCTTACATCATAAAACGAAAATCTCATTCTAGGAAAATTTTGCATCATAGGATCTTGAAATATTATTTTGAGAAGTTTGCAAGGATTTGAAAGACTTTTATTTAAATTTGAAGTATCTAGTTTGCTTTTTCATAAATTCTCTAAAGTATTTCTTCTCTTTCATCTCTTCCAAACACCATAAGTTGCACGTCCATACCATTTTGAGTAAGTCGAGACCATAAAAATCAACACTTAACTTAAAATCAATTATACTTTTTGTTTGTAGTGTTCACCAACTAGTTTAGGCTCTAGGGCCTTGAAATAGGTGTGGAGAGGAAACTCTTCAAGGCCATCTGAAAAAACATAGGATTCTGTGATAGGGAGTGTCCGAGTCTAGTATCATAAGAGTCAGCCATGAACCCCCTCTAACACACGAGGTCATGTAAGGAAAGGTAGAGGAGATAACCCTCCAAATCCAGACCAAGCATAGTGGGGATTGTATATCGAGGTTTGTTCTTGGGAATCACACTAATCACATTTGACTACGGAGCCTCATGGACCTCAAATCTGTTCGATATCCTCAGTTTATTTTCATACCATTTTCCTTTGGTACCCTTGAAAGGCTTCATACGTTATTGTCCTGCTCATTATGATTAGTCCGACTATTGAGTGTACCCGCCTGGTGACTGACTACAAGATGAAAAACTAGTTGGCTATTTTTAGGGACTTACACGAGTGAATGTGGGGGTATACCACGGTACCCAAGATAGATTTTGAATCACACTTTGCAGAGTATACCTAGAGGGTGTTTCCATCTTCGAGTTACACTTGCACCGGTAAGTTTCTCTAGTGTCAATTGGCATAACTTTTATTCCTACTAGTTAGTTGTTTGCTTGATTTTCCATTAGGAACTTTTTAGTGTGTTCTTTGTGTTTTGTATTAGATAAACCTTATAGTTTTGTTTGATAATTTCACAAGGTGGAATATCAACAGCTCTGTCGTTCACGTAGGCTTCATGGTCTGTTAGCAGTTACTTTGGAGCCACCTACGCCATTGTTGAGGCGCGAGATAGATCAAGAAGGCTCATTCAAAGCTACTAGGCCACACGAAACTGTATCCGAGCCAACTTTGAGAGAATACTTTTCTGCACCATTGGAATCCATTGTTTCTGAACTTGATACTAAAGGTTTCATGCCAACAAATCCTCCAATCACTGACTTGTCAGCATCACTTCTAATTTATATACTCCCTCCCAAGGTGACTTCACCTGAACGAAATTTCGTTCGGCGAGTGGCGATGGAAGCAAATAGTTCTACTTCATCAGGGAGTCCTCATACTCCCATCATGACTATTGTAGGAGGGGGTGTTGTGCATCCTCCCCCACCTCTTCCTATTAGGAACATGACTATCCAGATGCCCACTACTTCGGGCAATGGCTCAATCCCTTCAACAACTTTGACCATTATTCCCTCCATTCAGAACATCTATGGCACTCCCTTTTCATATGGGATGCTAGGTTTTGACTCTAACTTGGTTCTCACCTACTCTACACTACAGATGGTTGGTATGGGGGCAAGGAGCTCTAATTCTCCATTGCAAGGATCTGTCATAGGCACCACTTCCCATTTCAACACCTTTCTTTACAATGGAGGTCACATCCCTCCTTCGTTCTCTTCATTCGAAGGCACTTTTTAGTAGTCGATTGAGCCTAATACCAACTATAATTTGTTCAGTGGAGGGACCCATGGACCTTCATCCTACACAACTCTAGTGGGATCAATGTCTTTTTATTTTTTCGATGCGTTTGGAAATCTTCATCTACTTTCTCGGTTGGGGGAAACATCGTCTTTGGTCAACAAAAACCTACGCAAAGTTTCATTACTTCATAGGGAGAGATGACATGAGTTTAGTCCTTGAAAGGTCTTGTGAATCCTTGGCAAGGCTCATTTCCCTCACAATTGATGTCGATCAGGGTCAACCCCTCCCACCCTTAGTGGAACCATGGGTAGGATTCAATACCTATGCCAGGAGGGTCAGATAGGAGCATTCCCAACCAACTTCCTTGGAACACTGTATAGGGAGAAATCCCTGCATAGGCCATGTAATCTAACTTCAGGAATGAACCGATGATGAAACATCCAATGCAGGTCCCTTTTGCTAAACATGGCCACCATGGCTTCTACCAAAACCTTGCTCAAAATTCAAGCTTCTCCTGGAAACCTAGTGCCAGCCAAAATCTAGGCCCCTCTTTTCATGTGAATTTGCCACAACCGAAACTAACTTTTTTGGAAACATAGTATTTTCCATACTTTTTGATACTTTTAAATGACCTGATTTGTCATGATCCACATTAGCCTCCCATGCCGACTAAGTTTCCCTTAGACTTCCCTAAGTTCAAGGGAAATCCTGGGGAATATCCAGGTGATCATGTGACAACATTTCACTTATGGTTCTCATCCAACTCGTTAAAGGATGAATTTGTTCAGTTGCACTTGTTTCAATGCACTCTTATAGGGGGTGTAGCAAAATGGTATATCAAGATCGATAATTCAAAGTATTCTTACTTTAACGACCTGGCTATAGTTTTATTGAACCATTTCTAGTTGCTGGTAAGATACGATGTTGCCACCGCATTGATATCCAACTTCAAGTAGACGAAATATGACCATATCTCAGATCACATATGAGAATGGAAACGAAAAAAGAGTTTGATTAAATTCAAGGTCCCTCCCACATTCTTGAGTGGTTCCTAAAGTCCTTGGTACCTTGTGTATCCAAAGACATTGCAACGTCTAGATTTTTCTCTGAGGAAGAGGCTATCATGAGAGCTCAACAACTAGATCTGATTTACTCTCAATACAATATTCTATACGATATCTTACTCGATGCACCACAATCAACATCGGATAAGAACAAATAGAACTTTGGGCCTCATGCAGATGACATAGTAGTCTCAACACAAAGAAAGTCCATAGATCAATTGTCTAATCAATTACAAGAGCTATGGATTCAACATTTTGTGTCCAACCAAACTACTAGTCCGTTTGCCCCCATAACCCAAACATCAGATGTACACAGTGTGAAATCAAAAAATACCAAGGGTAACCAACAAACCAAGGGAAAGAGGAAACCTAAAAACAAGAAGTGTAAGGGGGATAAGAAGGCTTCAAATAATGTTGGAGAGGGAAAAAATGAAAAGAGAAAGGTGAATTTTTCGTGTAAGATTTGCACAGATGACCACTTGACTCACCGATTCCCTCAGCTTGAGGAATCCTAGAAGATATTGGCACAACAATAGCATGATGTGTTAACTAACCCTTTTCCACAAGGGAAAAATATGTCTCAAGCTTCCTCATCCACAAGTGCACCTGGGGGAAGTCAGGGAACGCCCACACCCAATACTAACAACGAGACCGAAAACATTTACATGATGGAAGACGAAGCTCATATATCGACCAAGGATCATAACTATGGAACGACAAAATTTGTTGAGAAGGGAAAAGAATCCTCTAACCCATTGACTCCTCTTCAAATCGATAAGACAGTGGGAGAAAGGATGACTCACATCCCTAAGGCTGCGTTCGAAAAGGTTTCTCGCAAACCTAATGCAAGAGAGGCTTATAATTAATCCATCATGGAGGATCTGGCACAAACTCCTTGTTCAATGTCCGCTCTGGAATTCCTCTAGAGTGTCCCCTCATAGACGAAAGTTTTGTTGTCTAACTTGAGAGTGGCCGAGACCAGTAAATCATGAATTTTTTTTTTTTATCCTACTAACCATAAGCCTCATCTTCCTCACCATGTCTCTTTTCATATAGTAGTGGCATACGCCACAAAATCATTGACACCGAAAATTTTTCATATGTTGGTGGATAAGGGTGCCTTGACTTGCGTAATGTCGTTGGTATGTTGGAATTCCATCGGCCAACCTGAGTTATCTCCATTGCCCACATTTCTAACTATGTTTGATGGTCGAACGTTCAAACCACATGGTATAATTCCCTCTTTTCCCATGAATTTAGAGGGAAACATTGTGTGCGTCAAACTCAGGGTAGTCGATGCACCTATTGAATGCAATCTTTTGTGAGGGAAGATTTGGACCTATGCCATGAACGCAGTTGTAGCCACCATTTTTTGGGTCTTATGTTTTCCTCACGAAGGTTAGATTATAACTCTTGACCATTTATCATTTTCTCTCCCTCACCCTTCATCAGGGGCATCCACGACCCTGATGATTGATAACCCTCATCTAGGTACTGTCAACTTAGATGTTGGATTGTTTCTGTATTTGATGAGAACTTTTGATTATTCATTGCCTTCTAATGATGTTAGGTTTATGTCAGTTGTTCCTGACCAGTCGAAGGTTGTAATTTTTCAAGTTTCATCTTTTAAAACAAGTTACTTTGATGACCCATGGAATTTAGCTTCCCCATCGGCTTTGATGGAAGGGATAGGGAACCTGGGCATGGCCATGCCCTTATCTACTATTGAGGTTTCATACACTATTGTCCAGCAAGCCTTGACCAACCTTGATTTGTCTCCCCCACAGGATTTGGACCCTATTCTCGAGCCTATTTCGGATCAAGACTCTCTCGCCGCCTACAACCCTTTAGACTTAGTCTTTCCCTCTAATGAGGAGATTCTGGAGGAAATGACTGGGAAAGACAGAACTTTGAATGATCTTCACCACATATGTTATTTCTTACCCGAGCTCAAGAGAATAGAGGTAGTAGAGCTCGTTATGACCATGAATGGAGATGCCCCTTTTCCTATTAACCGTCTAGCTAAACACATAATATATGCCAAGGGAAACATGGAAATTATAGCTGAAACAATTCCTATTGATATCTCCAAAACCCCTAGTATCGTGGAAAATGTCTTCATTGGAGCAAATTGTTCTCCCGAAGAGATTCAAATGAATTGTTTAAAGAATTTTGTGACATTTTTTCATTGTCTTATGAGGAGATGCTAGGCATTGATCAATGTATTGTTGAACACGAAATCACGACTTATCCTAATGTTAATCATGTTCGACAGAAGCTTCACCTAGTCAATCCTTGCAAGACAACGACGATAAAGAATGAAGTAGAGAAACTCATCAAATTTGGTTTCATCTACCCCGTGCAATTGACAGAATGGGAATCGAACCCTGTTCTTTGTTGGATCATGTTGTCATTGATGCCAATGGTTTGATTGATTGATGTCATTGATTGATTTCAAGTAATTGATTGATGTCAAAGGATTGATAGATTGATGATTGATGTAATATAATATGTATTGTCCTTGATAAGAATGCATAGATGAAGATGGATCAATGAGTTGTCATTGATACATGATGAAGATGGATCGATGTGGTTCCATTGGTATATGATGCATTGTTGGAAAAATGTA